>VXAZ01005267.1:108292-130234 GCA_013399875.1 Gymnorhina tibicen | reverse complement strand
GCCTCACCCGGCCATTCCCTCAGCCTCGCAGGTGCCACCTCCCCGCCTCACTCGGCCATTCCCTCAGCCTCGCAGGTGTCGCCTGAGCAGCAAAGCTGGACTTGATTCACTGCTCCAGAGAAGCCACAGCGATATTGGGAAGAGCGATCCCATTAATCCCTACTTGGTGGAAGGATCTGAGGCTTTTTCAGGTAATCTGTTCTGAGCATGTGTGGGAAGGGTTGGATGTGGGTTTTTTACCCCGAAGTTGCTCAGAGAGGCTGGTGAAATTAGGTTTTTGGGATGTCCCAGGCACCTTAGCTGTAGTGGAGTGCAGGTTGGAGGAGAGAAGAAGGGAAGGGGGTTGTGTTAGAGAGGTGTTTGGGTTAGGACACATTTACACCCCTGTGGCAGCTAATAATACACTAATAATGACCAATATTAATAAATCTACTCCTTATTCTAGGAAATAATCATAGGTTTAGGTTGCAATAGGTGATTTTACTACTGGGTCCTAAAAGATAATATTGTCAATAGAGTTTAATAGGTCCCAACAGTAGAATTTATTGATAATTTTACTAATAGCTGATACCAATACTAGAGATGCTGCTGCTTCCAGGAGATGATAATAAGCACTAATAAAATGAACCAATCCTACTAATTAATAAGAAATATTAATAAAGCTAATAACCTCCTCCTGTCACTCTCCTGAGAGGACAGAGGGCAAAGGGTGGGTGACACCGCAGGCCACCGGGTGACCCTGAGGCCTTGGGCTCCCCTGGATGGGACTGGCAGTGGCTGATCCATGGCACCAAAGTGACCCTTCTCATTTGGCTCATAGTTATTAACCCCTGTGTTGTCACTTGACCCCTTGATCAATTATCAGAGCCTCAAATAACCTCAAAAAGACCCAAATGACCTCAATTAACCCCTCTCAGGGACTTCAGGGAAGGGTAGATCAGGGGGAATTACCTCATCACCTATCTCTCTAATTGGGGTTATGCTAATTTGCCAAACCTATAAAATTGTAAATACATTACAGGGTGCATCTTGGGCGCGTTTTTGTCCAGCAGCGTGTTCTGCACCGTGAGGATCCTTTCCAAGGCCACCCCTTTCTGTCACCCCGCCCAGTCTGGCTCGCAATTTTAGCACCAGCGAAAAGACATCGGTGTGTGGCCACTCCGCCGGGACAGGAGGGACTCGAGACACAGCTCCTGGGGTCGGGCACCACCCCGCTCGCCCCATCCTGGCACCATCGCTGTTAAAAACCACGGGGGCTCCTCGTGGCGCCCCGGGAAGCTCCGGGAGTTCCGGAATCCGACACGGAAGCGGAGATGATGCGATAAAAGGCGGTGTTTTGTCGCCGGCATCTGCGCGGGGTTTGCGTCTGGAGATCTCTCGTGGGGTTTTTTGGGTGGGAAAGGGGCAGAGTGGGGGCACATAGAGTGGGGTTTTTTTGTTCCCTCCCCACGTTTCGTCCTCCCGCGGTTCCCGCAGGGGTTCGGGACGGAGCTCAGAGAGGGGGATGCCCTTCCCTCAGCGCTGCCTGCAGACGGTCACCGCGCAGCTTGGCCTGAGTGCTGCTCCTTGGGGCGTGTGTGCACTTCCAGGAGGGATTTTTTTTTAAACCTATGAGAAAATAAAGCACGGGTTCCAAGCTGGGCTGTGGAGTTTGCTCCCACGAACAGAAGGGTTTGTGTTACTCCCTGAATCCCGGAGATCCGAGTCCGAATCCCAGCCGGGCAAGGTTTTATCCTCGTGCACTCTTTTTCTCCTTCTAGATCGTTCCTGGCGCTGCCACAGCCCGTTACAGGGATGGCACGGAGCGGAGTTATCCCTCTTTGGGAGAGCAGAGCCCCAGTGTGAATCCCACAGGAGACTCGGTCCTGGTGGCTGCCCACTCCTCCCCAGCGGCTTTTTTCCTGTCGGTGACTGGAAACGCGGGGTGCGTCTGCCCGAGTGAAGAGAAAATAAAGATTCCCCCGAAACTCCCCTTTAGATTTATTAATAAAATTATTAAAAATCACTCTGATGGGTAAAAAGATGTCTCTTATCACGGAAGAGATGTTTCCACTTTCCGCGCGGGTGTGGCCGATGCAGAAGTTGGAGGAAGAAGGGACCTGGCCTCCCTTCGGCGGCTTAGAAAGTGAATTAATGTCAGAATTATTGTTACAACGCCCCCAGCAACAGCACTGAGATGAGATTTTACACACTGACCTCTTCTTGCTGTTTTCCCGGGGTCACAGGGGCTACTTGAGGTCATTTGAGGCCCCGATGGGGGTTACTTGAGGTCATTTGGGGTTACCTGAGGTCATTTGAGTCTTTTTTAATTGATCCAGGGGTTACTTGAGGTCATTTGAGTCTTTTTTAATTGATCCAGGGGTTACTCGAGGTCATTTGAGGCCCTCATAGGGGTTACCTGAGGTCATAGGGGTTACTCGAGGTCATTTGAGTCTTTTTTAATTGATCCAGGGGTTACTTGAGGTCATTTGAGTCTTTCATAGGGGTTACTTGAGGTCATAGGGGTTACTCGAGGTCATTTGGGTCTTTTTTAATTGATCCAGGGGTTACTTGAGGTCATTTGAGTCTTTTTTAATTGATCCAGGGGTTACTCGAGGTCATTTGAGGCCCTCATAGGGGTTACCTGAGGTCATAGGGGTTACTCGAGGTCATTTGAGTCTTTTTTAATTGATCCAGGGGTTACTTGAGGTCATTTGGGGTTACTCGAGGTCATTTGAGTATTTTTTAATTGATCCAGGGGTTACTCGAAGTCATAGGGGTTACTTGAGGTCATTTGAGTCTCCATTAATTGATTGCGGGGTCAAATGAGGACACAGGGGTTACCTGAGGTCATTTGAGGCTCTGATAATTGATCAAGGGGTCAAATGACAACACAGGGGTTAATTCTTATGAGCTGGGGCCAAACAGGAAGGGGCACTTTGGTGCCATGGATCAGCCACTGCCAGTCCCGTCCAGGGGAGCCCAAGGCCTCAGGGTCACCCGGTGGCCTGCGGTGTCACCCACCCTTTGCCCTCTGTCCTCTCAGGAGAGTGACAGGAGGAGGTTATTAGCTTTATTAATATTTCTTATTAATTAGTAGGATTGATTCATTTTATTAGTGCTTATTATCATCTCCTGTAAGCAGCAGCATCTCTAGTATTGGTATCAGCTATTAGTAAAATTATCAATAAATTCTACTGTTGGGACCTATTAAACTCTTTAAATTACTTTAATTAACTATTAAACTCTTGACAATATTATCTTTTAGGACCCAGTAGTAAAATCACCTATTGCAACCTAAATCTATGATTATTTCCTAGAATAAAGAGCAGATTTATTAATATTGGTCATTATTAGTGTATTATCAGCTGCCACATGGGCATAAATGTGTCCTGTTGGAACCCCCACGGGATTATGGGATGCCCTTCCCACCCTTCTGTTTGTGGGAGCAAACGCCACAACTCAGCTTTGAGTCCGTGCTTTATTTTCACATCGGTAAAAAAAAAAAAAAAAAACAACCCGGAAAGACCCAAACAAAAAAAAAAAAAAAAAAACAAACCCCAACTCCTGGAAATCCAGCACTCTGACAAAAACACATCCAACCCCAAGCTTCTGGGGCACCACGTGTGGCAGGAGGGGACCGCTCCCCTCCGGTCAGCGCCGGGACACCCAGGGGACGAGGGCGTGCGGCCGGCAGAGCTCAGAGGACGGGATTTGGAGGCAGGAGGGGCCGATCCCTCCGGGGCGAGGCGGGGGAGGGCTGGGACAGGAGCTCAGGGCAGGTTCTTGCCCGTGCCCCCTCCCCAGCGCGGGGCCAGAGGTGCCAGAGGCGCGCAGAGAGGAGTTTGAGGTGGGACTGGCAGTGGCTGAGCACAAAACCCCCCTGAGACGGCGCTGACTGGCTCTGGCTAATGCTGACTTTAAATTTTTGGGAGTTCTGGGACCTGCTGGTGCTGTGCAGCGCCCCTAAAATAAACCAAATTCCAAGGGGAGAGGGGTGCCCTGCCCCTCACATCAGCACAGCTCCAAACCAGACACCCTGAAGCTTTTCTGTGGGAAGAGCAGTGTTGGCTCCCAAAATCATCCCAGGGAACGTGACAACACAGCCTGGCCTCCCCAGCTCCAGCATCTCCTCTTGTCCTGTCCCCTGTTCCTGACAGGAGACACCATCCCCACCTGGCTCCAACCTCCTTTCAGCTGGGTGCAGAGAGCGAGAAGGTCTCTCTAAATATCATCCCAGATCTCCAGAAATTTCCCCGCGGGCTGCCAGAGCAGGCAGGGAGCCCCTGGTTTGCAGCCTGGAGCTGCACAGAGCCTGCTGAATGCCCCCCAAACCCAGACTTACACCTCGATATCAGCGAGCCAGCAAATCTTTAAGTTCCCTTCCAACCCAAACCACTCGAGGATTCTTTGCCAGCTGCATTAGTGGGGTCTTCCCACGTTTCATGCCCGGACCGGGGGCGGATGGGAAGATCCAGCCCCAAAGCAGAGCCTGAGCACAGCGAGAGGCGCAGCCCCGCATTGCAGATCCTGCTGCGAGCAAGGGCCGGCCCCAAATTCCCTGAAAGCTGCTGTCAAACCTTCCAGCGGGGCTCTAAATCCGCCCGGACTTGCTTGGCTCCAGCTGGCTGAACAAGCTGGCAACAGCGGAAAGCGAGGCAAAGCCTCTCCTGCTCGGGGAGAAAAAAAGACTGGGAGAAGTCTCCATAAATCCTGAGGCAGTTACTGACGGAGAGGACTCCCCTCCTCCTGCTCCGCACTCTGCGGCACAAATTATGGCCCCAACTTCGCTGTTGTTCAGCGATGAACATCTGAAAAGGCTGTGACAGATGAGAGGAGGGATGATTTAACAGCCATAAATCCAGCCAGCTTAGAGGTGTTTTTACAACCAAACCCATCTCGAATCCCCTCTGTTATGAATACTTATCACTCCCAGACACTGCTACAATGGAAAGATTTTTAACAGCTTTAATAGAGACGCAATAAAACCCCCAGAGCCGGGTGAGCAGCCGTCCTTTGATCCCTCCCGAGGGAGGCAGCGGGGCTGGGAGCTGCTCGCTGTGCTCAGGCTTGGAGGAGCAGAGCTGGAGCAGCCACCGCGCTGACCCTGGGTTTAATGGATGGGTGGAATCATCCCAGAGCTGGATCAGCTTTCCTAAAGCTGCTGCACGGTGTAATTAACACCCAGCAGGGAAGGGGGACAGGGGACAGGCTGTGCCCAGGACATCCAGTACCTTCTCCAGGGGCTCCTCCTGCATTCCCACACCACACCTGGCCCAACCCACCTGCAGGGATTTAAACCAAGGGTGGGTTCAGCTCCACCAATGACCCTCCTGGGTGTGGTGACACCACTTTTTAATCTGGTAATGACTAAATTGGCTCCACGACCGCCACCCGACGAGCAGGACGGGGATGGTGTTCCTTGGCACTTCCCAAGCAGGACAGGGACGCTGCTCCTTGGCACTTCCCGGAGCTCAGGAGGTCTCCCAGTCCCAGGGTAACCGGCCCTGGGTCTCACTCCCTCATAGGCCGGGGTTAAGCGGCCCCAGATCTCATTCCCCTCTTCCTAAGCCTCCCCTATACCCTCCTAAAAACCCATTCTAAGCACCCAGCCAGCAAAACCAGCACCAGGGAGGGGCCAGGGGCACCCACTGCAAAGGGCACCCGGAGCTGGGCAAATTCCTCGGGAATAAACCCCTCCTTCCTTGTACACACACACTTACCAGGCACAGCCAGGTGATGAGGAACTCAGCAGGCGGAGGGAGCAACAGCGATCCCAGGATCCTTGTTTTCCGTGGCTGAGCAGTCCACACCCAGGGGAAGCACCAGGGAAAACATCCGAGCTTTGGGCTGGGGGTTTCCCTCCTGCAGTGCCGGGTAATGAAAAACAAGGAGCAGGGAAAGCTCCTTCCTAAGAGAAATGCGGCCACAGGACCCTCCCGTTGGGCTACCAAGAGAGAAACCAACCCTGCAGGGCAAGGAACAGGCCCAGCTTGGCCACAGGGAGAGCCGAGGGGACATGGACTCTGAGTCCTGGGTGGAAAATGACATTCCCAGCCCGTTAACCTCAGGGAACATCTTTTCCTTAATGAGCTAATACCGAGTAACTGATTTTTAAATACGCTGAAATCAAATGGCCCGAGGCCAGAGCAGGATCCCAGCTCCACCGTCAGCTCGGCGGCCACGGGCAGAGAGGGAGAGCACAGGGGAAAAGAAAATAAAAACGAAATCTCCTTCGTGTGCCTCTCTGGCTCCGGGGCAAGGGAGAACATCTCTGTAAAAGGTGCAACAATTTTTCTCTAACAAAAACCAGATTATCAAAAGGGAGAAGCTGATGGAGGCACCAGGGAGCACTGAGGTCGAACGGGCAGCGTGGAGAAAATCCATCTGCTTAAAACGCACAACAACTGAGCAAAAAAAAATCGTTTTTAAGATCATTTATTCCAGTCTCTCTCTCTCTCTCTCATTCTCTCTCTCACCCCATCCTTCACACAGTGCCAGCCGAGGAGGGTTTATGGCTATTTTTTATTGGATTTTAATTGTTTTTATAGAAAAATACACATGCAAATAATATATATATACTTCAGCGCTGAACTTTTCATGTTGGAAAAAATAATAATAATAATAATAACAATAACAATAAAGAAATGAAGGAGGATTTGGGAAAGACCTGAGTGGAGACAGATACCAGGGAATGCCACAGGGATGGGATGCTCCAGGATGCTGAGCTGCTCCTGGCCCAGCACATTTTGTCCATCAGGAGGGCCTTTACTGGGATGAGGGACCAACATCAGCCCCTCACCCCAACAACAACAAACCCTTCCCCAGTAACTCTGCCCAGGTTTGGGAATGGCCAAGGAAAAACTGGCTCTGGATCCATCCTTCCTACAAAACCCAGCGTGGATCCCACCCCCAGCAGCAAGGGAAGCCCAGCTTAGGTAAAAGCATCACTTTGATGCTGGGAAACGACACCAGAAGCCAAGAGCAACGTGGGGAAAACGCCCTTTTTATGCTATTTCCTACGGGATACAGCTGGCAGCACAGGGAAAAACAGATGCACTGAAACTCGGACCTGGGTTTCGGGATGCTGTTTTTGGGGTGAGGACTCTGTTGGACCCTTGGCCGTGCGGGGCTGGGGGTCTCTGCCCCTGCGGGCTGCCCCTGGCAGAGGGGAGCGGTGCTGTCCCCATGTCCCCGTGCCCCCCCAGCCCCTCTGCAAACGCCGTGCCGAGGTCCCAGGGATAAACCAGCTCTGCTGCACGGTGGGAGCTGCCGCCCCTGGAGCAGGATGGGAGATGTCCTTAAGACAGGGCTGTTTCAGGGTTGATGGATGAGCAGCTGGAGCGAAGAGCTGGCGAAGGAGAGGGCAGAGAGGAGCCCGGGGAAGGAGGACGATTAATCTACTGCCACGGGACGCCACGGGGCTTTGGGAAATGTCACAATCCAGCAGCATCCCGACACTGACAGGGCAGCAGGGAGAGGGATCAGGCGTTTTGCCGTCTCCTCCCAGCAGAGCTCCTCTGCCTCCTCTCCCGCAACCCCGCCCCAGGCCATGGCTTTTTTCCTACGGATCCAGGCTGATGATATGGAGCAAACTGCTGTCTCTGCGCCCAGAGGTACAAACCCACACGGGCACCGCAGTGGTTTCCCGAGGGAAGGATTTCCCTCCACACCGAGGGTGGCAGCAGCGCTTTGCCAGCCCCACCTCTGCCCCCAGCAAGGCCCCACCCTGCCCGTGTCCCCAGGCAGCGGTGACATCCCTGGAGACACCGCACAGCCTCACTGACAGGCGGCTGGGTGCAGCCCCGGCTCCCGGATGTGGTCCCTGCCATCACCTCCTGCATCCCTGGTGCAGCTCCAGCAGCAGCGAGGGGACGCCGGCAGGGAAAGGCAGCCTTGGATACCTCTGGATTTACCACCAGAGACCTCACCAGCGTTTCATGGCGGGGGCTGCACAGCCCCGCTCTTCCTGCTTTTCCCTTGTGTTTTGGTTTGCTTTTGAACCAACAAAATTCACTTTCGGGACTGTCTGCTCCGACAGGAGAGGCGGGAGGGTCCGGCGAGGGCAGGGGCTGTTTGGCTCCTATGCCTACAGGCTGCCCTGGGGCAGCTCTAGAGTTTGGTGGACGATCATGCAGGTTTTATTGCAGCTCGTGAGTGCGGTTTGTTTTGTAGGTAGCCCAGCTGCGGTCTCGGGTAGCCCCGGAGGTGGGTTCCTCTCCCCTCCCCACCTGTCCGGCCGCTGTCTCTCCGCCGCCGCGTGCCGACCAGGCGGCTACTCCGCGGCCATCTGCTCGATGTGGTCACTGAGCAGCTTGTATTGCTCTGGCAAGGAGAGAAAAAAGGGCTCTGGGAGGCTGCTGAACCGTCCCATCCACGCTCCATCCCTCCAGGAACCCGGGAAGGGGCTGCGCATCCCCCGGGCTCTCCCCTACCTTCATCCAAGTTGCCGATGGTCGCCTGCTTCTTCAGGAAGTTGCTGCAGAGCTTCTTGTTGAGGCCGAACGCCAGCATGTTGTGGATGAAGGTGCTGAGGGAGGACAGAGACGCTCTGGGTGAGAGAACAGCCAGGCTGCGCCCCTTCTTCCCCCCATCTTCCTCCCCCTCTCCGCAGCCCCTTGTCCCGGGCGCTGGGACGATGCTCAGCTCGGTCCCTTTGGGTATTCAATAGAAGGGGCAGGAGCAGGTCCCAGGGAGAAGCACCACGCACCCTCCGCACCACAGGGGATGTCCCCAGTGAGGGAACACCCGGGAGGAGCCCCCCCTGGGCGGCTGGTCCCCTGGGGGGTGGTCCCCGTGCCCTGCTCACCCCAGCTGCCCGAAGGTGATGTTCTCGTTGAAGCGCAGGCTGTCGTCGCGCTCCTCCTGCGTCATGTGGCACCACTTCTCCCTGCAAGGAACGCGCCAGTCTGGCACCGCTCTGGCACCGCTGCCACCCCAGGACCCTCTGTCTGCTTCCTCCCACCCTGGGCCACGCTGCTGGAGGACAGGAGGGCACCGAGAGCCCCTCGGAGAGCCCCTGGGTGTGGGGTGAGCCCACAACATGGATCCATCTTGCAGAGCTCTCGCCCTGGAGCAAAGCGAGAGGTGCCCCAGGAAAAACCTCACTCAGCCTTGGCTTTGCCTGGAAAGGCCCGGATTAAGAGCTAAAAATAGCATCGATCCCTCCAGCACGGAGCTCACCTTCGGTGCCACCACGGGCATGAGGAGTTAGCAGGGGGTGGCCGTCCCAGCGGGGCTCTGCTGAAGCCCCCCAGCCTGGCAGGGTGACAGGGGGACACCAGGCACCTGCCCCTCGCCTGCAGCAAGGCTCCAGCTCCCCGAATCCCGACCAAGGCGCTCCCCAAACGCACCTCCCCCCTCCGACAGAGCTCCCGCACCCCTCCCCGCAGCCCCCTCATCCCAGCGGTGCCCTGAGGGTGCCCCGGCTCCGCTCCGGCCCCCTGCAACCGCAGCGTCGCCTCAAGGGACCGAGGGGTTCAAGCTCTGGGTGTTTGCAACCAGCTCTGGGCAGTGGCAGAGCCCCCGCGCCGCGGGGACGGCACTTGGGGGGGTGGCAGCAGGGCTCAGTGCATGCACGCCGGGGAAACTACAGCTCCACGGTGCAGCCGGCCCCTTCCCGAGAACCAGGTGAGGTCACAGCCAAGGATGAGAGGAGGAGAAGCAAGGAAAAACAGGGATAGGCAGAAGAAAAATGGAGGAGAAGGAAGAGGAGAACACCGGGAGAAGAACGGACGCTTGTAGCTCGCCGGGATGCCAAGCGGGAGGAGGGGGAGCTGTGCCGGGTGGAAATCGGGATAGAGGGGGGTCTCACCCTAAATTTGGGAGGTTGGCCCAGCCCCAGGGTGGTTGGAACTGGAAGAGGATGGGTGCTCAGCCGGGCTGACCCCGCAAAGGGAGCCAGGCCCCGTTAAATCAGCCCAACCCGAGTGTGCAAAGCTGCTGAGCTGAGCCTCCAGCCACCAGCTCACGTTTATAGGGCTCTGGAAATGCACACAACATGTGTCAGGGGATTGCTTTTAAAGAAAAGGAGGTGTAATTTCTCCCAGATAAAGCCCAGGATAGCAAATAAAACCCACAGCCAAGTGGAGAGGCTGAAAGGAGGGGGGGAGACTCGAATTAAGGGGCTTTGAAATGTGGAAGCAAAACTTCACAGACCCCGCTGGCTCACTTACAGAAGCAGCATGTTAGTAACTCTTTCCTTCCTGCCTTTTTATGTTTTGGAGGGAGGAAGAAGGGAGAAAAAACATTATCAAAGTGCCCCAACAACAAAAAAATTTTGGCCACGTTTCTGGCTTATTCCTGGAGAGCAACGCGCCTGGGAAGGGAGAAAACCCACACGTGGCTCCACTCCAAGCCTTTGATCCTCACCCTGGCCCTGCGGGACAGGCACGGGGGTGAGGAACCCCCCGGGCTGCGGAGTTGTGTTTTGGGGTACCCAGGGAAGCCTGGAAGCTGTGCCTGGAAGCGCTGAGAACTCCCCCCCACACAGCAAACCCCGGCACCGCTTACACCGTCCCTCTGCCAGGACATTCCTCGGCCACGCGGAAAATTCACTGCCAGGCTTCCAAAAAATCCTCATCCTCTCGCTGATGCCATCGCCCGGAGGGATTCGCTCCCAGATCCCGCGCTCCGAGAGAGCAAGGACTGTCCCCAAGGACTGTCCCCAAGGACGCGCTCCCAATCGGGACATGCAGCCCCCGCCGTGTGCGTTTTTAATTTTGTTAAGGGACGGCAGCAGAAAAAAAACGCATTAAAAAATGGGAAAGGACCAGCTTTTCCAGCTGGCAAAGGAGCCCCAGCACCTCGAAGTGGCAGCAGAAGCCAGGAGCAAGCGGGAAGGACAGGAGAGGGGGATGCTTGCTACACAAAGAGACTCGGTTCGTGTCCAGAAGCTGCCCAGAGGGATGTTCCCAGCAAAACAGCACAGCTTGAAACCACCCAGGCTCCTTTTGGAAAACCACACGAGAGAGGAGCCAACCTGAACCCCTCTGGCCCTTCGGGAGGGCGATGCTCGTGCTCAAACCTCCCTCAGCCGTTCCTCCTCCGCCGAGAAAGGGCCTTTCAGAGCCCCCCAGAGCGCATCCCCCCCCTCCCCAGGGCAGGATCCGGACCCGAAGTGAGCGTCAGCCTGCGGACACTAAGGAAGTACAGGGACAGACACACCTCTTCTCCTCTTCCTCCCCAGTGTTCCCTCTGGAGCGGCGGCAGAAACGGGGCCGACAAAAGTGGCGCGTGAAAAGATCATGCAAGACAGAGGGATGGAGGGGAACGGAGAGAAGAAGAGACGGAAGAAGGTTGTTAGAGGCACAGAGAGAGGAAAGAGAGAGAAAAAGAGGAGTTTAGTTCTGATTCCTTCCCCCCCTCCCCTGCCCTCCCCACCCAGAGGAGATAAAACCTCCCCAGGTCTCGCTGCAGCCCCGGGAGGATGAGGCCCGGCCACCCCAGAGATGTCCTGGTGACCCCACCACAGAGATGGCCACAAGCCCATCCCCACGGACCCTCCGGCCGCCTGCCACGGCCGAGCATCGGCCGGGACTTCCAAACCAGCCCTCACCGACCACCCCCTCCCTCCAGGGACTTCGATCCTCAGCCCGGCACGCGGCATCCCAGCTCGCTCTGAGGATTCCCATCCTCTCCAGAGGACTTGGGGGGGGTCACCAGCACCTTCCAAGCCCCCCGAGACGCTCAGGAGACTCCAGGCTGCAGTTCCCAAAGCTCCTTTGTTAGTCAGGCTCGTTCCTGCAGCCGAGGCAGACTCGGCCATCAGATTAATTGGGAAAGGCACCGGGAGCAGGGAGCAGCTGCCGGTGGCGTCTGTCCTTGTGAGACATTTGCTGCTGCTAATTTGGGGCTTAATCAAGGCAAATGCAGTTCTGGTTACGCTGCTGCTCAATAGGCTCTTCCCGTGCTGGCTTGGGAGGAAAACAGGAAAGCAATAAAGGGGAAAACAGGGATTGATCCGTGAGCTGAGCCTGGCACAGCATCCCGGGGCGCGCGCCAGGGCTGCTGCGGCTCGGCTCGGGATTTGGGGAGGACGCAGAGGGGGCTGGCTGCTCAGAAGCGCTGTCAGCGCTCCCAAAAGGGGCGGCTCGAGTGCTCCCCGAGAGCTCAGAGCCTCGGGGCGCTGCGCGGACAGCGGGAGGGGAGTGGGGAGCTGCCTCAGGAGAGGAGGGAATGGTTGGAGCCCTCGCGGTGGCTCCAGGGTGGAGCAAGAGATGGGCACGAGCCTGGCGAGCGTCTCGCCCACTTCTGCACCCCACGTGCCCCATGGCACCCCCCGACACGAGCAGCCCCTTCCCTGGCAGGTTTATCCCAATTTCCGGGGCTGGCAGTGCCGCCATCCCCGGCGTTTGTCCTTGCTGGCTGCAGGCTGTCCCTCCTGGGGACAGCTGGGACATCCCCTGCATCCACCGCACCTCCCCGACGGCCGCCCCGAGCCCCTCCCAGACCGGCTGGCAAACTCGGCACCAGCAGCCCGAGCCCCGGCTGGGATTTCCGGGCACACCCCCGGGGCTTGGTTCTTCCAAAAACGCTGCACAGCGAGCGAGGAAACCTTCATGTCCCCAAATCCCTACCGGGCCGCAGATCTCAGCAGCCCACCCCCACTGCCCAGTGCTCCCAGCAGCCTTCCAGTCAGGGATGGGAAGCAGAGCATTTCCTCGGGGTTGGTCAAGCTCGGGGCTGTTGGGAGGAGCACCCGGGGGGGGCTGGAGGGGACACGGAGTCTCCTTTCCCCGCGGGGACGTGCCCTTACCTGGTGGTGGGGGACCTCTTCCTGCGCTCGCAGTGCACGGCGTCGAAGAAGGCGGCGTTCCAGAACCGGAGGTTGTGCCTGCAGGGAGGGAGGGAGATGTCGGGAATGGCCAACTGGGATTTGATAATTAGGGTGGGGAGGCCCTGGCAC
This sequence comes from Gymnorhina tibicen, assembly GCA_013399875.1. NCBI lineage: Eukaryota > Metazoa > Chordata > Aves > Passeriformes > Artamidae > Gymnorhina > Gymnorhina tibicen. The sequence goes on along the minus strand of VXAZ01005267.1, from coordinate 117,348 downwards.
AGGTTCCCAGAGAAGCTGTGGCTGCCCCTGGATCCCTGGCAGTGCCCAAGGCCAGGTTGGATGGGGCTTGGAGCGGCCTGGGATAGTGGAAGGTGTCCCTGCCCATGGCAAGGGCGGGATGGGATGGGCTTTAGGGCCCCTTCCAACCCAAACCACTCCAGGATCCTACAATCTCGCCCAGCCTGTCCCTGAGTCCTCCCAAGGGTCAGGATGGGCCGAACAAGCCTGGCAGATTTGGGGCATTTCTGGACCAGCTCTTTGGTGGCAGCAAACACGCTCTCATGAGCGCAGGGGACGTGCCAAACCCAAGGCCAGCTCGGTTCGGGGCACTTGTGGACATCTGGGCACACGTGGCCAGGAGCACAAACCCCTCCCCAGGCCGGAGCCAGCTCGCCCCGGGGCTTTACCAGATCGGCTGCTGCTTGAGGTGCATGTACAGGTAGATCTTCTCCCCTTTCTTCTCCTCCTCTGGGCTCTGCAGGGACACTGTGGGGACACCGAGTCACACGCCAAGGTCTGGGGCACTCCCACCTTCCCACCCACGCGCGGATTTTGTGCCCCCTCCCAGTTTGGTGGCTGAGCAGCCAGGATGGTTTGCAAACCAAACACATCCTCAACACATCCCCAGCAACAGGGGAAGAGGAGCTCTGAGTGCCCTTGGAGAGCAGGGATCAGCCCTGAGGACGGCAGGGATGGCCCAGGAGGATCCTGGGGGGACTGGAGCACCAGTTTGGGAGCACACACAGGTACTGGGGGAGACGGGTGCACCACCGAAGCTCAGAGGCAGTGGGTGCCCAAACCCCTGCAGCCCGTGACACTGAGGACAAGAACCTCGCAGGACGAGAGCTGCGATTGGAATTTCAAACCCAGCCCCAAGGAATTCCAGCATTTCCAACCCCCTGTCCTTCCCCGGGGGTGCCCTGGCCGTGCCTGTTTCACCAGCGCTGCCTGCACTCACCCGTCTTCTTCAGCTTCTCCTTCGGTTTGTCCTCACCTTCGCTGTGGCACAAGAACTCAGTGTCAGCTCCCAAAATCCTGTCCCCCTGACAGCCCACAGCCCCCCTGGCGCAGGGAACCTCATGTGAAAGACCCCCTGCTCCCACGCCACCGTCCCCAGGGCCAGAAAGGTGACAGAGACAGTGGCGTCCCTCCCGTGGCGCAGAAGATCGCGGGCTGGGAACCACAGAACTCCACGGCCGAGGGAAGCAGGACTCCCAGACCACGAGGGGACAGTGACTGAGGCATGGGAGCAGGCCAGAGACCACCTCTCACGGCCATCAGAGGGCACAGGGCGGGGCAGGAGCGGGGACAGCAGCACGGGTGACCGGCAACAGTGACAAACCCACGGTGGCCCTACAGCCTGGAGGCTTCTTGGTCATGCTAAGGGTGCCCACCCACCCAAGGGAGCGGCACCCACTCGCTCTTTTTGGTGGCAGGACCCTTCAGTTTGGTCTCCAGGCCCCCAAAGAAGCCCTTGACGTTCTCGGTCTTGGCCGAGGTGTTTTTCAGCAGCCTCTCCGCGATGTCCTTCTTCTCGGCCAGCCAGGTGTTCGCCGACTTCAGGTACGAGTCGATGCTGCCCGTGGGCTTCTCCTTGGCCTCCAAGGGCAGGGCGTGAGGCTTCCCTGGGGAAAACGTGCCAGGAGCTCAGCGGGCCCCACGGCCCTGAGTGCTGCCGGCTGCTGGGGACCTGCATCTGGCTCCACGATGCGCCACCGGGAGGTGGAAACACCCAAGAGCCCATCCCAGTTCCTGTAGGTTTTTATCTTTGTCCTCCCCGCTCCCGTTTTGGATAGGCAGCCCAGCTCCTCATGGAGGGGCGGCCACCCCACAGCAAGCAATAAACCAAGGTGCTTCTGGGTCCGGGATCACCCGGGGGTTGGCACGTACCAATATTCCCGGCTGGAAGCAAGGACAGAGCAGCATCACCACCCCAGCGAGGGGCTGTGCCAGGCTGGCACGGATTCTGGGCCACGGAGGCTCTTTCCTAGCTGGGGCACCCCTCCAACCCCCTTCCCAAGCACAGGACACGTTTCAAACCGGCCCCCAGCACCAGCAAAGCCTCCCCAGGGGTGCAGGTCCCCTTACCTATGTAGTAATAGGTGAAACACATGGTCATGAGGTTCTTGGCAGGGCTGAAATCGTCCATCTGGTGACACCTGGCACGGAGGGAGGACTCAGTGAGGGCGCCCCAGCCCAAGCAGCCTCACGGCCCTGCCCTCAGGGCCTTTTGGGGGTCGCCACGAAGCCCCGGGGTGCCCCCAGGACTTACTCAAAGAGCACGAGGGCGAAGGACTGCATGAGGCGGTAGAAGGTCTGCTCCGAGACGCACTTGGAGTTGCAGCGCTGCGGGGACAGAGCCCGGGGCTCAGCTCAGCACCAGGAACAGCCTCAGCGCCCGCCCCGGGGACCACCCACCGTGGGCAGGGGGGAGAAGAGCGCTCATGGCTGGGTCTCCCCCTCAGAGACAGCGTTGTGCCTGTCTGGGTTGGTTTTTTTGGGGAGTAGGATGTGTCTGAGAGCTGGTGGGATTTAATTTAAAAATTATTTAAAAATAAAACCAGCGAATTCTCTCCCACGTTGCGCCCAGGGTGTATTTGACTGCTCAAAATGCATTTATTCGCTCCCGTATCTCCCTCTGCTGTGGTTCCTCACTTTCCTTGAGTTCCTGCCTTCCAAAAATACTTCTTTGGGATATAAATAAATCCCCGTGGCCTGAGGCTGTTCCAAAGCCCGTGCAGGATCCCTGCTGCCTCCCCACCACTCCCCTTACCTGGGCGCTCACATATCTCGCAAACCACTCCCTGCCCTTCCCGTTCTCGCTGCTGCACAGCTCCCCAAACCTGGCCTTCTCCTCTTGGTCCAAATCCTCCCTGAAACAGGGAAAAATTTTAAAAAAACATCATTAAAGCCAAGGATGTGACCTGCACCCCCCAACCTCCCTCTCGGCATCGGCATCCCGGGGAGAAAGGCAGAGGAAGAGGAGGAGAGGAGCATCCATTTTGTCACCCCCTCGCCTCGCGCTGCTCTTTTCTTCCTCCCCGGCAGGAGGGAAACCAAAGGCAGCGGGAGAAGGGAAGAGCCAAGGACAGCGCGAGCAGGAGCTGAGCTCCGGAGACAGGCGCCGAGCCCCAGAGCGACAACAAGCCCTGTTGCTGCTCCTCACGCTCCATTTGCTCCATCCAGCCCGGCGCGCTGAGCCGCGGAGCTACGGAGACCGCGGCACCGGGATCTGGGGATGTGGGGCTGGGGGCACGGCCGGGGGCTGCCGCGGGGTCCCCGGGCACGTGTGAACCGCTGGCATTTCCACGAGCATCGGTGGGGAGAGGAGACGGGGAGGGAGCCCCCGGCATGGAATGGGGAGAGAGAAGCAGGGAGGGAACTGGGGGTGGAAGATGAGCTGGGATGTGGCCAGGAGAGGGGCGCAAGGCAAAACCCACGTCCCCCTCAGCACCGACGCCATGGGGCAGCAGCCGAGCTCGGGGAAGGACACAAACTGCTGCTCCCGGAGTGGGAAAGCAGCCAGACCCCATCCCATCCCATCCCGTCCCATCCCGTCCCGTCCCATCCCGTCCCATCCCGTCCCGCGGGATGTCCCCGGTGCCACCAGCCCCGCTCACTCACCCCCCGGTGAAGATCTTCTCCACGTAACTCTGCATGAACTCGCGGCGCTCGGCCGTGGCCTCGTCCCGCGCCGACTCCGTGCTCTGGCTGGAGGAGAAGGACTCGTTGGAGGAGGAGCGGCGGTAGCCACCCCAGTGCCCGGGAGAGCCCCCCATGTCGTTCTCGCTGTCCGCCGACTCGGTGGCATCGCTCTCCTCCGTGGCCACGTCCCCCGCGTCCCCCAGGTGCCCGTTGTCGCTGGGAGCGGCGGGAGGAGCGGGCTCCGAGGGGTCGCGGGCGGGCGTTTCGGCGTCAAAGTCGATGAGGTTCCCCACGGGCACGTCCGGAGGGGCCTCCATGGCTGTCCCGGGGGGATGTGGCGCTGCTGGGCACACTCGCTCCTCGTCCTTTCGGCCCTCACTGGGGCGTCGAGGCCATCGCTGGCAGGGTGCTGGCTAAGGCAGGTGGGACCTCCTGGCGGGGGACAGGTTGCCGCAGGACATCTGAAAGACACAGGGAGGACAAGAGTGAGGATGGGTCCCCGGGGAACCGCCACCATGGACCTTGGGCGAGGCCACCGCCCACGATGTCCCCAGGACGTCCGTCAGCGGCGGAGGGACAGGCAGAGCTGGCTCCTCTCCACCAGCCACGTGAATCAGCAATCCCATGGAATGCCCACGTGCTTTCGGCGCCGCTCGAGAGGGTTTTCCATCCTTCAGCCCGGAAAAGGGACAACCGGAGCCTTGGCTCCGTATGTCACGTTTGGGATGTGACATCTCGTGTCCTGGTGGGCAGAGCTGGGCTGGCAGGAGCCAGCAGCTGGCAGGACACTGGTGGTTCCCCAGGGCAGCCCTGACCTCCTCCTGTCCCTGCCCTCTGTCTGCTCACGGGTCCGTCTGACCCCGTTTGGAAATGGGATCATCCCAGAGTTCAGCACACATCGACTTAGCTGGGAATGGGAATGGATGCTGGACATGGCAGAAAACTGGAATGGGACGAGGACACAGGGCTCTGGATTGCAATTAAGGGGCTCTGGCATCCACCCCAGATTGCAAAGGTCCTGCAGAGGAGGCACAGAGACCACAGGGACGGGGATGGACCGGGATGTGCTGGCACACACCCATCCTGGACAGTGCTGCAGCTGCTGGGCAGCAAGAGGCAAAGAAAGGGCCACCCTGAGGATACCCCTGTGGCAGAGAGTCACTGACATCCTCTGTGAGGGTGTTTCTGCCCCAGGAGGTGGCAAATTATAGTGTCTGAAACCCAGTACATGCCACAGCATCCAGGCACAGGGTGGCACAGGAGCAGGGACAGCAGCACAGGTGACAGCGACAAACCCAGGGCAGCACAACAGCAACACTGACACAGCCCCGCTGCCTTCCAGGGAACTGATCCCGGGACACAGGCAACCACCCCCAGAGCAAAAATCCCCCAAAGGGCCGATGCCAGCTCATCAGACAAACAGGAGCTCAGATTGAAACCAAATCTGACGTGTTTCACCAAGCACGGCACAGTGGGAAAACAACCCCTGGGCTGCAGGAGCAGCCGCTCTTCCAGCAGCATCCCCCTCCTTCTCCTCCTCCTCCCTTCCAGGGACCCTTTGGAGCAGCTGGATGCAGGGACAGTGAGAGAAACACAACTCCTTGAGCATCAGACAGCTCAGCTCCTGGCTGGGAAAAGCCCCTGTCCCCCAGAGACAGCAGGGACCGAAAGAAAAGTCACCTTGGGTGGCAGAAGTCATGCAGTCACCTTGGGTGGCAGAAGTCATGCAGCCACCTCCGCTGGCAGCCTGCTGTCCCACCCTCCCTCACACTGAGCCCCCTGGCACACACCTAAAGCTGGTCCCAGGGAGCTGCAGGGACCCTGCTGCACTCAGGGAGCTGCCGAGGCATCGGCTCCTGGGACAGGAGCAGCCCAAGGCTGCGGCACGGCAGGGACTGGCGCTGTTCCCATGGGGAGCCAGCCAGCTGCAGCCTGGCTGCGTGTCCCTGACCCCCCCAAACCACCCCTCCAGCTGCAGGGACCTCGCTGTGCTCCATCCATCCCTCCATCCATCCATCCATCCCTTCATCCCCCATCCATCCCCCACCCATCCATCCCCCATCCCTCCCTCTGCCCCCCCAGCAGCTGCAAACTCCCTTTTGGCACTGATGGAGAGAAGGCTCCAGGGAGAGCTCAGAGCCCCTTCCAGTGCCTAAAGGGGCTCCAGGAGAGCTGGATAGAGACTTTGGATAAAGGCATGGAGTGCCAGGACACAGGTAATGGCTTCCCACTGCCAGAGGGCAGGGACAGATAGGATTTTGGGAAGGAATTCCTCCCCGTGAGGGTGGGGATGCCCTGGCACAGGTTTCCCCAAGACCCTCTGGGAGAGAGGACTTGGAGTTCAGCCCAGCAGCCCCAGGGAGTGCATCCTGCTCGCAGAGGCATGGGAAAGGTTTAACCCCTCGCTGGGCAGCTCGTGGTAAAGCCCTGCCCCTGAGCGAAGGCCACCAAAGGTGTTCCAAGGTGCCAACAGCTGCTGGGGGTGCCCAGGCACCTCCAAAGGGGTTGGGTTCTCAGCACAGAGCCCAGAAGAGCTTCAAAACCAAAACAAGCCGCAAAACCAGCCCCATCCCCTCTCCACAATCCGCTCGCTGCCACAGCAGAACAAATCCAGGGAAGGATTAGCCAAAATACCAATCGAGAGCCTCAGGTCCCACAGTTGGCACCGTCCGCTCACGGACGTCAGCACAGCTGCACATCCCACCACGGCCCAGGCACAGCCCGGGGGGTTCCATCCCTGGCTGGGTCAAGTCTGAGAGTAAATGAGGGTTCTGGAACCAAAAGGGACTTTTGGGCTGCTTGGGAGCGTTTAAACGACATCGTGAGCTTCAGCATCATCCTGGAACTCAGCAGCTCCCGGGCTGACTTTAACCACGGAGCTCAGCCAGACCGGTGGAGACACCAGCCCAGGAATATCATCCATGAAAGTGCTGCAGCCACATGTGGGAATGCCACAGGAAACCCATGGTGCCCTGGAACTTCAGGAAATGCCTGTTTTTACTAAAAGGAAATGCTGGGGTAGATGTGAATGATTCACCTATAGCTGCATATGTGTGCAAGCGGCTTTCATCCACGACCTGCCTTTGAACCCAGCACTCCTGGCTGGATCTCCCAGCATCCCGAAGCCCTGCAAGGAGTTTCCCCTCGGGGCTTTTTCCAGGTGCCTTGGGTGCTGAGGCCAGGTTTGCTGCAGGGCCTCAGCAATTCCCACCTGGGGAGTGGGATCCAATCCCAGGTTGCCACAATGGAAATCCCCTTGGGGAGCGGGATTTGGCCAGTCTGTGGCCCAGCCCTCCTCTCTCTCCAACCACAGGGTCCCATCGAGCTGCTCCCAGCCCGTCCCCAGAGCTGGATGACACACTGAGATAATCCCTGTTATCAGCTCGGGCCGTGGGTGACATCCCACACGATGACAGTGCTCGAACCCACGCTCACATCTGTATCCTGCAGGGAGACTCCAGCCTGGAGCTGCCCGGGGCGACTAAAAATTGTAATTAAAGCAAAGAAACCTCTGGCCGCCTCCTCGCAGCCTCGTCCCTGCAGCCTGGCACCCAGACCCGGAGTGCAGGAGCTCCGAGAGCCCCTGGGAACTCTCAGCTCCGGGAAAGGGGAAAAGCCACAAAAATCGATGTTCTTGCAGGGCTTGGCAGCCCAGAGGGGACAACTCTGCTCCCGTGGACGCAGCCACGAGCTCCGCAGAGAGCTCTGGCACCGCATCCACGCCAAGGGCTGCGGGTGCCAAGGGCTGCGGGTGCCAAGGGCTGCCTGCATCCCGCTGCTGTGCGGGGGCGAGGGATGCTCACGTGGGCAGCGCCCGGCCCCGGCAGGGCACGGTTTGTGCCCTGTGCTGCGGCACAGGGGATTTAAACACACCCCAGGCCTCTGTCCCCGCCGTGCCAGGGGACACGTCCTTCCCGGCCTGCGGGGAAGGGGTCAGAGCGTTGCTGCCTTGTCCCATCCCGCGTCCTGATGCCCCGGGAAGGAGGCAGCCCCGATGCGGGGGACACGCCCGGGGAGTCACCGCTGCTCAGGGACTGGCAAAGTGCCACCGCTCGGCGCTGGCACCTTCCCAGGCTGCGGCCCTCCGTGGAAATCCACCCTTGTCCCGTCCACCCCGCGCACAAGCGCCGGGTGCTTGCGTCGCCCTGGCACGGGAATGCCACCTGCTCCTGGTGCTGGCACTGCCCGGGGGCACCGCGCAGCCACCCACCCGCACGGGTCTGTCCCCAGCCCGTGCCGCCGCGGGCGCGGAGCCAGCCCGGCAGGGCTCTGCAAGGGCACCCCGGGCACGGCTGGGCGCCTGCCAAGGAAAACTCCCTGTGCCGCGAGGGAACAGCCTGTTTCCTCCCGGGGAACTGGTCAGTCTTGTTCCCTCGCGTCCCTCCCCCGGAGAGAACACGCCGGCAGCGGGGTCACGGCTCCGCGGTGCAGCCCCGCTGAGTGCCAGGTCCCCAAACCCACCCTAAATCCGGAGGCACCGCGCCTACCCCCGTCCCAAGCACCCCGCTGAATTTAAACGCACAAACCTCCGCGTCTAAGCACATCCTGGGACTTCGGAGAGCCGAAACTCCTCCTCGCCGGGTTCGCCCGTCCCCGCCGCAGATCCGCTCTGCTCCCGGTGCCGGGAAACGCTCCCGGCTTTATCAAGGAGGCTCAAGCTGTGCCCTGGCCAAGGCGCAGCCGTGATGCAGCACTGCCCACAGCTCTGCAACTTCCTAGAATAATTCCCTGGATACCGGGGGGGGTACCTGAGAGCGGTGCTCAGCTGCGCCGGCACAGGTGGGGCAGAGACCGCACACACTCGGTGCGTGCCAGAGTCAGCTCCCAGCTCATCCCGAGCCGGCACCGGGATCCCAGCGCCTGATGAGGGAGGATTTTTGGCAGGTGGTGCGTGTTGGTCTAGAGGGTCTTTTCCCCAGCGGCATCTCCTCTCCCGGCCCCAGTGTCGGAGCGCTGCTGCCTTCCAGGACCCTTCCCCTTCCCAAGCCCGGCTTTAGCCCACACGGGGCACTGACAAAACCATCACCCAGCCCTAATAACGGAGCCATTTCCAGGGAATCTGCAGCCCGGCGAGCTCCCAGCTTGCCCCGCTTCCCAGAGAGCCCTTTCCCTTCCCCGCGCTGCCATCAGACACCAGATGGCAGCTCCCCATTCGCCTGGACTTGCGAGGAGAATTAAATGCCTCTTGAATAGACCTGAGCTGCGTAAGCCGGGCTTTTGTGCCGAGCAGCGGTTTCTCCTTTCACGCTTCCCAGCGGCGCGGCTCCCACACACCCCGCTCCGCCACGGCCACATCCCCAGCGAGCCCCGAAACGGGGCCGCTTATCCTGCAGTTCCCATTTTTTACCTGGCAAAAATTCCTCCCGGGGGCCATGTTTTGGAAACGAGCCCCCTGAAAAGCACGCGGGGGG
>VXAZ01005267.1:60014-108159 GCA_013399875.1 Gymnorhina tibicen | reverse complement strand
CCCACGCGCGGCTGCGCGCACGGCCCGGCTGCGGCCGCGCCGGCTCCCGGGAAAGCGCCGGGGAAAAAGCTCCTCAGCGTCAGCCCGGGAAAGCGCTCTCGAGAGAGCCGCGCCGGCCCTTTCCTGCGGCACGGGGCCGGCGAGGAGCCGGGGGATGCCCTGCGGAGGGATTCCCACGCCGGGCATCGCCCCCGCTTCCAAACCCGCCTGCCCGAGCCCCTGTGCGCGCTGGCTTCGGGAATATTAGGAAAAATTAGGCAGGATCCCCACCAAAGAGGAGTTCTCCAGCCTGAGGTGCACAGGCAAATAGCCCAGATATTAACCAGTCCAAAATATCCAATCCATATAGTGGATCCAATATCCCAAATATTAACCGGTCCAAAACATCCAATCCATATATTGGATCCAATATCCCAAATATTAACCAGTCCAAAATATCCAATCCATATAGTGGATCCAATATCCAAATATTAACCGGTCCAAAATATCCAATCCATATATTGGATCCAATATCCCAAATATTAACTGGTCCAAAATATCTAATCCATATATTGGATCCAATATCCAAATATTAACCGGTCCAAAATATCCAATCCATATATTGGATCCAATATCCCAAATATTAACCGGTCCAAAACATCCAATCCATATATTGGATCCAATATCCCAAATATTAACCGGTCCAAAATATCCAATCCATATATTGGATCCAATATCCCAAATATTAACCGGTCCAAAACATCCAATCCATATATTGGATCCAATATCCCAAATATTAACCAGTCCAAAATATCCAATCCATATATTGGATCCAATATCCCAAATATTAACCGGTCCAAAACATCCAATCCATATATTGGATCCAATATCCAAATATTAACCGGTCCAAAATATCCAATCCATATATTGGATCCACTGTCCAATATCCAAAATATTAACCAATATCAACCAAAATGAGGGCGAGGACCCCATCAAAAGGGGATTCTCCAGCCTGAAACAGCCCCTCCAAGCCCCTGTGCACCCTGACATGTGGGATATTAACCGAAATTAGGCAGGATTCCCATCAAAGAGGAGTTCTCCAGCCCAAACCAGCCTGAGTCCCCACATATGCAGATATCTAAAATATTAACTAAAATTAGGCAGGATTCCCATCCAAGGGGAATTTTCCAGCCCAAACCAGCCTAACTACCTACACACGCAGATATCCCAAATATTAACCAAAATGAGGTGGGGTTCCCATAAAAGGGGCTTTTCCAGCCCAAAGCAGCTTGTCCACGCCCCTCTGCAACCCCACACCTGGGATATTAAACAAAACCAGGCAGGATCCCCACCAGAGGGGGATTCTCCAGCCCTTTTCCTCACCTTTAGCTGGTTTTTTAGGCCTCCCCACCACTCAGACCCCTGGGGATTGTGAATTATCTGCTCTGCTCCTCCCCAGGTGAGCCACTCCGGGGAAAAAAGTGCCAGGTGGGATCAGAGAGGGGGAAAGCCCCAGCGGGTGGGAGCGGCAACAGGACGAGGGCAAAGCTCGGGGGAACTACTGCCCACTCGGAGGGCACTGCTGGGATCTGGCTTCTCCCCTGACCCTCTGGGGAAAAACTCCAGGGGTTTCACGGCGAGAGATGGGAAACGGGAAAGGCTGAGCCCCCTGGGAGGAGGTGTCACATGCTTGGGGGGCAATTTTGGGGGGCTCTCAACAACGGGGAGTCTCTGGTGCAAAGAGAAGCAAACGACCACGGGGAGGAGGCCACCAAGCCCTCCAGCTCTGCCCTTGCCAGCCTGTGCCAGGGCACCTCAGCCCTCCCAAAAGCACCCGGGCACTGCCTGCATTAACAGAGGGGTCTCGCTGAGGGTTTGGGGGACCAAAACAGCGAGAGAAGACAGGAACCCCCCCCAGATCAGCACAGAATCCCCGGTCCTGCTTATCCTCCCTGCCCCAGCATCACCCCAACCCCGAGCAGAGCCCTTTTCCATGCAGCAGAGCATCCCCCGCGAGCAGGGAGACAGGGATTGCTGACCCGGCACGCCCTGCAGGACCTGCAGCAGCAGCCAGTCCTGCTCTGACCCCCAAAGGGAGCAAAAACCAGCAGGAACCACATCCTCCCCCTCCGGAGACGCCAACGAGCAGCAAACTGTGGGATCCCAGGGAAGAACTGCTGGGATGGGAACCGCAGCATCCCCGGCAGAGCCTGGCCAAGCCCGGGTGCTGCCGCTCAAGGGCACCCTCGGAAAAAAGTCAAAAAGCCTCGATTTTGTGGCTTTTCCGTGCTCTGGAGCCAGGCAGGAGCGAGGGAGATGGGTGAGTCACTCCCCCCACGGGGCATCCTCATCAGGAGAGCTCAAACGGTGCCAATTAGCGTGAAACTGCTCATCGCCCCCTCCGTGCCCACACCGGGGACGCCGCACACCCGTCACCATCGTCAGCCCACGGAGGGAACGTGCCTGTGACGCAGCGTTTGGGCTCAGCAGAAACCCGGGAGCAGCGCTAATTGAGTGTCTGCCCAGGGTGATTATTATAATTAAGCCAGGCTTCAGAAATCGCAAGTGACACGGGAAAAACACCCTCCCGGCTCCCTGATTTTTGATGTGACACCACGGGAGGGGTTTTAGTGCTTCCCTCTTGCCAGTTCTTGTCGGCTGGGTTTTCACATGGATGCCTGGTCTTTGTTTGGTTGGTTTTATCTGTTTATTCTGCTGTTGAGCCTGGGTTTGGAGCATGGGAGGTGGAAATCCTGGGAGTACACATGTTCCTGGCACCTGGAAATGTTCCAGGCCAGGTTGGATGGGGCTTGGAGCAGCCTGGGATAGGGGAAGGTGTCCCTGCCCATGGCAGGGGGTGGCACTGGGTGAGCTTTAAGGTCCCATCCAACCCAAACCACTCCACAGTTTTATGAAGTTTTTTGCCTCCTCTGCCTCAGCTCAAAGTCCTCCCCAGGAATTCTTCACCTTGACCAGGAAAGGAGAGGCCCCAGGCTGCTCACCAGGGACTGGGAGAGCACCCATCTCTCGACTCTGCCATGGCTGGAAGCAGCCAAGGAGCAGGACCGAGGGTCAGGTTGGGTAATTAACCCTCCAGCACCCCTAGGAGACATCCAAGACTTCCCGAGTGGAAACCTCTCCATGGCAGTGCCCCTAAAAACACCCTCCTGGGGGTGGCCCCTCTCCCAGCTCCATCCCCAGCCCACAACCATCTCCCACCGCCCCCCTGGCCACCTCCCCACCGCCCTCATCCCTCCTTGGCACGTTCCAGGGATGCCCACGAGCCCGCTGGCACCGGGACCGCAGCTGCCGGTGAGGCGGATGTTCCTCCCCACGCCCCCGCTGCACAGACAAAGGCTCCGGGGGTGGCTGTGGCTGCCACACACGACAAGTGCCCTATTTTCCCTTTTCCATCCCATCCCGGCACGGCTCCAGCAGCAGCAGCGGCGCCACAGCCACGCTGGAGTCTGCCAGGAGTGGCAGGAGGGAGGCACAGAGCAGGGTGGGTGCTGAGCACGGGGTGACATCCCCACTGCCTCGGCAGCTACGAGGGGAAGCAAATCTTTGGTGGAAGTTGCTGAAGTATTGGGTAATTTTTTGCTTCACACCCCTGAGCAGCGGGGCTGGGCACGAGGGCCGGGGGAGGAGCTGGCAGATCCAGGAAGGAGCCAGGGGGGGTGATGGCAGCGGGATCACGGAATCCCAGAATGTCCCGAGTGGGAAGGGACCCACAGGGATCAGCCAGTCCTTGTGTGGCCCTGCACAGACACCCCAGCAATCCCATCCCTGGCAGCGGTGCCCAAACACTCCTGGAGCTCTGGCAGCCTTGGGGCCGTGCCCATTCCCTGGGGAGCCTGGGCAGTGCCCAGCACCCTCCGGGGGAAGAACCTTTCCTGATATCCAGCCTGAGCCTGCCCTGGCCCAGCTCCCTGCCATTCTCTCAGGTCCTGTCCCTGGGCTCCACAGAGAAGGTGTCGCTGCTGCCCCTTCCCTTCCCCTCATGATGCAAAATGCTGCTGGAAGGAACAACAGCAGAGCAAGGCTGGGGAGAAACGAGATAACAGCTCTGATAAAAACCCCAAAGCCCGGGTCCTGCAACACCACAGGGCCAGGTTGACCCCACTTCAAAGAGGGGCAGCTCCTCCGGGCAGGGCTGTGCCACCAGAGCCAAAGCACCCGGAGAGGGACAGGGGCAACAAGAGGCTGCAGCATCACCGGGTCGCTTGGACGAGGATGAATTAATTGGCTTTAAAAACACCCCCAACAGGAAACCACCCAAGCCCCAAAGGGTACTCACCCTCCACTGTCTCGTGGGCTGAAAGGTGTGGTTCAGCCTCCCAGGACAAGGAATATGCCGGGTTCCTGGTGCTGATCTGTGCTCCAGAGCCCTGTCCCAGCCCAGGAGATCCCGGCAGCTTGCCGGGCCCTCAAACCCGACACTCAACACCCAACGCCCAACACCGGCACGACGCAAGCGAGTGTTGCCACACCACGGATGGTTGCGACACAGCTGCTAAAAACCTAAATAAGCTGCTCTTCCAGACTGACCCTCTGCAAATCCCTCCTAATCCAATCTTGTTTGTGGCATTAAGCTGGACCCTCCCATACCGAACGCCCCTGTTTGCTCAACAGTTGGGATAATCCTCGTGTTTCCTCCGTCCTGGTTGAAGCTCTGATGCAGAAGTCACCGGAGCTTCCTTCTCCTCGTGTACTGAGGCGCTCAGGGACGGGGACACACCTGCACTCCCAGCTCCACGTCCCACTGGCACATCCCCTGCGTGTCACACCGCCAGTCCGGGCATGGAAAACCTCTCCCTGTGCCAGTGTGACAGATCCAGACACAGCCCGGGGTTCTCCTGTGCTGGGATTTACACAGTTTAACACAGACTTTTCTCCCCCTTATCCAGACACAGGGGAAGAGCTGGAGGGGACAAACCCTGCTCTGACCTCCAGCTTCCCCCATAAACCCCAGCTTGTTCCAAAACAAGCCCCAAGCCACGTCAGTTTGATGCGTTATTCCCGCAGAAGGCGCCAGAGCCACGTTCCCCACCACAGCTCGGGGTTGGGAATGCTCTGCCCTCCCTGAGGCCATCCCACAGATGGATCCCACGTCAGGAGGACACAGCTCCGCTGAGCAACACGGGGTTTGCCAGGGGCTGGCACAGCCTCACGCCTCCGTGACGCTAATTCCTTCAGGAAGGAAAAAACCCTCCCCGTGCGTCCCCGGGGTCCTCTCTGTTAGCAAACATCTGCCACCCCACGTGTGTCAGAGCAGCTCAGCCAGGCAGCCGGGAGGATGAAAGTGTTATAATTACCCTCAGACTCCCTGGAATCTGCAGGAAAGTCGTGCCACAGAAAAGGAAACCTGTTTTAGCTTTCCTAAAAGGAAAGCCGAACCTATTTCTAAAGCGAGATGCAGGTGGCCAGGCTGGCAGAGGCTGGAGCAGCAGGAACGGGGCTCTTTTCCCTCTGCTTCCCCTCCAAATAAGCCCGGATCTCGTTTGGATCCATCAAACTCAGCACAGGAACATCCTCGGGGATTTGTACCCACCAACGCTGCCTGCGAGTCCACCCGGGCCTGGGGAAGAGCTCCAGAGGGATTCAATCCGTGGCAAACCAGGCCTCGGAGCACGGAAAACCTCCCGGTGGAGCTCCAGCAGCGGCAGAGCTGGGAGGAGGGAGGTTGGTTTTCCTCCCTCCCGCCCATTCCAGGCAGCGGGAAGGGCGAGGAGCGGCCGTGGGGCTGCTGGGAGGGCGAAGGTTGCAGCGGCGAGCGACAGCTCAGGGTTGTGTTGTCACAGTGCCGCGGGGCTGGGGTGGCGGCAGGGACCTCGCCAGCAGCGCGGGGTGGCTCCCGGAGCAGCAGCAGGAACCTTGGGATGGCAGCTCGGGCAAAACAATGGGATTCCCAGGGAAAGGAAGCACAGCTCAGTGCTTGACCACCCCACAGCGTCCCCCGGACGAGCTGCTGGTGACACCGCGGTGCTGGAGACACCTCCAGCACAGCTCTCGTGTCCCGAGTCCCTTCTCCTGCTCCAGCTCAGCTGGTCACAAGCCAGGGATAAGCATCACCTCCAACTGCACCATCTTTCCCGGGAAGAGCGTGGTCCTCACACGTGGGAGAGGAGCTGGTGAGAGCCCTGCAGCCCCCAGAGCGTTCGGACACAAGCACAGGACGAGGGCAGAGGATGCTCAGGACGCACCAAAGGGAAGGGCACCAGCACGGTGGGACCCGAGCCCAGGAACGTGGGTGTTAAGGCACGACGGTGGCAGAGGATCAATGCCCTTTTCCTGCTTTTATTCCCGAATCCTGACAAAGATGGGATCCCTGAGCGGGCTGCCTCGCCCACCCTCTCTGGTGGGTGTCACCCAGTGCTCATCCCGCTGCGGTGTCACCTCCCTGCTCGCCCGGCCGTCCTTCCCCATGTCACCTCTGCAGTCCCAGAGGATCCGGCACCGACCGTCCTGGTCAGCAGCAAGGGACAGGGACAGGGACAGGGAGGACAAAAGAACCACTGCACTTCCATACGGGGAACCACTCCATCCCCAGGGAATTCCATCCCTAACCAGTCTGCACGAAGACCTTCCAAATTCATGAGCAAATAACCGAGAATAGGATAAGGGCGATCAAATTAACTCCAGGCATGGAAGGCAACTCACGGTCCTGCAGCCCTCTGTGATGGGGTTTGCTCCTCCCAGTGGGATGGGATGGGATGGAATGGGGCAGGGCAGGTTGAGATGGGATGAGATGTCAGCCAGTGCCCATCACCCCTAAGCGACTCTTTTTAAACACGCACCAAACCTGCCCCAACCGAGCTCATTTCCAGCTGTGGGGTGGAACGAGATCATCTTTGAGGTCCCTTCTAACCCAAAGCATTCCACGATTCTCTGATTTTACCCTCCCGAGCTGCTTCCCTGGCCAGCCCCCCGTGCTCTCTGGAAGTGCCTTGTGCGATGTTTTTTCCCTCCCAGCTCCAGCAGCGACTCCCGGCCCTCTGTTTGTGTGAAGCTCCCCCACAGGCCGGGTATCGCCCGACAGGGAATTTACAAATACCGTCTTTGGAGGCAGCAGTTGTCACTCCAGGCACCTGTCAAACCGGGAGCCAGGCAGCGGAGGGACAACACGGGGATGGAAATGCCACAGCAGGGCCACGGGTGAGCCCCCACGGAGATGCCACAGTTTGGGATCTCATGGGAGCCACACTTCGATCCCTGACCCTCGGGCTCGCCCTGCTTGCCACCCAAAAAAACACCGATAATATTCCGAACTCAGCTGATTTCCCGACTTCTGCCATTCCACGCCTCCCTGCTGCAGGCCAGTATTTCCTCCCAGCAGCTTTGCCGGGTGGGATCAGCACCCACCTCCCCCCTCCAGCCCAGCCTGCTCCCAGGGGAGCCCCAAAATTCCCTTTACCTTCCTCCCCCGGCCGCGGCTGCTGGGGCTGCTCCTTCCAGAAGCGTCCGGCAGAGGCGATGCCCGGGTGCCCAGCCCCGGGCGGGCACAGCCCGGCGTGGCAAGGACACTTCCGCCAGCAGTCACCGCTGTCCGGCGATTGATTCAAGCTCCGGGGCACAAAGTGAAAGCCAAACCAGGTGGGGCAGGGATGCACCCTCCGCTTTTCCCTGTCCCCGGGTGCCGCCCGCCGATGGCAGCTCCCCGAGGCTCCCGGGACTGGAAAGACCTGTTGGTGCTCCTGGCGCAGCCACGAGGGCACGGCGCTGGCAGCAGAGGTGTGGCAGAGGCCAGCAGGGCTGCCGTCACCGCCCCTCGGGCTGTCACCGACGCCCTGCGCCTGGCAAAGGGTTGGGGACGCGTTAGCAGCCGGCTGGATGCATCCCGCGTCCCAAAAAGCGAGGCCAGGCCGATAGAATTCCCTGTGAGGCTGTGCCTGCCCAGGGAACGAACCCGTTTAATCTGGCCTTGAGTCAGGCTGGGTCTGGGGGCCCTGGACCTGGCTGGGACCCCCAAATGCTCGAGGGGTAACCCCATCCCAAATCCAGAACGGCTGGGGTGCCCTGAGGCAGCTGCTCCCGGTCCCCAGCTCCCAGGGCAGCACAAAAGCGCCTGCGAAGCAGCGCAGCCAGGGGGAGAAAACAGGAAAAAAGTGGGGAAAAGGCAGCTTTATTTCTCCCTGACATTTAATAACCTTTATTGTCCTCCGGGCGGCAGTTTCCCCTTCCGAGAGCCGGCAGCACGGCTGATCCTGCGGGCTGGGAATGCTCTGGGGCCTGGCAGCTGCCCCATCCCCTCACCCCGCACCAGAAAACCCCGAAAGGTTCCAAAGGCACAAAGCAGAAGGAAACGCTGCGGGATGCCGGGACTGGGCTGGCCCTTCCGGAGCTCCCTGTAACCCCTGCATCCCTGCCGCATCCCGCAGCCCCGGGACCCTCCCCGCAGCATTCCCGGGCTGCTGGGGAGACCTTCCGGCACTGAGGGTGTACAAAAGAGTCCAGGGACACCGCAGAGCATCGGAGCCGGCGGATGAGGCACTTACCAGGCACGGGGGAGAGGCACTGACAACTCGCAGGAGGCAAAAGGAGGAATTAATGGGGCTGCAATTCCCACTGCCTCCATCGTTAGGGAAGGAAAACGCATCCGAGCGGCCTCGCTCGAACGCACAGCGTAATTTGTTTCGGATTTAATGTCACCCTGCTTCCCAGAGATGGGCTGGAGCTGGGAAAAGCCTCTGCTTGTGCCGCCGGTGCTCCAGGGAAAGTGGGAAGCAAAGGAGGGCATTTGAGGAGTTTTATGGAGGGAAAAGCTCAGCTGAACCTGGGCAGTGCTGCTGCTGCGAGAGGCTGAAGTGAGGCATCACCCCCAGGAGCTGCTGGCTGAAAAATACCTAAAATCAGCTTAATACTGAATATCGATCTTCTGTGAAGGGTCTCGGGAAGGTTTTCTCCTGCCCGCCGAACTCCGCACACTAAAAGCAGCATCACCGTGCCCTGCACGGGGCAGGGGCATCACCTCCCCCGAGAACAGGAGTTTGGGGGGCAGGACAGCAGAGGGAGGGGGGAACCGCGGTTTTCTCTGGGATTTAATCCCCTCTTGGAGCCCTGAGCTTTGCGGGAGGAGGTCGGGATTTTCCCCAGCCTGATGTGTTTCCTCCTCGGGGCCTCTTGTTTGTGCAGGCGGCTGCGAACGTTTCCTCCTCCCGGAAAAGCTCCGGAGGGAGCAGCCCCGGCCGGGCACTCACCTCCCCGGCTCCCCCAGCCTCCCAAACACCGCTAATTCAGGGATCGGAGCCGCCCAGCTCACACCCCCACCAGGACCTGCAGAGCTCCCCTGCACCTCCTGCTTCTGGCTTCTAACCCCGGAGCGCGCCGGGGCCCCGAGCCCTGCCAGGGCTGGGAACTCCAGGCAGATCTCCAGGTGCTGCTGGAAGAGAGGAATAATCAAATACAGACCTGGGGGGTCCCACGGCAGCAAAATCGCTGGGTTTTTCCTGCAGGGCTGGAACAAGGCAGAGATAAACCACGCTCGCTCCAGAGCACAGGCAAACAACTGCTTATCACCACGCTGGCAGCCTCAAGGCTGGTGCAGGGTGTCAGGAGAAGTATTATTCCTCCCCGCTCCCGGGGAATTGCTATTTTTGGCCCCTCCGTCACAAGGAGCTGCTGCCTGCTCCCGCTCTGGGCTGGGAGAGCAGCCAGCCCTGCAGCCCCGGGGAGCCCTGCAGAGCCCCTGCCCTCCCGCTGCCAGCTCGCCGGGAGATGGGTGGATTTTGGGGGAAGCAAAGGCAGGTTTGGTTCAAGCTGCAGGATCCACCCTCGCCTGGCTCACAGAGAAAGCTGCAGGGAGAAGTTAGAGCCCCTTGCAGGGCCTAAAGGGGCTCCAGGAGAGCTGGAGAGGGACTTGGGACAAGGGATGGAGGGATAGGACACAGGGAATGGCTTCCCACTGCCGGAGGGCAGGGATAAATGGGATATTGGGAAGGAATTGCTCCCTGTGAGGGTGGGGAGGCCTTGGCACAGGGTGCCTGGCCAAGTTGTGGCTGCCCCTGGATCCCTGGAAGTGTCCAAGGCCAGGCTGGAGCAGCCTGAGACAGTGGAAGGTGTCCTTGCCCATGGCAGGGGCTGGAATGGGATGAGCTTTAAGGTCCCTCCCAACCCAAACCATTCCAGATCCTGTGATAACCCAAAGCTCAGCTGCAAAGGGGCAGAGCCGGACTTTGTGCTGGGCTTTCCATGACATTTTAGGGGTCATTGGTCATTTTCAGGCTGGAAAATGATGAATCCTGTGTCCCTGGGGGGGCAGAAAAAGCCACAGCTGGTCTGGTGACAGCCCTGTGTGGTGGTGAGAGAGCACCAGGTCCTCCTGCCAACACCTTTGGGACACTCCCTGCGCCACAGTTCCCTTGGCCAGAGAGAACAGATCCATCCATCTCTCCCTCTCTCCCCGGCTGCCCCTGGCAGCCCTCATCAGCTCACCTCGGTGAGCTCCACCACACCCCTGCAATGCCCAAACCCAAACAGCCAACGCACGGAAAAAGCCCATTTTTGGTAATTCCCTTCTGTCCAAGTGTGAGATCGGTAATTGAGGGTAAAATTCCATCCAGGGTGCATTTCAGCCCTGAAAATAGCCCGATAAATGAGCTCAGCTCTTTGCTGGTTGACTCAGCTAATCCTTCAGCTCCTGCCAGACAGCTTTGATTGTATCTTCTCTCCTTGGGCTCCGTTTAATGCCAAGGCCGAGCCGTGGCAGCTGCAGCAGCTCTGTGCAATTCATAATCTGCCTTTATTCCTGGCTGCACCGCTGAACAGAGGTCGGCTCCCGCTCCTGGCTTGATTTATGAATATGGATTTTGTTGGTTAAGCCATTAGGAGCGGTGATGGAGCAATTCCTCGTACATCCTGCACCGTGCAGTGCCTCATTTGCAGCCCGCCCCGCAGAACATTCCCCCCGCACCGCTGTTCACGCAGGGAAGATTATATTAGGGCTTTGTCTGTAATGCTGTAATTCCACCTCGCCTCCCTGAGCCCTCTCCGATGGGAAACAGCCCCGCCGCAGGCAGGGAAGCGCTGAGGAAAGGAGGGGACTCGTGCCCAGCGGGAGGAGCTGATAGCCCGCCCCAAAGGCTTAAAGGAAAGTGTTAAATCCGCTGCGAGCCCGGGGGGACCCCGCTCCGGCTGTTTGTGGTGCTGCCTCCATCCATCCATCCATCCATCCATCCATCCATCCATCCATCCATCCATCCCTCCATCCATCCCTCCCTCCATCCCTCCATCCCAGGGGATGCTCCAGCTGGAATAGCCGGGGTGAGGAGGGGCTCATCCCTCTCTGCTCCCCTGGGAGCAGCAATTCCCCCCTCCCGGGCACAGCCCCGCAGCGCAGAGTCCCCAGCACGGCTGAGCGGCCGAGCATCGCTCCCCGGGGAAGCCCAAACCGGTTGGATCCCTCTCTCCCGAGGTCGCGTTCCCGGTTCCCGGGTCAGCGCGTCCCAGCCCCGCTCCGCAGGGCTTTGTGCCGGCGCGGGGGAAGAAACAGGCTGTGCCCGGAGGCCTCGCTGTGCAATTAGAGAAAACAAAGAGGGAGAAGGGAATTGTGCGGCGGGGGCCGGGATACAGCTCCCGCTGCCTGGCTCCCAGCCCTGTTTTTTCCCATCGCTGCCGAATCCGCTCGTTCCGGAGAGGAGAAGGTTCCCCTCCAGCTGCCCCCGTGTCAGGCACCGCCCAGCACAGGGACGACTTGGCACCTCCTCCCTAAAAACACCAGCAGCGGCCAGGATGCGGTCATGGATGAAACAAGCACGTTATCCACACGGGAAACTTTGGGAAGGGTCCCAAGCAAAGCCAAGTTTCCCCTTACACAGCAAGCAAGACGCTTGGAAAGGTGCACAAGTAATATCCAAGGCCTGTCTTTTCCAGAGCGGCAGAAAATTAAATTTCCATGTTATTTATCCAAGAACTCCTAAATGGAGCAGATCCATCCAGCTCATCACTCACCGGCATCTCCTCGTTCATTTTTAATTAGCAGGAATGCGCAGGGGCCGAGCCAGGCAGGGAACGGAGCTCAGGAAAACCACCCCCGGACAGGCCGGGAGCAGGGGTGGGATACAGGCACTGGAGCAGGGAACAAGGGCTCTGAGGGCTCAGGGGTTGTGGAAACCACAGCTGAGGGACAGGGGTCACACGAGGCTCCGTGGGAAGAGCCAGGAGTGTGGCTCTGGGTGGGCGGCATGTCCCCGGGTGGAGGGGGATAATTTGGGTTCCCGGAGGTGAGGCGAGGAATGACAAAGTGACAGAAAGCCCCAGGGAGCAGCCAGCCGTGGAGGAAAACACTTCCAAGAGAGGTAAGATATGAGGGGAGAGAGAGGGGGGAGGGAATTTTGGGTTGTCCCACAGGTAGCGGAGCGACAGCCGGAGATGGGAACTGGTTGATTTGGGATCAGCCGGGGAGAGGTGGGAGGTGCCACAGGGCACTGGTGTGGGAGCAGGGAAGGAGGGGCCAGGTCCTGCAGGTACCGGGGGATGCCCCAGGGGTCCCAAGTCCCACAGGTACCTCCATGTGTCCCCAGCTGTGGGATAACCCGGGGGTCCCGATTTCAGCGGGTGGCCTGACCCAAGGGCCTCAGGGTGCCGGGGGAATGGCAACATTCACAGGTCTGCGGGGGTCCCGGTCCCACGGGCATCCGTGTGGATCCTGGTCCCGTAAGTGTCAGTGTCCATTCGATCCCAGTCCCACGAGCGTCCGTGTCCGTGTCTGTGTGGGTCCCAGTCCCACGAGCATCCATGTCCGTGTCTGTGTCCGCATCCATGTGGATCCCACGAGTGTCCATGTGGATCCCATGAGTGTCCGTATCCGTGTGGATCCCAGTCCTACGAGCGTCCATATCCGTGTCCACGTCCGTGTCCGTGTCCATGTGGATCCCATGAGTGTCCGTATCCGTGTGGATCCCAGTCCTACGAGCGTCCATATCCGTGTCCACGTCCGTGTCCGTGTCCATGTGGATCCCATGAGTGTCCGTATCCGTGTGGATCCCAGTCCTACGAGCGTCCATGTCCGTATCCACGTCCGTGTCCATGTCCGCATCCATGTGGATCCCACAAGTGTCCATGTCCCTGTCTGTGTGGATCCCACAAGTATCCGTGTCCATGTCCCTGTCCATTCGATCCCGGTCCCACGAGTGTCTGTGTCCATGTCCATGTCCATGTGGATCCCACGAGTGTCCGTGTCCGGTCTCCAGGCGCCCCCTGGCGGACACGGCGCGGCCCAGCCCCGCCTGGCAGCGGCTGCTCGGGGAGAATCCCACGGGATGAATCCCACGGGACCGAATCCCACGGGGGCTCTGAAGGGTGACATTAAAGCAGGAGCCAGGAGCAGAGCCCATCACCCACAGAGGTTTAATGACAACAGGAACATGGCACTGGGCAAGGAAAGGAGTGACAGCTCCAAGGACCCACAGAAGGAGCTCGGGAGGCTTTAATTAGCCATTAATTAACCTTCCCCACTGGGAAGAGGAGGAAGAAGCAAATTCCTGCTGGGAACGGGGATGAGCAGAACACTCACCAGTTTGCTCACCCTCCTCCAGGAGCTGCACTGGGATGATGCAGAGACACAGCGTGGACAGCCCAACGTTCCTCCTGTTCAAGTGCCTCCCGAAGTCTTGGAAATTGGGAAAAGCAGCCCTTGGATCCCAGAGCAAGGTGGGCAGAAAGGCAGAGGGAATGGCAGAGCCTGAAGCTGTCACACCCCATCCTTACCCCAGGGAAAGGCTCCAGCTGCTGCCAGGGCTGGGCTCACACGGGGAAGTGATTCCAGGCTCGTGTTTGTGGCTTTAAGAACGGAGACCCTTCCTTCCTGTCTGGAAGCAAAAGCCTTGTGGGTGTAGGAACACGCCAGGTAGGAAGAAGCAGGAATGCTCTGCAGGAATGCTGTGGCCTCTCTGGTGGAGCAGAGACATCCCTGAGAGCAGAGACCAAGACCCAGCACAGACGATGCCCCCAAACCGGTGTGGGACGTGTCTGTCCTGTCAGAGAGGGAAAAATTCACCCCCGCACAGCCTCAGCTTCTGAGCCAACACCTGCAGGGACAACTCTCATCCTGTTCCACGTGAACAGCCCATAAAGGCCGTGACAGTCAGGACCTGAACCCCAGCAGACGGAAAAATCCCTTTATCCATCACTGAGCTGGGAGCAGGAACCCACCTGCCCAGAACATCTCTGCCAGGTACCAGGGAGCTCCTCGCTCCTTGGCCAGGGGTTGCACTGATCCTTCACACCTCCAGCTTCCTTGGAAGGAGAGGGAGGCTCCCAGTCCAGGGCTTGGGAGCTGCCTGTGGTTGGGATTCAGCCACGCTGCCGCTTGAGAAACCACATTTGTGCTCCTCCGAGGCCAAACATGTGGCAGGAGTTACTGCACTTGTTGTGCTTTGCTCTTGCCTTGCCAAGGCCTGAACATTCAAAACGGGCCTGCAGCACCACAAAATCAAGGCATGGGCTGAGGGGAAGGCATTGGTGGTATAAAAATACATAAAAGAGGGGAAATGGAAGATGCCAGACATTCAGAGGAGAGCACTGGGGAGCTGTAACTGAGCTCTCCAGCCTGGATTAACCACCAGCACTAAAGCAGAGCCACTTCCAGACTAGGAGTTCATGCCCGAACTTGGGGAGTTCAGTGATCCCTGGCCAGGGTTTGCTCTCAGAAAGAATCAGCTGCCAAGGAACTCACCAGCAGAACCGGGCTGCAAAACTCGAAGCACGACATTCCCTCCAGGAAAGGCAGGACAGGGAGCACGGGGCTGGCACAGGACCTGCAGCAGGAGGGGGAAAAGCTCCTTGGTGGCAGCTGAGCTCATGCCACAAGTTGTCCCATTTCCACGGAATCACTTGGAAAAGCAGCGCAGAGCCAGGGTGGGTGTGAATGTGAAGGGTAGGAAATGCAGACAGCTCTGATCCCACAGAGAAGGGGCTGACACCATCACGCCGCCTCCCTCTCCTCATCCCTCGTGCTGGTTCGGTGCCCTCTGATCCCTTTCAGACCAAGTGGAAGGAGGAATGGAAAAAAAAAACCCATCCAGGATTACCTCACGGTTCCTTTCGGGCAGAGCAAGCCGGGCCTGGGAGGGCAGAGAGGCTTTGTCGGGGCTCAGGGTGTCAGTCCTGCCACCCCAAACCTGCCCTGGGAGGGAGCAGGGCACCACGGGCACCCCGGGGAGGTGCAGGAGGAGAGAACAGGGCTAGGGGAAGAACTGGGATTTCACAGCATGAGGTGAGGGAGGTGTGTCTCACACCTTCAGGAAACCAGAACTGCTCACCCAGCACCCGAACAAGGGAAAATTCATTCCTGTCCCACGATGGAAGACGGGCAGCTGCACTTCAGGAGGGTGGAACTGGCCCAACATCTCCCTTTGGGACGAGGGGAAGGAAAAAAGAAGCAAGCAGAAGTAAGTTCACAAAACTTTGCTTTTTATTATTTGAAACTGGAAAAGGCTCCTTGGGTAACAATGATCAGGTGTAAAAGTAACACACGGGGCTTGCTCAGCTTTCCAAAGCCTGGGCTGAAGTAGGCCAGGTGTTGATTTTATACATCCCACTCCTCTCAAAGCCACCAAGAAAAGGACAGGCAAACCCCCAGCCCTTGGGCAGGGGAGCAGAGCGGGCAGGTGAGGTGTTTAAACTACAATTTATCATGTTCCACATGGATACCTGTGGTGGGGGATGCCCAGTGGTTTCCTCCCGCTGCCCTCTGCACGAAGCAGGGATTTTTGTTCCACCTTCATTTTTAATACTTTATGGAGACTTACCCACACTCAAAACCTACAGGAAATGCCCAGAAGAATCCATCAGTGTCATGTTAAAGTGGTGAGTGCAAAATACACGTGGGAACAGGGAAGGGGGAGTAATCAATGACAAAACAAAAGTGCAGGTTGCTTTAATTAAGCTAATGAACACAGTCGAGCCGAGTGCTCTTTGCCTCAGAAGTTCCAAAGATTGCAATCCAAACAAAAAAAAAAAAACAGAATCACACTTTTTAATTCAGCACACAAAGCACCCAAAGGTCAGCGGCACTCACAGTTTGGTACCTCTGTCTTCCACTCCACATCCCAAATAATTCACTGTCCCACTGGTACGGGCAGCACGAGCCTCGGGCAGCTGAACACCACGGGGGATTGCTGGCCACGTGAGCAGCCAGCTACAGGACAGAGTTCACACATCACCATTCCCTAAACTAGCAAGCCGAGCTTAAACGAGCCATTTCCACACGACAGCCAGCACTCCCATCGAATTCCACTAGGTTTAAATTAGTAAAAAGCAAGAAAAGGTCACCCTTGTTGAAAAGTAAACACGGAGCCAGCTGCAGTTTGGGCTTTTCCTGGGAGCTGGCAGCTCCAGGCACGTTTGCACCGGAATTCCCTTTCTCCCCAGCACACACTTCCCAAGGAACTGCCCTCCCGCTGCTGCTGTCCCACTCCAGGGCAGCTCTGCTGTTCGCTCCACAACGAACCCGACACCCGAATTTACAAACAACTCCATCCTTTTCCCTCCTCCTCAGTAAAACCCAGCCTGACAAATCCCGGGGGAGGGCAGAGTCTCCCACAACCACCGCGCCTGAGCGCAGCACGTTCACAGCTCTCCAGTCAGGCCCAAGGCAAACAAACTGGAGCTTCCACGTTCCTGTTTTCCAGCTGGCCAAATCCGTGTGTTTTGACAACACAGGGAGCAGGACGGAGGAGCAGAACCCAGCACAAGGACCAGAATTCAGCCCCGGGTCTCGCAATGGCCACTGGGGCTCTGCAACCTCCCTGCAAAGGCTTTGTTTAATCCAAAAGGCTCCTGGCCAAGAGTATTCCTACCCCTGACAAGTTGTTTTCCATCCTCGCCAGCACTTTCCACCCATCTGGGATGAAGAAATCCAGCCAATTGTCCCCAAGATTTCCTGCAGAGCCAACGGGACGAGGAGACGTCGGCAGCAGAGATTTATCACCATCTGCAGGGCCCCAGCACGCGTTATCCCTGTCAACAGCTCACACAAAGATCCCAACGGGCTGGAAAACTGGGATTTGGGAAAGAAGCGGGGTCTGCAGTGCTGGGCAGGGGGTGGAACAGCCTGCACCAAACATGAGCAAGCACAGCAAAGCCCTGTCCTGTCAGCACCGCTTTTTTCCAGGGAAAAGCAGGATGGGGAAAGCAGGAGCATCCCCCCAGCCACGGGGGATCAGATCCAAAGTGCCTGCTCCTAAATCTCATCTCCCCTTTCCCAAAGGTTGCAGAGCTGGGAGCATTAACTCCACGTTACCCTGCTTTGCTCTGGAAGCACTGACAGAGCCAGGCACAAAGTAGCTGGCACAGGAGCATCCCCAGCATTCCCAAATCCATCTCCCCAGCTTTCCTCACCCTCAGCCCAATCAGAGAGGATTTTCTCCTGAAATGCCACTAAAGCCTGCCAGGCTTGGAGCAGCAGCAGGTGAGAAAAGGCATCAGAGGAGGAATATTAATACAAAACTTGCCATTTCCTTTGCTCCAGACAGAACAAGGCCGGGGGGTACCAGCAGTTTTCCCTTTAATCAGGAATTATCCTGACGTTTTGAGGCCAGCCAGGTAAGTTATAAACAAAAAAGATGCCACTACAGGGGCAAGGCAGAGCTGGGAAAAATTCCCACAGGGCATCAGCCTCAACCAAAGCCCTTCTCTCCAGCCAGCCAAGCAGGCCTGCCCTTCGGGAGACCCTTGGCACTGCCACTGGGAAGGTTCAAAAGGGACGAGAAGCCTGGAGAAGAGCAGATGCACAACCTGTGCCAACAGCAAACAGGTGACACCTCGCCCAGGTGACAAAGGACAGAAGCTACAGACAGGTCAGCACTAGGGAGAGTGACTCAAGCCTCAGGCCAAGCACTTGCAGGGCAATCAGTGCAATCTGGATTTTAATCTCCACGTAAAAAAATTTTAACCGTAATTTAAAAGCTAAAAGCAAAAATTTTCAAGTCAGTTGTGTAAGACTTCAGGATTTTGGTATTATTTTTTTGGTGGGGATACTGAAGTGGGGAGGAATCTGCAATCAGAGCTATGGATGCAGCTGAAGAAGAGCTGGTTTTAGGGACATGCAGTGGGAACAGCTGCCCACGGGGACATCTCCCATCCCTTTGGGCTGTCAGGGAGAACACAAGGCAGACAAGAGATTGCGTAACAGCAAACTCCAAGATAAACAGGCCACTGAGACACCACATAAAGTCGTAATCACAGAACCATTTAGGTTGGGAAAGACCTCTGAGATCGAGTCCAACCCCTAACCCAGCACTGAACATCTTCAGCTGTCCTGGGAACCTGCACCAAACCGGGAACCTCAGCCTGCAAACCAGGCACCAGTTGTGCACAGGAGGCTGAGACGCCCAATTTCAGCTCCAGGTCACCTCTCTGCTCACTCCCCAAGGCACAGAGAGCAGCCACTCCCTCTGTCCCAGCCCTGTGTGATCCAAACTGGCTCTTCCCTCTGCCAGCAAAACCTCTACAGGCTGCTCACACAACCAACCTGCTTTTCACAGCTTATTCACCAGGCCTGCAACAGCTCCTCACCCCCAGCGCTGAGGCAGCCTTTCCACTCCTCACAAAGCTGCAGGAAACAAAGCCAAGTGTGCTCTAAATCACCTTCAAATTCCCAGAGGTTTGGAGAACTCTATCCAGAGACAGGAATTAATCCTGTGAGTGACATAAGCTGCTGCTGGAGCCTGGGTTCTCCCACAGCTGAGGGAACGCTTGAGAGCCAGAAATGGCAAAAAGCCCTTGCGAGAGTGAGAGTAAAAGCTGCTCACAAGCACTGGAACCGGGCAGGGACTGAAACTCCTCCACAGAAGGGGCCTGAAACCTCCCAGCACAGGTTTTAGACACACTTACAGACTTAAAACTGCAGAGATGTAAAGGCAGGGGTTTGTTAGACACCGATGTGGGGAGAAGAGAAGGGACCTGGAGTTTGTCCTCACAGCCAGAGAGCAACTGCAACAAAGGGTTGTGTGTTAGTGCTGCTGGTTTGTAGCACAACTCACAGCCTGGAGATGAGCACTGGCCAGGATTTTCCTGCACAGCACAGTCTAGAGGGAATCTGCTTCCTTTCCTGCAGCACACAATTTCCAGCAGAGCTCAGATCTGCCACAAAATCATGTGGGATGAAACAAGTGCCACTAGAAAAGGGAGAGAAGGGTCCCGTGAGTGATCGAAGCAGCACCCACTGTTCCAGGAGCCAGAAGGAGCCACACAACATGAGGACAATCCCTTGGACTCCAAAGGGCAACCTGGACAGGAATGCCACCCCTGGGTCACCCAGGACCAGTGACACGTTCTGCTGCCCATCTGGAACCAGCTGGGCTCATCTCACAGCTGGGTTTCTTTTTTGCTCCTTCCTTTCCATTTTCAGACCCACTTCACTTCAAGATCTGAGAAAAACTTCAAGGTACAAACCAGTCTGAACACATCAGAGCTTCTGCAGTTTACACCCAGCTCCAGTCCCACACCCAGCTCCTGCAAGGAGAAAGAACCATCTCTGTGCTCAGGGAGACACCCAGACCTGGAGCTCCAGGGACAGCACATCCACCCAGCTCCAGAAACCAGGACAATGCTGCACACTCTCATCTGCAGTGGGGATCCTGCCCTTGCTGAGGGAATTCTCCAGAGGAAACCACACGCTCCAATTACCAAGCCAAGGATGCAGCTATCACCCCGGCCCCTCCTGGCACAGCTGCACCCACAGAAAGGTTTCTGGAGAGGAGGATGTGCTTTGTCACTGCCTGTTCCTCTGCCCAGCTCTGACCTGGCGGTGTTTTTGTCCCAATACATTCTTTTTTTTTGCACAAAGCGAGGTCTGTCCCCTCCTCCGCAGGATCCCTTCGGCTCTACAAAGCACAGCCCGGGAAACAAGGACCGCTGGGAAGCAGCGTGGAGTGGCACAGAGGAAAGGGCAGTCATGGATGGCTGAACCGGGATGTGTGTACGTTTGGGGTAAAAAGGCTTTGTTCAAAGTGCATGCTTTTATCCAGAGGTACCGAGAGCGAGGACTCCCCACCCCAGCCCCGGCTGGGGAGCGCAGCAGCCTTTGCCACCCCGAGCCCTGTCCGTCACCAACCACTCATCAAGTAGCCAGGGACTGAATGTTCTTGAGCATCTCGTCGAAGGCCTCCCGGGAAGGCGCTTGGGCGTTCTGGAAGGAGACCTTGATGCGGCTGTAGAGGCTGAAGGATTTGAGCTCCAGCCAGATGAAGCCGAAGCGGTCGTCGTCGAACAGGACGAACACGCCCGGCGTCCGCTCGGGGCTGGTGAAGCCGTGGCCAGCGATGAGCCCCGTCCCGTAAAAGCTGCAAGGGGATAAGGACAGAAAGAGGCGTGAGAACAGCCAGAATCACCCGGTGTTTAACTGAACAAATTGAACAATTGCGCTCAACAACTGAGCACAAAAACTTTGACGAAGCCGCTCTGCCGGGTGCGGCTGAACGGGGAGTTTCGCACTCGGATTTAAGACAAGAAGCTCCTGGTTGCTGCTTTGGGTTATCCTAATTAGCACCTGCACACCAAAGCTGGGTTTTTCGGTAGTCCGGCCCCCCAACCCCTCTGAGATTAACTTGTGCAACTCAAGGATCAGCACGGGCTCAATCCTCCCAGGAAAGCAAAGGCACGTTGAGAGCGTGACCAGAGAGGCAACACCTAAGGGAAGGGAGAGAAAAATCTAAAGAGCAGAAAAATCCAGCAGGGTCTGAGGAAGAATAAAGGTCAGTCAAAGCTCTGAGCAAGCAGCAGGTGGAGCAGGGTTTTAGACGAACAACTCAGCTGTGACAGCAGGAGCCTTCCGGGATTAACCAGCTCTGGGTAGGTTTTTCCACGAGCACAGATGTTTGGCTGAAGGTCACCTGCCTAAGCCTCGGCTTTCGGGCTCTTTTTGCACACTTCATTTACTGTGCTGCTTCACCAACTCCAGCTCCCATTGAACACAGCTCTGTGCATGCCTGCACCTCCTGCTTGGGGTGCTCAGCACCCAGCAGGGCTGCCCCAAGGCACCAGAGGCCAGGGAAAGGTGGGAGAGAGCACTGTATTCCCACAGCCAAGGAACACGCATGACACACACGGGAACGGGAAGCAGCTTGAACAGTTCTAAATATGTGAGCTGGGCAGCTCTGGGACATGAAACACACCAAAAAAAAGGATGTGTGTGGAATTCAGGAGAGGTGACAGCTTCAGAAGTAAATCTAGCAAGGAAGGGGGATGGCAGATGACAGTGTGGTGAGAGAGGGAACAAACCAAGGCGTGGCAAATTGGGCAGCAGAGGCAGGAACCAGAGAGGCTGTGAATTCCCCATCCTCAGAAGTGTTCAAGGCCAAGCTGGAGGGGGCTTGGAGCAACCTGGGATAGTGGAAGGTGTCCCTGCCCAGGGCAGGGGTGGAACAGGATGGACTTTTAAGTCCCTTTCAACCCAAACCATCCCGCATTCCAGGAAATCTGAGCCCAACGGGCTGAGAGATCCACAGGCAGGCAAAGGGCACACAAATACAGGACACACCTCAAAGATTCCCCCTTCCCTTTCAAAGAGTGACTGGGCCATAAAACCACCAGTTACCAGATCCGGCAGGTGCGGGGATAATCCTCATTCCTCGATATCACTCCCGCGGGCAGCACGAAGGGCTGGGAAGCTGGGGCCTTGTCCTGGGTCGTCCCCTCCGCCCCAGCTGCAGTCTCTTCCCCCTCAGCACCTTCTCCTCCCCCCAGGGGACTGGCTGGCTGGGAGGCAGCTTGCTGGGAATGCTCCTCTTCCTCCTGCCGCTGCTCCCGCTCCTGCTCCTCCCGCCGGACTTGCTCCTGGATCTCCAGCACAATGCGGGAGAGCTCGCTGAAGTCTCCCAGGTTCTCGATGTCAGGCAGCTGCAGAGGATGTGCCAGGTCTATCTCCACAGTCTGCTGTCCAGCTGGGATGTTGGGATCTCCCTGGGGACAGGAAGGAACAGCACGGCTGCAGACACCGGGTGCTACAGAGCCATCAGCTGACCTGTTAATAGTTCACTCTATTCTACAATCACCAAGCTGGCAACACAAAAAACCCCCTGCTTGGACCTTGTTTGCTGTTCTCTGACATTTCTGCTTTCCTCTTCCCAGAACCAGAACTTTGAATCAAAAGCTGTACTTGCAAGGGTGAAAAAAAGTCAAAGCTGCAGCTGCATTTCACCAGAATCCCTCCCTGCAGGGAGGAGGGAGCTCCCCAGCCTGACTTCAGTGAAGAGCTGCCAACATTTGGTACCTGCTCCTCGCACACACAGGGGATCTCCAGTGACCTGCTACCAGCTGCTCACAGAAAGCAGCTGGAAGGGAGAGGAAAGGAAGGGGGAAGCCAGGAGAAACTCTGCAGAGCAAGTTCTGGTTACTCTGCGTGCGCTGGGATTCACCCAACGCCACCAATCCCCACAGGGAGCAGGGTTCGGGCTGCCAGCTCCCAGACAGAAACCCCTCTCGTGCACCCACGGCTCTGAGAACGCTTCCACAAGCGCCTGAGAGAAAGGAAAACGCACTCACAGTGATCTTGGTGCCCTTGGCTTTCTTGCCATGAAAGCTCAGCATGACAATCTCCAGCCCGTGGCTGCCGTAGGTGCCTTTGAAGAGGCCAGGCTGGATGAGGTCGTCGGGGCTGCTGGGGGGGAGGTAGATGCGCCGGTACGTCAGGCAGTTGCTGTGCAAGACAAAAACGTCAGAGAAGCCAAGAAAAAACCCCTCCCCACCAGCAATGGGTTTGCATTCTGCTCCTCCAGCAGCTTGGGGATGCTGCCAAGACAGGCAGGATCTGTGTTTTCAGCAATGCCAACAAGCTCAGAGGATTTGCTTTAGAGCTCTGCAAGCGCTTCCTCCCTCCCTGCACTTCTCTCCCCACCATCCTCGTGAGCACACCAGGAGATTCCTGCAGCAAGGAGACCTCCTCAGCCCTTGAGATTCCCAGAGAACCTGAGAGTGAAGCATATTTAAACATCTGCTACAGTGAGGTGGCTGCTAAGAGAGGCTTGGAGGGATGGTTACAATCCCCCAGTTTCTCAGGGACTCTGATTCCTGCACTACAGAGCACACTGACTGATATGGATAATACACACCTTGGGATCACAGGCATTTGCTCTGTCTTCAAATTAAACACTTCAAGTTAAACGACTCAAAAGCACCTTACTGTGCCCAGTTATTGTGCAGAACTTGGAATCCTATTCCTACTGCTGTCACTCCACCTCATCTCCCCGTACAGCTGGGAAGCACTGCAGAGACACAACACTCCTCGGGCATGGAAATGCTTGTGAAGTTGCAGCAGCCCTTACTCATATTGGCTGGTGTAGATGAACTTCATCAGGATGAGCTCTTGCATGTGTTCGTGGAAGATGTCTTCCAGAGTCCGACCCCACTCCTCCCTCAGCCACGTCCGGAATTCCTGCAGCACGAGGAAAAAAGGGGGCAGGATGAGGACATTTCAGTGATGTGCCCCGAAACCACTTCGCTGTGGGACTCTGTGGCAGCACGTTTCACTGGCAGAGCCACAGGCAGGGAATGTGCTCTGCCAAAGACAGGGAAATGTGGCTGGATTTGGGAACAAGCACGTGCTGGCTTGGAAATATGCTTAAAAGACAGCGATTATGGTAACTGCCAGCGATCACACCATCAACAGGCTCCCCTTCAAGTAAATCCCAGGTAGAACCAACACAACCCTTCAGAATAAAAGCAAAAGCACGGCCTGGTACTGCAGAGCAGCTCATCTACGCTTTCTCTCACGGTAACTCATTTGTGTGCCCACGAGCTGACTCCTGCGCCCTGTCCTGACATGCTCAACATAACAGAAAAAGCTTTTGAAAAGCACTGAGGGTTTAGGAGGTTAAATCCTGCTGATTTAATAGTGATGCATCTAAATCCAAAGGGTGCTTTGAAAGCATCTCCTGAAGTACCCCAACTCCAGCACTGACAAGTTAATACCCTGCCAGGAGTTGGTGTGATAACAGCTTACACTGAGATAGCAGCCTGCCAAGTGATATTCCAAACCTGCCTCCTTTATCTTCCCAAGCCAGATCCTCCAATTACCATAATGCCACGCACACTTAACGTGGTGCTTTGAAAGTATTAAAGCATTTCTCATCTGCTCCAGCACCAGAAAACACTTAACTAAACCTTTCACCCAGCTGTTTCCCATTAGCAGAGAGACATTTTACAGCGTTCCTCAGAAGCAGCTCAACTATCAGATTTGTCACGTGGAACCAGCTGGAAGCAAACAGCAGTACCTGGCTCAGGTATTCATCCTGACATTTATACCTCCATTTAAACACAGGTATTTCACTCAGGAATCTGCCTTGCTGGGTAGAGCTGACAGACACAGGAGAAACAACCAAAGGAAGCTTTTAATCCCTCAAGCAAGGCAAGCAGTGGGAAGGTGCCTCGCTGACCAGCAGGTATCCAAATGCAGCTGGTGCTCACTGTGTTTGAAAGATCTTAATTATACAGACAGGGATCAGTGCCTGGAGTGCTGTGTGATGTCCAAGATGTGCTGCTGACCCTCTCTGGACACGTCTGCTACCAGCACAGGAGGAGGGTGCTGGGGCTCCAAGAGCACCCTGACACAGGAAACGGCCTCAACCAGGGCATCAGCCAAAAGCTCCCAGCCTGGGGTTTCGTGTCTGCTTAATCACACAGAAGGGAGAAGGGCACCTCCCAGACCCCAAGAGCAGCTGAGAGCTGCTCCTCAGGAAGGGCACACACGAAGAGCCTCGATGCAGAGCCCCGGCAGAGCACTCACCTCCTGCCTCCCCCCTGACATGCGGTGGTGATCCGTCTGGTTGCACTTCGTGGAGAACTCGTCCTTCTTTACAATCTGCAGTTACCACGGAGGAGAATCGAACAGGTTACAGCCCCGTTTAGAGATGCTTTGGATGATGTAGCTAAGACTGCTCACAGCAAATGCTTTACAGAACAAACATTACTGGGTTTGCTACAACACAGAAATCGTTCACTGCTACCGAGAGCAGCAGCTACAGAACAGAGAAATAAAAGCAATGAAACCTCAATGCACTCTAATGAAAATAATAGTTTTAAGCTGCTTCTCTATTTCAGCTTCCTCCTTTGAAGAAAAACAAACAGCCTGTCAGGAAGCTTTTCAAAGCATCCAGTGGATGCTGCATCACCTTCTCAAGGTCTCACTGTGGAGAGAGCTGCAGAACAGGTCAGCTTACACATCCTCTCCCCACATCCCGGTGCTCCCAGCCCTCCACCACGCTCCAGCCCAACGGGAAACAGCACAACAGCCTGGCTGTGCCACTGCCAGGGAACAAATTCAGAGCAGGGAACAGCCCACACAACTTGTGAGACACAGAATGAGCGTAAAGCTGGCGCCCACACGCACAGCGGGGCGGTGAAAGCCGCACCTCCGAAATAAAATTCTCACAGCTTTTTGCTGAATCCACTCCCAGAGCCGAAGTGCACGCACAGCGCTGGGAGAGGCAGAGGAGCTCACCTGGATGTGGCCATTATGAGGCCCCTTGTGGCCGTACATGCACTCCACTGTGGCACATTTCCTCTCCATGAGGTGGATCCTGAAGAGGGGTTTGAATCTCATGGGATCGTCCACGTGAGGGTCGTGAGGCGGCAGGTACATCCAGCCGATGATGAACAAACCGTCCACCTGCAGAGGGGCAGGACACAAAGCCCACGGGATCAGCCCTGCACGATTCCTCGTGAGTTTGCAGCGAACTCTGAGGCCTCTTATGGCCTAGGGCAGGAGCTGCAGAACAGTTTGCTGCATTCCCTAACAGCTTTCCAGCCATTAACCCGGACCATGTGCACTCCCAGCACTCCCTGGGTGAAGAGGGTTTCTTTACAGGGCTTCCTGCACCACTGGAAAAAGCTCAGGCCTTTATTGCTGCAAATGACTTGCGTGGAGTGCAGGATCCAGAGGGAGAGACCACACAGCAAGTCAGACTCTTAATTGGTTTGAGAGCTCCTGCTGGCAGGTATTCCAGCAGATGAATTCTGCTTCCCATGATTATCCCTGCCTTTCAGATGAGGAATTATTTGGCTTCATTACTCAAAGAACAGAGGAAGCAACACTCTCCTCTCCTGAGAGGCACAAGTGCCAGCCCTCTTCCTGCACACCTAACAGAATCCTTCCCCTCAGGCCCCACAATTCCAGAGGCAGGATGCTCTCCTAACAGAGGGATCTGAGATGAAGGCAGAGCAGTGCCACAAAGTCTTTCTAAGGTCACAGTGAAGTACTGATGCAGCTGGGTGCCCTCTCACACCAGTTCATGGAACAGAATCCTGCAAACCCCGAAGGCCTCGTGATTTGTTCCGCTCCAACCTGGAAGTTACTGGACTTTGGTGCAGAGAATGAGGGCTCCAGGCAAACTCCCGGCTCAGAGCCAAGTGTTGATCGTTAACTGCTCTCCCAGCAGCACCAGAGCTGCCACGCCCCGCAGATCCTGCACCAGTGTCACCCCACATCTGACGGGCGAGTCGTAGGCAGGGCTGGCCTAAAGGTTTGCCAACCACAGAACTGCAAAGCCCTTTGCAAAAGGTTCAGCTGCGGGCAAAGAAAATCAAGTCAGTGAACAGATTCCTGTGCCAGCCACTGGAATCTCAGCGTCAAACTCTGAATCGAGCCTTTCCCTCACACACTGATCATGTTTTCTACCTGTTCCTGGGGCTGTTTGGCGTAGAGCTGAAAAATAAAAGAACTGTCTGGAGGAAGGCGGCGATGACGAAAAGAATCCCAGAACCATTCAGGCTGGAAGAGAGCTCCAAGACCATCGAGTCCAACCTGTGAGCAACGAGTGCCACATCCACTCCAGGGATGGGGATTCCACCCTGGAGCATTCCATGAACAGCCCATTCCTACATTTAACAACCTTTCCCGGGAAGAAATTCCTCCTGATGTCCGACCTCAGAGAAACCAAGAAAGAAGCAAGGAGCACCCTCTGGGTCCAAATCACTCGAGGGCTGACTGTT
Organism: Gymnorhina tibicen; assembly: GCA_013399875.1. NCBI lineage: Eukaryota > Metazoa > Chordata > Aves > Passeriformes > Artamidae > Gymnorhina > Gymnorhina tibicen. Next base: position 81,255 of record VXAZ01005267.1, on the reverse strand, counting down.
CAAACTTCTTAATGGTCTGGGAACGGCTGCCAGGCATGGAAAGTGTAAAAAAAAAACCCCTCAGCCCTCAGAAGGCCCGGGATGAGGTACTCACTCACCACCACGTTCAGCAGTCCCCCGTAGGGCCCGATGTCCGGCTGCCACAGTCCCAGGATGTGCCGGTAGCGGTGCAGCACTGGGGAACAGGGAGACACTCGAGTGAGCGCATCCAGCCAAGGAACTGGGATTTTTGGGAGCGAAAAGCCTGCTGCCAGGCTGCACACAGAGCTGACCAATAGCACCCACAACTGCCTTTGCTTGGGAAAAGTGGTTGTGTCCAAGCCCAGCCAGGCAGCTCCGAGCTGAGGCCTCCCCCAAGCTCACACACATTTATATTCTTTGCTCCTGGCCCTGTGGAAGGGCAGAACCACCTACCTCAGCAGGAATTCCCAGAAAACTTTTGCAACACGGTCCCAATTAATGCAAATCAACACGATATAACCAGAGCTAAAAACAAATAAAAGCATCTGCTGCCTCCAGTTACCAAAAATGCACTCGATGCTTCACACTGCAAAGCAACAGAAAACAGGGAAAGGCAGGAAGGCAGGAAGGAACAGGGAGATTTGAATATTTTGAAAGCATTTCCCTGCCTTGTGTAGACAAACTTGGCTCCAGAGCTAAGCATCCTTAGGAACAGCCACTGGGAGCACGGGCAAAGCACACGGATCGCTCCAGCTCGGGAATCTGGTGGTGTGGCCAGCTCAGTCACGGCCTCAAAAATTCTACAGAAGCAGCCACACCTCAGCAGTGCCCAAAAGCTGCTTCCAAAACCCACTCAAAATCTACTGTAGCGCCTGAGGCTTCTCTGTTTCTCGTCTCGGAGCCAGGTGTCCCTCCAATCCCACCCAAACAGAGGAATATTTTCAGCAAGCAGGAAAAAAGGGCTTTTACAGAAGGGTCTTAAACCTGCTGTTGTGAGGACAGCTTAGAGGTGGGACCTGCCTCCAGCCCTTACACAGCCACCCCTCTTGTCCATCCAGTTTCCTTTTGTCCATCTGATTTCCTCCCAGGACCAGTAACCTTCACAGGAAGGCACTGCATAGCCCAGAATTTGGGGCAGGAACAGCAGGATGCACATTATTTCCATGAGGAGGGCAAGAAGGTATTTCACCTGCCTTACAGAGATGTCCATGGCCAACTCAGAAGCCCACAGGAACTCATTTTTTAACCTCCAGGACTGGCCTGAATAATAGGGTTGGGTTTGCATCAATTTAAGAGAAGAATCGTGTTTCAGTGCAGCTGTTGCAGCAGCTTTGTTTCATTAATTACTTCAGGCAGCAAGAGCTACGGGAGTGTTTTCATTCCACCAAAGCAAGAACTTCCACGGGAGCTTAGGACAGCAGGGAGGGATGTCCAGAGCTGCTGCCAGCTGGCCTGGAGGAGCCTTTTCCCTGGGCAGTAAACAAATTCAGGCTGGAGGCCTGGTTTCACCCAGGGAATCAAGTGCAGCACAAAGAGCACTAAGGCAAGCAGGCAAACCCCATTCCCAGCTCACTAATTACACATTAATTAATGGCATGAGCTGCTCCACCCACCACAGTCTGCCTTCTACCCTGTCTGCCACAGAGCTGATAAAACCCAGCCTTTAAAAATTTTTAATTATTTTTTAGGACAGAAAACTAAGCTGTCCAAGGGGGATGAGGAGGTCCCTCCTAGCCCAGCTCCTGTTAGGAGCAATTTCAGGAAACAGGGCTGATTTCTGGACACAGGAGACAAAACCAATCCCACTCATTTCCAGAAGTTACTGGGGAAATTGCTGGTACTTGGCCAAGGGCCCAAACAAGTCTCAAAACACAGCTCAGTTTTCAAGCCTGGGCTGTCTCTGAGCTCCAGCAAAACAGCAGCTAATATTAATTGCAGGGAAAACCTGATGAATTCCAGCTCTGGCTCTTCCTGGTAGGAGACAGGATGGATCTGGCAGTTGTTTCCCTTCCTGCTCCTCGAAAGAAAACAGCCCTTGAGTCTTTCTCCAAGGTTTTCCACTGCCTGTGCTCAGCCCTGGAGAAGCCTCTTGCCTATCCAAATTTCTGAGGCCACATCCTGCCAAACGGAGCAAAACCACATCCACTGGATGCTCCAGGACAACCTTCATCCAGCCTGGATATTCCCCATGTTCCACAAGCAGCCCTGCAGATGGGAAGGGGGCTTGAATCCAGCTGGGGATGGGCTTGGAAAAGCAGGGAACGCTGATTTCCCACCGAGAGAAGGCTGCCTGGGGAAGATCCTGACCAGGAAAGACCCAATCCACTGCAATTCTCCCGGACTCCTGGGATGCAGGAAGGTCTCTATAAGCAAAATGAGCTGAATATTGGAAGTAGTGCCCAGGTTGGTGATGCCTGACTTGCTCGTGGGGAGAGCTCAGTGTAACCCAGGTGAGCTTAAACCCCTGGGGAAAGTGATCTGAGCTCACCCAGCTGACACTGCATGAACAGGAATCAGGGAAGACTTCCACGGAAAATCCTGACAGCACAGGAGGGGGAAAAGGGGAAATGGGCCACTGCATCTTAAACCACATGGGCTCAGAACCACAGAATCATTTGGGTTGGAAAAGACCTCTAAGATCATCGAGTCCAACCGTCCAAGCTTTTCCCCGAGGAAAACAACACATCCCAAGAGAAAAGGGGCACATCAGATGTTTGGGGCTGCAGGTCCAGAAATAACTGAGGGAACAGCACTAAATGTCATTTAAGAGCCCCCACAAACAGCATGTTTGGAGCAAACTTCCAATCCCCAAAGGAATCCATCTTGCAGCTTGGATTTGCTCCTCCTTCCCATCCAGCCCCGGAACACAGCTGGTGTTGACAGGCACCCCAGGTTGCCAAACCCCAAACTGTGTCCCAATTCCTGCTGCAGCCCTGCTGCTGGTCCGTCCTGACTCACATTAAAGTCCCCACCTCCCCTGCATGGCCCCTGCTCGGTCGCTCCCCTCAGCACAGGGAATTCTGCAGCATCCACTCCGCTCGTTAATGTGTGTGAAAAACTCCATTCCCAAGCAGCAGTGAGTTAGTAACGGAGTCTGCTGAACTCTGCAGACCCAAAGGAGCATCAGAGACAGCTCAACACCCCCTCCAAATAAACACCAAACAGTCCTGGCTTCCTTAATTGATGTAAACTAATCAGTCCTTCCCCCTCAATTCCTGCTGAGCACTAAACTCCAAGGGTTTAACTATTCCTCCTTCAACACAACACCAGGAGGGGGAAAATAAAGGTTACCCAAAGTGAGGAAGGCAAATCACAATCTTTAAAACATTAGCAGAACGTTTCCTAGAGACAGAGATGGTGCTTAAAAGGATTCAGTGTGCAGGGAGGGAATTACTGTGGGAACACTCAGCATTTTTCACTGGAAAGGGCTGTGGATTTGACTGTGGCTCACTTGGATCATGACAAAGCTCTCTGCCAGCCCAGAGTTGCTTTTGGGAGGCCTCACCAGGGTATCTGAATTCTTTCCTCTAAGAAAGGAGCTATTCCCAACGAGCAGAGCGAGTGCTCCTGTTCTGCCAAGAGAGATCCTCAAAAAAGCACCTCGGAAAAAAAAAGACCAACACCCCGCAGGGTCCCAGCGCTCCTCTCACACGCAGCAGCCACGACTGGTGGCACCTCCCTGCTGCCCCCAGGTCACCCCCAGCCCTCTGCTCCAAGCCAGGGCACACTCCATGCAGCATCCCGGGCGTGCGGGGCGCGGGAAGCAGCAGCAGCGGGGTACGTACGGCAGGTGTAAACATCTCTGTACTCCATGTGCTCGTAGTCGGGCAGGATTTTCATAAAACGCCCCGACTTCACCCGTGGGTTTATACCTGAACAGACAGAGCGGGGTGAGTGCCGGCAAACTCTGCTCCACCGGGACCTGCAAACAGCTCCAGGGATCGGGACCAGGCACGCGGGGAAGCCCAGCTCTCTCCTCGGCTTTGCTGCCGGTTGTTTCTGTCACCCCCGGTCTCGCGTGAGCGAGGGTTCCTCCCACGGGACTCGTTCCAGGTTCCCATAGACGTTATTTACAAATGGCACCCAGAGAATTCCAAGTGGAATCCAAGTCCTTCCTCAAAATCTACACTGCTGCCTCAAGAAGACCAAGTAAGTCCACGGACAGCAGCCCAGGCCTTGGATTAGTTCTGCTTTCAGGCCCTTGAGCTCAGTTCCCATTTTCCCACACCGTTTCTCACAGCAGCACGCTCAGTGAACGGAAAAGGCCGTGCAGTAATCCCAAATTAACTCCTCTGCAATTAAAGAGGTTTATGGGACGGTGGAGAAAACGGGGTTGACACCATCAGGAAACTGCTCCTGGCACGGGGCAAAGTTCTGCATCCGAGCAGAGGAGCTGAGATGGTGCATCCTGAAAGGCAGGAACTGCTGCCGAGCGTTCCCACTTCGGAGCAACCATCCCTGGCTGGGATTGCTGGATGGGGACGGGCACAGACCTCGCACAGAAGTGCAGGAAAAACCTTCCCAGGGGTGGGTGTCACACATCAAGTGTGACTCTTTGCTAATGGATGCCATGGATTTGAAAACTGCTCATGCAAACAGATGTGTGAGACAGATCTACTGCAGGTTATTAAATAAACAAACTGATTACACTCTGGAAACCTGGAAACAGTGGGAATGTTTAGGGAAATATCCCACGGGGTTGCTCTCTCCTCAGCCTCCCTGCCCACAGCCATGGCTGGGAGATACTGGGCTTGGGAGTCACCACAGTCCTGAGCCAGGAGGGCCATTTTTATCCACACCTTGTGCATAAAAAGCACCAAATATCACTTTAATATCTCTGAGCCATGGAAGTTACATGGTGAAAAGGACAACAGGTCATGAAGAGATGCTGTCCCACTTCAAAATGGCAATGAAGAGCTAACATCTGACCTGGTATGTGCTGTGTGGCTGTCACCACACCAGTGCCACACTAAGATATGGGATTAAATGGGAATTAAGGGTTAGTGGGACTTCTCTGGGGATATCTGGGTGCTGGCTCAGCATCACTCAGCCCTCCCAGCCAGGGAAATCAGGCAGTTCCATGCCTAGTGTAGTGTATGATAGGGAAAGACAGATATTAGGTGACGAAATAATTTTCCTGTGGATGCTCAGCAAGTCTATTAAAGATGGGATTAAACCCTTTCTACCTGTTCTTCTTCCCAGCTTTAAGATCAGTACCTGAGGTCACTGCTGCTTCAAGGTTCTAAAGGGTCCCACCCCCACAGACATTCCCAAAACAGCTCCTGCCAGGCTCTCCTCCTTCTGGAATGCTCATCCCTTTCCCACTCTCCTATAGCCATTTCCTTTCACTGAGATCAAGGCTTAGAAAAAAATACCTGTTAATATCTGAAAATGGTAAAACAGGAGGAAAAATCCTCAATGCACGTTATTAAAAAATTAAATTCCATGCTCTTTTCCCACCAAAGGATTGGGAGGCACAGAAATCCCAACTCTTGGCATCTGCTTGGTATTAAATAAAACTCCAAACACGTCAGCCTCCCAGTGAAACCCCTGCAAGTCAGCCTGAACAACTTCTGCCATCAAAGTTTAATAAATATTTAGCATTTCTATGCTCTCAGACGTGGTATTAAGGAAGATTTGGGTTGGGTTTGGCACTTACGTTTGGCGTAAACATCTCGACAGGACACTCCCGTGATCTCCAACTTCCTCAGGTTTTCACACACTCCATATTCTGCAACAACACGGGGAAAAAAGGGTCAGCTCTGGCACAAAAAGGTTTGGACCCAGCTGCTGTCTTGACAGCAGCTACTGAGATCTGATCAGGTGCATTCCTGAAGCTGCCAGAGCAGGCAAAGATTCTTGGTTTTGCTTTAAAAGCCGGATGGAATTTTGCGGCAGAATCCAAGACGTTTCACAAGCGGCGCCTGCGACAAACGCACCACGAGGCACAAACACACCCAGCAAAGTCACAGCTGCTCGCACCTCGGCCAGGAGGGGTGGGAAACGTGGGAGACATCCCCATTCCAGCTGGGACTGTGTGCCCGTTTCCAGCAAATCGCTGCTGCGCGGAGCAATTATCTACTCCCACCACCGAGGTACCCGACAGGGAAAACTGCTTATTAGAATCCTAAAGGAAAGGTCACAGACTTGAAAAAGAATGAAATGGAGACATAAAACAGGCCCCAGCGTGTACAAATATGGTTACACTTGAAAGCAGACCAGGTTGAGACAGGGCTGTTGTACAGTCAGATGCCTTTGATTGCTTCCAGAACCCCCCGAAAACAAAGGGAGTCGGAGATCTCGGAGCAGCTTTGAAGTAGAAAATGAGATTCTCTCCTTTCATTTTCAGGAAGTCGACATTGAACTTCTAAGAAACTCAAAAAAAAAAGTCAAGTACTAACGTCTCGATGCCAGAAATCCTCAGAAGAGTGGAGGGAGGAAATGAGAGGAGGGAGATCCCAAAAAATCAGCAGTGACAATGCCACCCTGCTGCAGTGACCCCGATAGATCTCAGCACTGAAAAGTGCCCTCCTTGACATCAAAGACATCAACAGCACAAGATCAAACAGCAGCTTTCCTCAGCAGCACAAACATCTGCCAGGTATTTGACACAAAACTGTATCTCTGCAGACCCTCATCAAGCCATTAAACACGAAATTTATCCTCAGCTGAGCATCCCTGAATTAACAACCGTGGCCGTGAAGCACCACCTAACGCTGGAAACCTGCTGCAGGAGAGAATCCAGGTTTCAAAGATGAGGAAAGCAGGAGTCTCCCCGAATTAATTCAGCCCTCTCCTGTCTATAAACACGAGCACACGACGAGAAAGCACGCTCAGGGTTAGTGTTGGCCTGCCTCCAGGGAACACGCGTCCTGCACGCATCGCTCCGGGTAAGCAGCAAGGGCAGCAAAGGTGAGAGGGGCACGAGGCACAACAAACGCTGCCCTTCACCCAAAAACACCAAGGGCGGTGGCAGAATTCCTGCTGACTCCCGCAGGCAAAGACAGAGGATGCTCTGAGGGTTCTCAACCCCGAGGAGGGCTGAGGAAGCACAATTAGGAGGGGCCAGACGAGCTCGGCTGGCAGGAAGAACAGCCCAGCACAAACAAACCACTCAGTGCTGGGTCCGTGCCAGCTGTGCCCTGCAGATCCACGAAACCAGAGCTCCAAGGGAGCCTGGGGATGATCCCACCCTGCCAGAGCCTTCCAGGCTCTCCAGCACCGCTCTGCACGTGAGAGTGTGAGGGGTAAATACACCAAAGGGATGCAGGGAACAGCGTGGAATGTCCCCAGCAGATCGGAAAGTCTTCGGAAGAGGGCAGGAACGGCGTGGTTTGGGAACAGGCAACTCTTGTCCACCTAAACAAACGCTCACCTGGCCCCAGGACGGGTGGGATGAGCCCCTTCCACTGCAGGCAGACTGAAGTCAGGCAGGGAAGGGATTTATGCTGCACGGGAATCTCTAACAGCACCAAGAGTGACATTCCCTCTTCCCACAGAAGGGGCTGCTTCTTCCCAAAGCCTTCCCCCTAATCCACAAATCACTCAAGTGAGTGCCATGGGAGATCCACCACCAGCAGCCACCTCCAAATAACAGGGTGGGAAGGGGTTTGATGTCAAAGCTTCATGCAAGGGCCCCTGATAACCTGCAGTGGAATTTTACGAAAGCCAAACCAGTATTAAAGTGGTTGTAATTAAAACCTTTCCTGGAAAGAGTCAAATAACGAATTCCTTCAAATAACACAAAAATTTAGGATTTCTGTATTGCTACACGTTATTTGTCATTAGATATCCAAGTCTTGTAAGAAAGCAGTATCAAGAAAAAAGAACCTCATCTGAATGTGCTTTAACACTCATTTTATAACCAATTCTTATCCTGTTTTGGTCAGCAAACAGGTACAGAGAGTGAAAATGGCACAGTGATGGCTGAGCTCCATAAGTGCACTACTGAAGCTCTCCTGACCCAGCTGTTCACACCAGGATGGCCATTTTATGGGAAAAATCAATCTTTTGGCTCACAGCACCTAAAAAAAACCCCCTCCAAATATCACAAGCAAGAAAGGCCATCTCTTTGTAACCCAGAAGGCAAGAGGGACATAAATTAACAGCAAGTAGAGCTTCAAGATAACGAGACAAAAACAAAACTGGTAAGGTTTTCTTTACAGAGAACAAAAATCCCTTTCCAAGAAAGATGTGAAGGGCTCAAGCTTCCTGGAAAATTCCACTTCAGTGCAATTAAATCTATTTTAAGGAAATGTATCTCAGTGCAACAGCTCACTGAGTAAAGTATTTTTATTTTAAGGAGTTAATAGTCACCAAAATTCACACCCTTAGAAAATGGCTACTTAATCCTGCTCCCAAAGCAAGGATGGAAATTGGTTTTTCCAAGTTCCCACTGACCAGCTGGAAAGGCTGCAGGAGTGGGTTTACAAGGAGTGCTGCTTTCCCAAACACGCTGCTGTTTCCATGGTCACATGCACGGGAATTTAAAGGACTTGGAAAAGCAGTCTCCATTTAGCACGAGCTGCACTAATACTTCTCCAAGTGCCTTTTACTCCCTGCCCTGCTCCCACCACTTCCAAGCCTCACATTCCCTGTTCCTCCCCGAAAGAAGCTGGGTCACCCCCACCCCATGCTGGAGTTTAAAAACGAGCAAGGCTCTTCCACCCCAGGTTGGGAAGGGCCCCAGTGCTCCTATCAAAGCCCAAATTCCTACTTTTCTGCTGCCTCTCCCAGCACGGCAACGCCAGGGAGCTGCTGGAAGCTGCGTGTGCACAGCCACAATTTTGAGGAAATGAGGATGTCTGGCAGAGCTTGATCCCCTTCCCCATTACTGAACTCCCACTGTGTCCTGGCTAATCAAATCCTCCAATTATCCCTGGATAAATGCACATCCACAAGGCTGGACATAGAACAGAGAGGATAAAAACTCACTGGATTATTGCAGATACCACAAAAATGGGAGATTCTCAAGTTAGCACCTCTGAAATACGAGGTGGACAAATTTGGACTCGGCTTCTTGTTTGCAAAGGCTGAGCTATCGGATTAAAACACACCCAGCCCTCTCCCAAATGCTTCTCCCGCGGGGAAAGCTTGGAGTTACCACCGAGGAAAAGGAGATTTGATCTGCAACAAAAAGTGCAAACATTGGTGGAAACCCTAAAGCAGAGGATGGGCAGCTCCAGATGTGCAGCTTGCAGCCAGGTCTGAGACTCTGAGGGGCGGCTGCGAGCGCCGAGCACCCGCCCGAGCAGCGAGGAACAGCCAACCACTGCCAAGGTGTAGTTTAAAAGGTCATCAGAGATGAAGAAAAGCCACAGGCTGACACACTACGCAGTGTTTTCACCTCACAAAAAGGGAGGTTGGGAGCTTTGTGACTTACGAGAGCCACCTTCACCTTCGCGAGGGCGCGGCACTGCAAGAAATGGTTCCTGCTGTGGCAGCGTTTGTGCATCCAACTCCTGCATGGATTCCTTGGAGCCTTCTAAGAGCTGAACGCCACCCAAAAGTCTCCTCACTGAGTGTACGAACCACATTTCCCACCCTTCTTTCCCCACTCTTCTCCACCTCTTTCCACACCACCTGAAGGTCAGAAGCTTCAGCACCTTGGCTGACATTTTCCAGCAGGCCCAAAAGGAGGTTGTTTTCACAAACAAAAGCCTTTTCTTCCAAGCTCTAGAGCTGGTTATTCTGCATTACTGGTCTGTTCCCAGGCGTCCTGCTGCACTTGCCGTGTTCTGGTTAAAGATGAAAGAAATTAAGATTAAAAATGGACTTTAAGGTGTTAATCAAGGTAGGTCAGGCCGCCAGCCAGGGTGACACGAGCTTTAACTCTGCTCCTGCTGCAGAGATCAGCAATCTCCTATTTATAGAAAACATGGAAGTGACTGCAACACTCTCCTTGCCAAGGAAGCAATCCAGAGACATTGTTTACCCCAAACAGTTGCAATGATAAAAGGACAACAGCCCTGACAGTCGTGTCAGTGTTACACAATTCCCCCCACCGTGCTTCACCCCAGCGCTCTCCCAGTTCTCCACCAGCAGCAAAAGCCACTCCACTTTCAGGCAGACAGGTCCTCTGCACACCTGGAATAAGCACAGCATGTTTTCAGACCAACCTACAGCTGAGCTGGCCCGGAGCAGGGCAGAGCAAGACATCAGCACTGCATGGACTGAGGGCCCCATCCAACCTGGGACACAGCCAGGCTGCTCCTCACATCCAGCGCTGCTCCCATCCAAGGAGAAGGGAAAAGACGGCCAAAACAAAGCACTGCAGCAACAGCTTCTCCCAGAGAAGCCTCTCTCTGCTCTGATTAACTTCAGGATTCTTTCCTGCCTCTGCACTGCTGTGTGTTCCTAAAAACAGAAGCAGTTTTGCACATGCAGCTGACGCCAGGCTGAAGTTTCCCAGTTACTGCTGGAACATCGTGCTGGATTCGGATGATCCTCGTGGATCCCTTCCAGCTCAGGATATGCTGTGATTCCATGATCATCAGGAGGCTTCAGAGTGAAGAAACCAGCAAGGCACACGTGCTCTTGTTCTGTTTTTAGGACATGCAGCCTCACCAGACGACTCAGGCACACACAAACACACTTAAAACACTGACCTCAGATGGGAATTGGTTTGTTTTTGGCAAAGATTACAAAAAGTGATAACATTTTACATTTGACTATCACACAGGCTCCAGTGTATGGCTGTGCAGAAACACAGCACAGAATGTTTGAAGTTTTAAATGTGTATTTATTTACCAGCACCTGATGTTTACCCATAAAATAATGCCTAATTTTATACTCATGTGTACAACTACTCCAAGTTCCAGTCCCACCACAGCAGAGCAACGCAAAGCACCACAAACAGCCTGAGAAATCCAGCTGAGGAACTGCTTGGAAAACCAGGGCTGAGTAAAAGATTCAGCATCAGTTTCACCATTGTAGGAAGTTTTTTGGCCAGGAACTGCCCCTTATCTGTTCGGCACGGCCTGGGCACCTGGATTTGGGACAGGATCCCCCTCAGCCACACCAGCAGCCACCAAGGCGCTCTCTGACACTCCTTGGAATGGATGCGTTGGGAAACAGGAGGAATTACGTGCAAAAAGCACCAAAATTTGGTTTATGCACTTCTCACCTGGTAGTTAGCTAAGGGCCACAGACAAAAGTGTAGTCTTGATACCTTCCCTTCCTGTCCAGGTTAGTTTCAGCCATACAAATTCCACTGTTTCCTTCATTTCCTTGAATTTCAGCTGAGCTTTTCGACGTTGCTTTATTTACTGGCAAGAAAACCTAAGGAGCAGACATGAATTTGACAAATAAATGTATTTCCCCACCAGGCCTAATTTAGTGGCTCTTTTACAATCCAACCTAGCCTATAATTAAAAGTGGCACGTATTTCTAGATATACATTTTCCCAGGATCATAACCTATTAAAATAATTAATCAGTGAAGTTTTGCAAGCCATTCATCGAACGCACAAACATCCATGAGGGCTCTATGTCACTAGAGGAGTACAAGGAGAGAATTAACACCATTTCATTAGCCTGTCTCCTAAAACCACTGTTAAATTATTGGGACAACGCTGAACTATGAAATCAGAATGCTTTGGTTTACATTTTCCGGGTGCAGCCTTTGTGTTGTCCAAAGGTTCTTGGATAGTGCTGATAAGGCACAAATTCATTCCTGCAAGGCTTCAGGCATCCCACCAGATCCCACTGCAGGCAGCCACTGACATACCCAAATCCTTCATCCCTGTGCCCTCACCGGTATTAAAAACAGAAAGCAAACAGGGAAATACACATGACTTCATGTGCTGGCAGCAGGAGCACCTGGCAGGATGGCAGCGTTTGGAGAGAGGATGAGCACAGCAAGACAGACCTTGGGAGCTGGGACAGGACTGAAAAAACAAACAGAGGACAGAGAGCCACAATGGTGGGAGGAAGAGGATGAGGAGTAACGAGGGAGAACTGCAGCCTCGCAGAACAGAGCCGAGGAAAAAACACCTCCCAGGCCTTCACATCACTGCAGCACAGCATCCTTGCACCAGAGGACCCCTGGAAAACGCACACACGAACCTGGAACCTCTCCACACCTGGCCCTGCCCTTCCCCAAAGGATGCCCTTACCCAGGCCTGGCCTCCTCCGTGCACCACCGCACCCAGAGGGCTCCCTGCTCCCGGTATATTCCCCGCGTCCCCACGGCTCCAGGAATCCCCAGGGGCCCCGTTTCTTCCCTGGTGCAGGAGCTGAGCATTCCTTGTCCACGCTGCCGAAACCCCCCATCCTCAGGGTTCCCCCAAGGACGTGCTGCACGGAGGCATCATCTCCCACGGCCTGCTCCCATCCCCTTCCTCCCTTTGAGCTACCCCTGGGGGACAACCTCAGCTCGCTGCCCTGTGCCACGAGTCAAGTGCCACCACCAAAGGACCGTGCCCCGAAGGACCCGAGATGTGCCCACTTCTCCACCCCGCACACGTGGAGCCCTGCGAGCCACGGCCCCACGACCCGCACCCCCAGACCCCAGCTCTGCCCAGCACCCCCGGAGCCCATCCCTTCAGGACGCCCACTCCATCCCCTCCCGCACTCTCCGCGCCCTCCTGCATCCTCCGGGCCGCTGCCCGTGCGCCCCCGGACCGTGCATCCCCCCCGGGCGGGCGGTACCTTCGCGGCAGCGCCGGCGCCAGATCGTGTCGGTGCGGAGGATGCGGCGAAAGGTGGTGCAGACTCGGGCCAGGCTGGGCAGGTCGGTACCGGGCAGGGAGCCGAAAATCTGCACCAGGAGCTCCGGGGGCAGCTCCAACAGGGACAGCGGGGCCCGCGCGGCCGGGCCGGCCTCGACGGAAGGCGGCAGGGGCCGCCCGCCCTCAATGCGCTCCGCCGCCTCCTCGTCCTCNGACCGCGGCGCCGGGGCGCGCCACCGTGCCCGGCGCTAACCCCGCCCACTCCAAAGCCCCGCCAATCGGCACCGCCCATCCCGCCGCTGTGCCACGCCTACCGCGCAGCTCCGCCAATCAGCGCCGCCTCACCCAGCCGCGCCGCGCCCCCGCCGGTAGCGGACGCTGCGCGGACGCTCTTTCCTAACCGACACAACCAGCGTGCGCCGCCTCCTAGCGGGCGGGGGGACCGCGCGCATGGCGGGGCCGGTGCCCGCTAACGGGGCACGCTGCGGGCCGGTGCAGGGCCGGGGGGCGCGTTCGCCCCGCTTCGGTCCCGCCTCCTGCTCGAAATCCATGGAAAAAAAAGAAAAGGATATTCCCTTTCCTTGGGAAAGTGTGCCTGCGGCACGGGGGGAAAAAAGGAGGAAACCATCCTTGCCCCGTGTGAGGATCGAACTCACGACCTTCAGATTATGAGACTGACGCGCTACCTACTGCGCTAACGAGGCTCCTCGAGAAACGCCGCCCCGCGCGGGCCCCTTGTCCCCGTGCCTCCGCCTCCCCGGGCTCTTCCCGGTGTTCGTGTCGTCACCGCCATTCCCGGGGCGCTGCCTGAGAAACCGCCTTCCTTACAAAAAGCTCCTTTCCTGCATCTGTTTTGATTGTTTCGTTGTCTCTTTTCCCCATTCGTTCTTCACCCTGCTTTTCTGCCAGCCAGACCGCACATTTTGTGCAAATGGCTCCTCTTTCCCATGGTGTTCCACAAGAAAGATCTTGGGTTTTGTCTTTTTTCTTTATTTTGGAGATGGCTCCTATTTTTTTCATGTTGTTCTGCGAAACAGCTGCAGAGTCCTTCGGGGTTCCTAAGCATCCTCATCCTGCTGGCCAGGAATAGACCGTGAGGGCTGCACTGACAACACGCTCACAAGGAAATCAAGTTGCTTCCACATAATTAAGAAAAATTAGAGCCAGCCTCGTTTGCTGTGAAGAGCCGGTGTTCAGCTGGGATTTCTGCAGCGGAATGAGCTCCCTGCTCTCAGAGAGTGCTCAGCACAAGAGGGTCCCCGGTGATGCAGGCTGAAGCGCTGCCCTGAATCCTAATGGAGGGGCCTCACCCTCAGCGAGGGTCCCACGGCAGCAGTCGCCATGACAATCGAGCAACAAACCCCCAAACTGGCAGGAAAAGACAGGAATACAGAGATTTAATTGATGCAGAAAGTCTGCGAGCGTCGCCCACGAGAATCACTGCAGGGAGGCTGCTCTGCAGAGCGAGGAGCTGGCAGAGGATGAAGGAGGAACAGACCTTCGGATGTCATAGAATCCCAGAATGGTTTGGGTGGGAAGGGACATTAAAATCCTCCCCTTCCACCCCCTGCCACGGGCAGGGACACCTTCCACTAGCCCAGGGTGCTCCAAGCCCCAGTGTCCAACCTGGCCTTGGACACTGCCAGGGATCCAGGGGCAGCCACAGCTTCTCTGGGCACCCTGTGCCAGGGCCTCACCACCCTCACAGGGAACAATTCCTTCCCAATATCCCATCCAGCCCTGCCCTCTGGCAGTGGGAAGCCATTCCCTGTGTCCTGTCCCTCCATGCCTTGTCCCCAGTCCCTCTCCAGCTCTCCTGGAGCCCTTTTAGGCCCTGCAAGGGGCTCTGTGCTCTCCCTGGATCCTTCCCTTTTCCAGGGGAACACCCCCAGCTCTCCCAGCCTGGCTCCAGAGCAGAGGGGCTCCAGCTTTTGGAGCATTTCCCTCTGGACTTGCTCCAGCAGCTCCACATCCTTCTTACACTGGGGGCTCCAGGGCTGGACACAGAGCTGCAGTGGGGTTTCATGAGAGCAGAGAAGAGGGGGAGAATCACCCCCCTTGTCCCACTGCTCACACTCCTTTTGAGCCCCACCAGACCAGACGAGATAAGCTTGAGTTGCCCAAGGATTTTGCCAAGGGTCTGATGGGCAGCTGTTGTTGTCAGGGCCAGGATACCCCGATTCCCAGGGATCTGGGTGGCCGTGCATGTGGGATGATCACATCCAGGCTGCCTCGTGGCACAAACAACACTGCTCCAACCCTGGGATGAGCAAATGCTCGGCTTCTCCCAGGCATTCCGCCCTCTGACTCTGCCCACGTGCAGGATGAGGTGTCATTTTTAGTGCTGTGCTAATCCTTCGGGGCTTCAGTGATGGACAAATTTAGTGCCCACAGTTCTGACTGCATTACAAAAAGCTGCTCCAAGCATCCAAACCACAGCACATGGGCAGTGAGTCACGTAAACCAAGCATCAGCTCTTTGGAAATACGGCCGGAGCTGTTTTCCACCTGTAGGGAATCACATGGCTTTTCCCACACGTTACATTAGGCTCAGCTGGTACTCAGAGGTTCTGACATAGCTTTCGAAGGCCTTGTCACGTCTGTTTGTTTAAGAACTGGTGGATTTGTGGAGGGGACAGGGAAGAGTACTGATGGCAAGGATTTTCGTGTGAATGAAACAAAAGATGTCCTGGGTGACATTGCCTGGAGCAGAACCACGGCAGTCTACAGCACACACATGCTTTCCCCTCTTTTGCCTTTCTATTTTTATCTGAACTTTATTCTTTCTCCTTTTCCACTGAATGCTCCTGCTGCCTAATCACCCTACAACCTTCTCTCCTTTCCCTCACCCACCTGACCCCTATAACCTTACCCCACAGTCTTGGCTCTGTGGGTGCTGAGCCATATCTCTCATCAGTCAGGCTTTCCCTTGGCCCACTGACCCCCTTTCCAGTCCAACCCAGAAGAAGGCAGGGCAGCCCATCCCAAATCCATGCCAATTCCCACGGAGCTCCATTGCCCCGTGCTGATTTCCTCCAGATGAAGAAGGGCAAGGGGAAAAATCTGTCTGGCAGTACCCTCCTCCACCCCACACTGATGTCACGCAGAGCCCAGCAAAGCCTGAGGCAAAGCTCTCAGTGCTCCAAGTCACCACGTTTCCCCTTCCCACGGAGCAGAGTGAGGGAATCCCAGCCTTTCATCACATCAGAGAGGAGGAACAATCGCTGTCTCCAATTTCCAATGCTGTTCTTGTGGAGCAACACGCAACAGTTTTGGAGCCTGGGCACATCCAAGGTCCTTGGGGCCCAGAAGGTGGAGAGCTGGTGCACAACGGCGTGGTTAGAACTGAACATCACCTTCAACTTCAGTGTTCACCACCCTGTCATCAAAGGATAAAACTGCTGCTTTCTCCCCTGGCTTACCAAATCCATTATCTGAATCAACCAGCTTTGTTTGTGACGGTAGGGAAAACAGGCAAAGTGCGTTATCATCATCTCCCATCCCCGTGGCACTGTCTGAGCACCTTCCTTGGAAAACATTCCCAGAGTAATGGCCCAGAGCTTTCCAGTGCTGCTGTCTCAGGCAGGCAGCTTGCAGCCATTTCCACAGGGCTCTTGAAAAAGGATGCAGCGAAAGGGGAAATGTTATTGTTTCATTTCCCCTCAGCAATTAAGGAGCTGATGCAGCTCTCGCTGTAGTCAATTAGTTTTCACGCTCACTAAAGGGCTTTGGATGGGTCCCAGAGTTAGTGTCCTCATTTTCTGTAATCCTGGAAGTGTTTACCCCTTCCCAGGCTCTGAGCGGGGATGAGCCAGCTGATGGCATATCCAGCCAATTATAACCAGAACAGCGAGGAGAGAATGATTTATTTTCCATTTGGCAAGAGGGACAAAAATGTATGGCAAGGCAGGCCGAGACAGACGAACAAACCCTCTCTGCAAGCCCTGTTTGCCACAGAGAGTATTTGCAGCACATTTTTTTTTGGCATGGGCCTGCACTGACATTTCTGCTCTGTAATAAAAAACAAAGACTCCTCCTGCCTCCTGAAAAACTGCCTCCATCCTTGGAGGCAGGACGCACCAAAGAGAGAATATTCCAATAGAAAGGCCAAAGAGTTTTGCTTCGGTTTTTGCAATGTGTATATTTTAAGCTGGAAAACAGCTGTCCTTGTCCTGAGTCTATGATTTCCCACTTCCTTGCTCTCTCTGTGGACATTGATCTCACCAGACTTTGCAGGATAAACACCACTGGACAGGCTGGGCTCTTCAGGGAAAATCCAGAGCCCTGCAGAAAAGCTGCTGATGGCTCAGGAAGTGGTTACATCCTTCTGCTTCAGAGCAGAGCTCGGTGCCCTCTCTTTAACTGGCTCCCCACTGACAGAGGGCAGGAATAGATGGGACATTGGGAAGAAATTCTTGGCTGTGAGGGTGGTGAGGACCTGGCAAAGGCTGCCTAGAGAAGCTGTGGCTACCCCATCCCTGGAACTGCCCCCTGGACGGGGCTTGGAGCCACCTGGGACAGTGGAAGGTGTCCCTGCCCATGGCAGGGGGTGGGGCTGGGTGAGCTTTAAGATCCCTTCCAACCCAAACCTTTAAGATCACTTCCAGCCTTCCAGCCCCAAACATTCCATGATTCTATGATTTACAGAAGAGGGTGTGATCTGTCTTCAACGCGCTGTTCTTGCCACGAGGAATCGGTTGATTCAAAGGCCGTGAGTGCCTGGAGTCCCCCAAGGCGTCACAGCGCTTCTGCTACAAGCAGTTCTTGTCCCCCCAGCTTTGGCCCCAGTCCAGCCTGAACAAGTTCATTCTGTCCAACACCCAAGGCAGCTCAGTTGGCAGAAGGATTCTCCTGCTCTGGAGGGGTCAGGCGTTGGGGGTGTTACTCCCGGGTGCCGATCCGTGGTTGTGCCATCCCAGGCAGCTCTCGGAACCTCTCAGCGCCAGTGAGGAGGGTTTTTATTGAACCACGGGTGATGTAGTACTCGGTTAATATTTTTGAGCACGTGGGGAACTGCTTCAGTCCTAGGAGTATCAAAAATCAGGGGCAGGCCTCGTTACACGCCGTGTTACTCCGCGATTTCCCCGCTCTGCCTCCCGCGCTCGCGCTGCCGTTGCTGCTTGCCAAGGCGCTATGGATTTTCGGAGAGAAAAGCAGTACACAAACACAACTCACTCTTGCTTACACCAACTGATTTACCGTGTTCCCTCGTGAAAGCAACATCTCCCACTTAAAACTTGGTCCTGGAGCCAAGAGCTGTTTGCTGGAACAGCAGGAACAGCAGGAACCGATGTCAGTTATGGAAGCTGGCAGTGATGTCTTGGGCAATCCTTCGTGCAGGGGGTGGTGCAGTGAGTTTTTAGCCAAACGTTCTATGAACACGATGTTTTCGCGATGACACCGCACACATCTGTGTGTTAGCCTGGATTCACCATCCAGAAAAGCATGTCTAATCGTCTAGAACGTGTGATATTCCAAAAGACAGCGTTCTGTTCTCGCTGAGGGACGGGCTCAGCTGTTGTTAGACCTCGGAGAAAACCCACCCAGGCAAAATGTTCTGCGAGTGGTCTCTTTAGCTTCGCTTCTCTCAAATTACTCTTTTCTATCCCCAAGACAGATATTTGGCCATTCTCACCACTTCTTCCCAAAGTTCTCCTAACTCAGGAGGTGAAATTTGAAGTGTGGGAATTTGTTCTTAAGGGTAGCCGCCATCTTGAGGCAAATTTAAGAAGAAAACTTCCCAGAAGAGTTATTTTAAGGCACTGCAAACAATTCTCTACAATCGGATTCTGCCTGAAAATCTTTAATAGCAGCTGGGTAATGGCTGCACACTTATAAAAAAAACCCAAACCCACATTAATCTTGAGCTGAGCTGGATCAATAAGAACAATTTGTGAGAAAAGAACTGAGGGGAGGTATTTTAATTCAGGTTGAAATGCAAGTTATTGTCAGCACAGCGTCCTTCCCTTTATT
Organism: Gymnorhina tibicen; assembly: GCA_013399875.1. Taxonomy (NCBI): domain Eukaryota; kingdom Metazoa; phylum Chordata; class Aves; order Passeriformes; family Artamidae; genus Gymnorhina; species Gymnorhina tibicen. Next base: position 62,652 of record VXAZ01005267.1, on the reverse strand, counting down.
TTTATGGGGCTTTTCTCTCCGTGTTCCTGGTGAATTTAATACTGCTGACAGCTGCTGAGCTCCCAGCCCCACACACTGAGCGCTGTCTTCCAGGAAGGGTGCAGCACTGCAGAGGAGCAGCTTCGTCTGTTCCCTGGAAAAAAAAGCCTTTTCAGTCCCGTTGCACCAGAAAAATGAGGGGATGATTTATAATTCTGAATGTGAAATACACTCGCTTCATTGTGAGGCAGCTCATGTGGGAAAAAAATGGGAAAAGTGGGAGTTTTTCCCAAGGGAAGTGCTGTGAATGCCAGCCACGGTTTGGAGTCACCGGCTTTTTTTTCATACTGGCTTTTTAACAAAAAAACACTGACCCAACCTTGAGGGAGATAGAACAGCTGGGAAAACCTGGTTTGCTTTTTTTCTTTACTTAGTATTTAGTCCGGTGTATTAGGTGCAGACAGGAGGATCTGAGCTGGAATCCAAACCCGGCCAGTGCTCTAACCTGCTTTGTAAACTTGGGAAATCACATCTCCCCTGCCTCATGAAAAACTGGGGCTGACAGGGATTGCAGGGGATTATTTACCCCATCCTTCTCCCTGAGATCAGAACGATTCTCCCTGAACTCTTCAGAGCAGATGTTATACTAATTTCTCGTTAAATAAAAACACCCAAAGGTGATCATTCCGTTTCTTTCCTAGGGAATTTCTTCTGGTGCTCAACTATTCTTACCCTCAGCCCAGTGCCTAATTTCTATGGCCTTTTCCAAGCTGTAAGCTCATTATTTCTCATCCTGGTCCCACAGCTTGCAGGGAAGAGCTAATTCCCTCCTGCTCTGCAGAAACCTCTTGCATATTTGAAGACGATGTAATGTCCCCTTTCGGTTAAGTCTCCTCCCCTTCAGCCTAAATGCTTTGTAAAGTGTTCTAAGGCCAGGACAGAAACGCTCTGCGGCTCCATTTTTGAAGGGCTCTGTTCCAGCGCCGTCGCCGAGTCTGGAGCCAAAGCATTTTCCAAAGCAGCGTTTTCTCACTAGGGCTGGGGAGCTGTGCTGAGGCAGAGCTGATCCCAAAGGCTATGTCCATGCTGTCATTCCAACTGCTCCTAACACCTTCCTCAAATCCAGACTCGCCAACTGTCTGTGCTGTCGACACGCAGACACGGGCGAAGGCTGAGCTGAGGAGGGAAAGGTCAGGCAAGTCTCGGTGTGGATCTAAGTTTCCTTCTCACAGTCTCTGCGGATTATTTATGAGAGGAACATGTGATAGCCCAGCCTGTCAGCAGATACTCTGATTGTGGCTCTCCCCGAGCACCATATGGATGCTTTCAGCCGGAGCTGCAGCCCTGCTAACAGTCGGCTTGTGGATGCAAACCACACGGCACACCGAGCCCGGAGTCGTCAGCCCTGGCACCAGGACACACCTGTACACCCCAAAAATAACATTATGTGGTTTCACCAGGGCTCATCCTCCTGCCTTCAGCCTTCAGACACGATTCCGAGAGCGCAACGGGACTTCCTCGGCCTGGAAAATGTTTTTTTTAAAAGGCAGGCATTTAAATAAAGAAGAGTTCTGTTGACACAGAAATTTGGGGTTGTTGGTTTAAGCTGCAGATGTATCAGTGTTCTGCTGGTCATCCGTGTCTCACCTGCTATGCCTGGACAGTGGTGTGATGGACAGAGCAATCATACACCTTAGGGCTGTATTTCCTCGTTAGTCACATCTTTAATGGCCTCGTAATTACAGGCCACCGGAACTGTGTGACCCTGAATCACAAAATTAGGGCACGAACCCTCATTCCTTTGTGTGAGTGCAGATTCACTCCAACTTCAATGCATCGCTCCACCCCCAAAAATGCAAAAACACTGAAAATCTCTAAGCTGGTTAGAAAACCTTCTCCCTGTGCTCCTAAGGACAACCACAGCCACACCCCTCTGTCCCTTGGACTGTACAACGAGATCGTGTCGCCCTATTGCCGCAAAATCATCCTTGAATTTCAAAACGCGGTGCTGGGGACGCACGTGAGAGGAAGAGAGAAAGAGAGATGCAGCTGAAAGGCTCCAGCCAACAGCTTGTGTCAGAAAGCTGCTAAGCAGGAAACAGTTGGGCAGTTTTACTCACAACGTGGTAGCTGTGACTGAAATTGTGATTTAACCAGTTCCTCACAAACCGCATGAGACTGGGAGGTGGCTTCCAAGAGAACTGGAGCACCTGCTCCTAAAATTTTGTTCCCTAAACGTAAACTCCACCACATACTCGTGCCAGTGTGAAGGCAAAGTGGTGACAGGTCATTGAACTCGCACCTTTGCGTGGCGAAAAGCGCTTACGTGCTCGTGCTGTTGAAGGGGACGTTGTGGGCCACTCCAAGGTGGCCGTGGCTGTGAGCTCGCGGAATCACGGAAAAATGGAATACCAGGGCGGAGGGGATCGCAAGGATCATCTGGTCCAACCTTTCTTGGCAAAAGCACAGTCTAGACAAGACGGCTGGATCTTAAAAGTGTCCGACACTGGGGAGTCCACTGCTTTCCTGGGGAGACTGTTCTTTTTTGTTGCTGAAGGGGAACACGGCCTGGCACCGAGGCGGCCATGGATGGCCGTGTGTCACTGAGGAGAACACGGTCTGGCACCGAGGCGGCCATGGATGGCTGGGTGTCACTGAG
>VXAZ01005267.1:0-58343 GCA_013399875.1 Gymnorhina tibicen | reverse complement strand
GAGCAGCGGAGATCCCCGCGCGGCTCCTGCTGACAGCGGGGCCCCGCGGGCGGAGCGGGCCCGGGGCCGCCCCGGTGTCCCGGCCTGCTCGGGGCTGCGACGGAGTCAAAGCCCGGCCCGGCCTCCGCGGCTTGTTTACCCCGGCGGGAGCCCGGCGGCTCGGGACAGGGGGGTTTTGGGGTGTCGCGAGGTGCGGGGTGGCAGCTGTGCTGTGCCCGGGTGAGCTCTGCGCTGGGAGAGGGGGCTTGGGGTGGGGACATCTCTTCATGGCATCATCCATTATCGACTGCAAAACTCCCAGGAGCCTGGAAACATCCTCGGCGTGTGTGCCAGGAACTGGGCCTGCCCTTCCCTCCGGTGTCTGTTCAGTGTCCGGCGGCCTCTGCGCCAGTGGCAGCGGAATTAAAGCACCGCTGGCAGCCGATGCCTGGTGCGGGGTGAGGAATTCTCCACCCGGGCAGCTGCGACTGGACTGGGGCGTGTGGCTCCTGTCTCTGTTTGGCTGTTGCAAACTAGCAGGGCGTCGAAAAGAGCTGTGTAATGATGGCTGGGAAAATGAGATTAGTCCCTTTTCGAGAAGGAACAGCCTCGATAGAGCCGTGCCACGCTTCTGTGTGTGCTCAGGATGGGACCGGAGCAATCAAAAGGCTCGGGATCTGCTCATGTGTGTCAGTGAGGGAGGCTGAAGCGCTGCGAGGGTAACAAGAACTGGCAGCGTAACCTATTTCTGCATGAACTATAAAATCCCGTACGTGAGGCGGAATTGGTGGAAGTAATTGATCCAGATTTTCCTTTCTTCCTGCCTTTGGGTTAAAGTCAAGCTGCTTAAGAGGGCTTTGTGATGTGCCCACCCTTGCCGTGGCTGTTGTGGTAAACGTAAGCTGTTCGCTGCAGTGAAGCGGGGAGGATTTTGATCTGACAAAACTCTGTGTTTATGCTGCCCCTTTTCTCGGAGCCTTCCAAAACTGTTGTTGACCCCATCGCCTGTCAGCAGCCTCTGCTGCAGGTATTAAGTTCAGCTAGGATGGCAGCCAAGCAGTTGCCACTGCAACTACTGTCGTCAGAGAACAGTGTTTATCTGTGGCTGACTGGGGCCTGATTTTGAACACGCCACACACAATAATCTCCATGATTTGCCTGGTTTATGTTCCTTCTACTCCGGGGAGTTCTGCTGGATAACGTTGCTGTGAACAAACCTGTTCCAGCTGAAAAGTTAGCGCTTGCCAGGTGGATGGTTGGTCTCGCTCCCTCCACGTATCTTTTGTGTTTCTGGTTAATCTTAAAAAGTATTTTAACGAGGTGGAACTCTCTGCCCTTGAAGCGCTCCCGCTGGGCTGTGGGAATGCGGCTCGGGATGTGGGGCGGCTTTCAGGTGAAGGCTTCGCGTGCTCCTTGCCTTAGTTCTGCTTGATTCACCTGCAGCTTCAAACGGTGATTCACGGCAGTTGCATTCCTCGCCGGGCTCGTGAGGAGGACGTATTCCACGGGCACAAACATGGGCTGATGGAGACGGAGGGATGTTATTGCTGAGTGTCCTGCCATTAGCATTCCAGCGGGGAGCTGGCCTAAGTGCTTCTCTCCCCAGGCAGGTGTGTGTTCAAGCCGTGATGCAACACGGAATCATCTCTCTCGGAGCTGCGTGGAACCTGAAAACAGCCTGGAAAGCCCCGTCCCGCTGAAAAGCAGAGCGGTTAAAATTGAGTTCACTGAATCTGAAAGTAGGCAGGGGACAAACAGATGCAGCGGCGCCTGACAGCAGCCGGGCTGTTTACTCTGCCTCGTGTACTTTAGCCTGGTTCATGATATCTGTTCTATTAATATTTCTGTCTGAGGAGAGGTGAACTTTATCCTGAAAACTGGCAAGGAGAGTGGCAAAATGTGCAGGTCCGGCAGAGCCTCCAGCAGCTCCTGCAACAATGGGTGCGGCCGAGTCAAAATAAAACCCGGAATTCGGTAACACGAGAGCGCACAAGGAAAGCTGATGCTGCCAGGCTCGGGCCGGTTCTGGGGCTCAAATAATTGCTGACCATTTCCTCTTCTGGGACCTCACAGAAATAGCACAGGGTATTTAGTTGTTAACTTGGGTGGTGTAATTTGAGGCTGTAACTGTGTGAGGTTAAATGTGTGCTCGAGTGGGCAGAAAGCGAGGGGGTGTGGGGAGGAAAGGATCTCCTTTAACACTTTCTAGGAGTGCCAGGCAGGTGCACACAGCACTTGTCACCTTGGGTTAAGGAGCAGGGGATCAGCTGTCACAGGAGAGGTTGTACTCCTGATAGTGCTGGCCCATTTGGAAATTGCTTTGCCTGAATTTCCTCTTCTGGCTTTTCCTGGCACATGGTCACTCTCTTCAGTGGTGGAGAAATAAGGGAATAACAGCATTAACTGTGAATGTTTAAACAGATTTTTTTTTAATCCCTTGCAGAACAAAGAGTGGAAGATGTACGACTGATTCGGGATCAGCATCCCACTAAAATACCAGTAAGTCCAGTTCTTCTGATTTTTCACTTCAGTTTCCAGCCTCATGTTCTTTTTAGCAGTGAGAAACCTGTGGAAGAGCTGTCCCGAGGAGACCAAATGAAAATGTGGCTGTTCAGGGTGGTTCAGCCTGGATTTCAGGAGCCTTCTCGAGGAGTAATTCTCACAGTCGGGGTGGTGGAGCAAGGTGCTCACCGGGGGCTGGAGGAAGTGGCATTTCCGGAGCTTTGCAGTTGTGTTGTAACTTGGAAGAAAACCACGCCCCGGCTGAGCTCTGAGATCCTCCTGAGCGCTCACTCTTCTCCCTCAGTGGTTTCTTCTCCGAATTAAGAGTCTTCAGAGGCTCACCAAGAAGAGTAGACAGGAGTGTAGAGGCAGATAGGGTTTGCATCAGCCTGTGCTGAGAAGGACAGAAATGCTTTTCTCCTGGGAGTGGGCTGTGCTTAGGTCTCCAGGAATGCTGCTGGCCTGTCAAACCCCTCCAGCTCAGCTCACACTGGATATCACCCCTCACCTTGTCACTCCTTGGCTGCTCAGCTCCAAATGCTGCCTGAGCTTGTGTTTTATTTCACTTGTGGCATCCTCAAAGTTAAAAATGCAGGGAACATCCTAGAAGCAAAAGGCATGGAGTGTGTTCTGTCACTGATGAGTTCTTCAGCTGAGGGAACTGAATGGGACCCTCAGCCTTTGGCTCTGTGATGAGCTGGAGACCCCAGTGTGTGGGAATTCTGCTGTGAACCAGCTGCTGCAAACTGTCCCCAGTGCCTGAGCAAGTTCACTGACAGAAGCTGCTGTAGAAACAGAAACCGAAAGGTTTTCAGCCTTCCTTGAGCTTTAAACTCCTCCACCTCGGAGCTGCCACTGCTGTTTCCCTGTGCAGTGGGGCAGAGGAACAGGGAATACTTCACAGCAGGGATTTTCTGACTCTCTTGGAATGTTTCATTCTCCCAAGAGGCGCTTTCCTTACAGATCTGTTTCCTGACAAATATTGCATTTTCACTCACCTTTCAGAGACCACTTAGCCATAGTCCCCAAGCTCTGTGACCACAGCTTGAAAGCCAGGGATTTATGGCAAAACTCTGACTTTAACTGAGCCGTGGACAGATCCCAACAAAAATTCAAGAGGTACCTAAGGAACCTGCTGGACACGCGGTGATGCAAACTCCCAGCTATCCCTGCTGGGATCCCTGGAGTCTTGCTGGGCCAGTCACTGCCTCGTTATTGTCATTAGCAGTTCTGGGTGAGATAAGGTGGCAATGTCACACGAGATAGCAAATCCCTCCTGTGCTGTCAACATCCTCCCTTCTGCTGTTAGAAATACCTACTGCTTATGGCCTAACTGCTTAAAAATAGCGGGGTTTGTTGTCCAGAAGGAGCCAGCATTTATTTCAACTGATGCAAGGCTCTTTCTCTGGTAGAATTCAATCAACGTCTCTTCACCTGTGCAGCTTTTTAAGATCAACACGGCCAGACCCCGTGAGCATGGAAAGGATCCAAGGGACTGGCGTCACGTAGCTCCTGTTGATTGAAAATCAACAAACCCCACATGGCCGTGGAAACGGGAGCACACGAGTTCTGAGATCACTTCTTAAAAGCAGGAACTACCCTCAGTTGCTGGGCAGAGTGTTCCTTAAATTGGGAAATCTGCAGTTTCTCTGTGAATTAAGTGGTTACTACACGGCAATCCTGGCAGAATTACTGGTTCCTGAGTATGCTTGAGGAAATTGTCTCCTTAATTTGGGAATTGGAGGGTTTATACCCTTCCAAAGTAGCTTTTTCTCATGCATTAGAGGAACCATGGGAGGTGAATGGAACAGCAGAGTCATCTGGAGTTGGAGTTGTTAAAGAGATGGCCTGAAACTGGAGAAATTCTAGTGAAAACTGCTTGATCTGGCAGACCTCTACAGCAGCACAAACCCCTGGTCAGCCACTGCTGTGTGTTAGAGGGAAGTGGGCTTGATCTTTCCTTGGATTTCCTTGTTGCTGGGTGATTCAGTGCTGGGTGAAATGATTGCAGCAAAGGAACTGTTGTAAAATTGCACAGAAGCCGTGGATGTGTGCTGTAAAATCCCTGTGTGTCACCCCTCTGTGCAGTGGCTCTTGCAAACAGAGCAGAGGAGCACGTGAAGATCATTAATTATCACAGAAACACAGACTTGTTTGGGTTGGAAAAGACCTTTAAGATGGTTGAGTCCAGCCATGAATTGTTGCTTTTCAGATTGCAGATGCTGCACTCACAGATGAAGGGAAGTGGAGCTGGGAGGGGGGAGATGAGGGCACCGGACACTGCTCCTGCCTTTCACACCTTGTGCTTTTTGTGTTTCTCCTCAGGTGATCATTGAAAGGTACAAGGGAGAGAAGCAGCTTCCAGTTTTGGATAAGACCAAGTTCCTGGTGCCAGATCATGTCAACATGAGCGAGCTAATCAAAATTATCAGGTATTGTTGCTGGGATTCCAGTGTGAACTGATCAACCTCGGACTGTGATGCTCTGTTAATGCCCCCCCCGTGGACTTGGGAGGTGTAAATGGAAAATTCATCTAATGAGCACTAGGGCAAATCCAGGAGAAGGTGCTTTTCCTTTTGCTTTGCTGGAAAAACCCCACTCCAAAGAGAGCTGGGCTGGTAGTCTGCTTCCAAGAGAAATAACTGGTTCCCAGAGCTGTAGGAGGGAGTGTGGGGCTGTGGATCCCTGTCTAACGTGGGTCCTTCTGCCCAGCGCTCCAGCGCTTCCTGCTTGGCTATTTTGGGATGCCTCCTCAGTGTTCAGCCACGGAGTCCCCCTCAGGAGTGACTGCCTCTTCCCACCCACTGAGGAGGGGAGTTTGGGCTCGGAGCCAGAGCTCTGTGCTGCTGCTTGGGGAGCTGTTGGCATCCCTTGGGAGCTGAGGTTTCCCTCAGTGACAGCACCGAGGCCTGGGGAACACCCACTCAGGCCTGAGCGTTGCTGCCCCGGCTGCTTGCTCAGCTTACAGGCAAGGCAGAGGGAAACAGCCTCGTGGGGAAGTTGTGTGGTCGAAAACTGTGGTCAGAAATTCTGCTAGAAGTGCATCTCTGCTGGCTCAGCAGCAGTGTCTGATTGGTGAGGGCTCTCCAGTGGTCACTGGGAAGTGAGCACCAAACCAGAGCTTGTTTTGTATTGGTCACGCTGCAGCAGGAGCTGGTTCGTGGAGGCCACGGGCTGTGGGAGTTGTCCAGGGTGTCCAAACAAAAACTGTCACAGGCAAATCCCAGCTCCTCCAGGAGGAAGAAAGGGAGGTGGGCTTTGGAGACAGGAACCAGCTTGCTCAAGTCTTCCAGAGTTTCTTAGGAACATGAAAGGCCCTGGGCAAAGAGGTTAAGTGCAAGCTGAAGGATTTTCCCACCTTCTTTCTCTGGCTTTACTGTTAATAAATAACTTGGTACCAGCCAGACTTGGGCCTCAGCCAGCTCCAGTGATGCACAGCAAAGCCCATCCTTCCCAAACCTTGCCTCCCCTAAGCCTGCTGTCTCTGGAGTGATTAGAGCCGGGCTTTGGAAGGCTCCCTGTCCAGGGCTGGGGTTGGGAGCTAAATAAATCCTTGTTCCCAGCTGCTGCTGCCCCTCAGCAGCGAGTGGAAGCAGCAGGAAGCTCTTCTGATCTGTTCTTTCCTTCTTGCTGTGGTGGCAGCACCACACTCCCGAGCTGCTGTTGCTCACTTGGTTTACCAAGTGGGAAGAGAGCTGCTCCGTGCAGACCCGCTCTGCAGGAGGCAGTTTAGCAGAAACACCCATTTCCCCCCACCTGGAATGACCAAGGGAAATCCAGAAATCAGCTGTTTCCTGTGCCAGGCAGTCCGTGCAGCCTGTGGCTCCCTGCCCTTCCCACCATGCTTCTCCTGGGAGGGAGGAGGAGAGGGAGCAGGATGCTCCAAGGTTAAACTCAGGCCGTTCGAGTCAGAGCTGGTGACTCAAAGTGAGTTTAAAAGTTTCCCAGGTTTTGCAAGGAAGCTCTGCCCGTCTTTCCCCATCTTCCCACAGATCTCTGGGTTTTCATTCCAGTGAGCTGCAAGCCAAAGGTCCCTGGTGCATCTTCCCAGTCCCTCCAGTTTAATGCCCTCTAGGAGTGCAGCTTTTCCCCTGAGTGAGGGCTCTGCCAGTGGATGCACCTGCCCGGATTTAGCGGAGGAATTCAGTTTTGAGGGACAGGGCTGGGTGGGGACAAGCAGGGAAAGGTGCCCGTGGCAGAGCTTGAATGAGATGAGCTTTAAATCCTTCCACCCCAAACCATTCCGTGGTTCTCTGCTACGACCTTGCTGCTGTCAGTGGTGAGTGTGCGTTGCCATCTGTCCTTTGTCCCCCCTTCCCCTCACCCCTCCCCAGGCGACGCCTGCAGCTCAACTCCAACCAGGCCTTCTTCCTGCTGGTGAACGGGCACAGCATGGTGAGCGTGTCCACGCCCATCTCCGAGGTGTACGAGAGCGAGAAGGACGAGGATGGGTTCCTGTACATGGTCTACGCCTCCCAGGAGACCTTCGGAGCGCCAGCTTCCGCCTAGGACACGCCAGCGGCTCTAGCCTAGGATTTGGGTTGACCCTTGGCCATCACCCCCACTCTTCCCCACACACCCCCAGGGAAAGAACCGGATGTCACCTACGCTCTCAGTCCTTAGCATAGTCTTGCTTTAGCAGGTGTCTCATCTCACCTTGCCTTGTTTGTGACTATTAAACAGTACAGACGAGCACCTCCAGCTTTGAAACCTGCCCTAATAATATTCCACACAGGCACATTGACAGGTCTGGACCTGACAAAAGGAGCCCAATTGTGCATGTGACACTTGCAGAGAAAGGGACACTCGATTGTCCTAACAAGAAACAGGCACCAGGGAGGAGCTAAAGTGTTTCCCGTGAGTTTGCTGGAAAATCTCCCTGTGATTCCTTAAATTTTTTTTGTTTTTAAATGGGAAGGTTTCTCATGAGAGCAAATGCATTTTAATGTTCCAAAGGGGAGCTTTTTCTTCTGCAGCTCCATCAGACTCGTGTCAGCGCTGCAGGGAGTTAAGGCAAGTGCTTGGGGTGAGCTGGGGGAGGACTCTTTGTGTCTCCGGTTTTTGGGCACCGCACGCTCCGGGGCGGTGCCGGTTTCTGGAATACTCATACCAAACACCACAGCTTTACTGTAGTTTTAGGAAGTGTCTAACTGTAAAATACACACCTGGACAGGTAACATTGAAATAAACTCCAGTCTGTTACGAATTCCCAATCCCTTTGTGTTCATCTGAGCTGGCTTCCAGCGATCCACAGGATCGCGCCCCTAGCCAGGAGCTTGGCCATTCCTTTGCCGGGGAACCGGGAGAAAAGCAGCTCAGGGCCGGGAGTCGCCGCCGAGAGTTGACGAACAAATGATTTGTGGCACCGCTGGAGGCTCCCGCGTCCCCGTGCCCGGGCAGGGAGCGGCCGTGCAGAGGGGAGCTCTCCCGTAGGACAAACCTGTGTTTCTCCAGCGCCGCGCGGCGTCCGTGGGCGCCGGCTCCGTGTGTCACCGGCAGCTCGGCTCTGGCGGGGACAGAAGCAATACTGCTGCGCCCTGCGCCGCCTCGTACCTCCTCCGCCTCGTACCTCCTCCGCCTCGTACCTCCTCCGCCTCGTACCTCCTCCGCTCTTTGCATGCATCTCCTTCCCGGGGCCCCCTGCCCGTTTTTTTATTGTCCTTTTGTGTTTTTACTCCGACGTGAACTTTTCGATGCAGCTTGTCCTCTGTTTAGTTCTGTTCGTGTAAGAACTCGTTTAACTCATAACTGACAACCGTACTTGTAATTACGACGTGATCGACTGATATTCCTGTACAAATGTTGCTTTTTTAAAATTAATACAGTGCTGATATGGATGGATTACATCCCAACTTAATTCCGGCTCGTGTGGTTATTCCTAGGCACTTTCACAGCAAAATAATTAAAGGAATTAAAAATAATTCCCTGCTACTGCCAAGATGGAGAAGCCCCCACACAGCTGAATCCCTTTAAAATGAAAGCCAGTACCAAGGGATTCTGTTTAACTCTTTATTTTCCATACATTAAATTTACTCAGATAAAAACATTCTAAAAATGTACAATTTAACTTTTAACAAAGTATAATAAAACATAAAAATCCCAATACCAGAATACTTGACATTTACAATTCAAAATCAAATTAGCTGAATATTAAATATTTACAAAACTATTTAAAATATTTATAAAGTTACATGCAGAATTTGTAATACTAGAAGTGATCGAAGTAAAAGAAATGGCTCAAATGGAGCAGGAATTTCCTTCATTCCTAATGGAAAGTTATGTCCAAGAGAAGCTGTTAATCTGCACTTGAAAACACACGGGATTTGCTTTCTGCTTCAGTACCAACACGGTTCTTGCGTACATCAGGAAAATTTCAGGGAACAAATGGGTAATTCCAAGGGTTTATTACAAGAGCTGTGGGGCCTCAACCAGCCAAAGTGATTCCTACTCTCACAAACGCTCCATTTACGTGGATTTTTGTCCGGATTTGCCCATATTCATCCCATTTACAGGTGTTCCAGACTGGCCCGAATCCAGCGCTCCGAGGGTCCCTCTGGCACAGCCGCGGCTCCCCCGCGGGATTTTGGGAGGAGCGCTGCCCTGCCCGGTGCCACAGCCTGGCTCATCCCGGGATAGCTCTGCCCGCAGCAGGCCGGCCAGGAAATGGGATTTGGGGGGATGGCCAAGCTCTGGTGCTGGACCATTACTTTGGGAAGTCTGGTGCTTAATTTGCCAAGATTTAGTGACCGTGGTATGAAAAGGTTTCACAAAAAGCCGAGTGTGACAGAGCTGGTTTGAATAAAACCCAGTTTTGATAAGCTTTAATAACAGTTCAAATGTAGTTTTCAATAAAAGTAGGGTGGAACCCTCTGATCTGTATCTCGGTTCCCTCTCCTCCCTCTCTGCTCTCCGCATTAGGGTCGAGCCCAGAATATTTATTAATGCTTAATTTGCACAGGGTGAGGAGGAGTTTGCTGGAAATTCCATCCTATTTCGAGTCTTTCCATCATCAAATGGAAAATGCAGCCGGAACTGCACCACCCGCTGCTCCCTCCCCTGGGAAAGGCTCCTCGCTGACTTCTCCGTGCCCCTGCAGGGAGATGGCTGGGGATTCCCTTCCCTCTTGCACTGAAAAATCATTCCCGTTCCACAGTGAAATCCATCTGGAGAACTAATTCTTTTTATACTTGCAGGACAAAGGTAGGGCTAAATAACATTCTTTGAAATCTCCATCTTTCAATGTACAAAAATAGGGCTTAAGAACTGGTTCCTTCAGGCAGGGCAGCTGGAACTCTACCATTCCAAGCCAAGCTGCCTTGCCTTTTAGGGGTAAAGAGATGGATTTGTGCCTTTTAAGAACAGATTAAGGATAATTTTATGGAATTAAGGTGCTCTGTTCGGACTTACCAACTTTGGTTGTTCTGGGTACAGAGTGGAGGGTGTTCACTGGCAGGTCTGAAGCCCCAACTCGCTGGGATTTGGGGAAGGCTCTGAGCTTGCTGCTGGCTCACCAGACTTTCCTCTCGGACACTCGTGTTGCCTCCAGGTCCTTCTGGACTGGCTCTTACTCCAAACCCAGCCCCAACCATTCCAAAGCCGCCACCCAAGCGCAGCCGTGAGCCGCTTGAAGAAACATCAGCCTTAACTTGACACAAAGGAAACAATCCCAAAGAAAGGAATGAAACAGTTTGCTGGCAACATCAGCCTTAACTCTACACACAGGAAAGGATCCTAAAGAAAGCTCAGGAGAAAGGAATGGAACAATTTGCTGGACAGAAGTTCAGTTTTACAGTCCTTTTGATAGGATTTTTTTTCTGTGATGAAGATCAGACACAACTGTGCCCAGCCTTGGGCAGTAAAACAAAACACAACTGGTACAGAAATGACTTTTTTTTTTCTTTTTTTTGCTGCTGCTGCTGTTTTTTGCTGTTTCGAGAGGGTTTTGAACACTCACATGTGTGTTGAAGTAACAGTTTCTTTAAATACAATTTTAAAATATTGTTTAAAAAAAGTGAAAAAAAAATAATAATAATAACAATAATAATAACACTAAGTTTGGCTTTCAGCACATGTTCCAGGCCACTGGAGAGACCCTCAAAGCTGCAAATAGTAAACATGGAACTGCACGTTTTCCTTGGGCGTGATGCAGTGGGACAGACTGTTCCTACCATTGTCTCGAGCTCATTAAGGCAAAGTAAATTGCATTGTCAGTTTTCATCCCTTTAGTGTTGTAGGTCTGCAGGTTGTTCATGGGAACACGGGGAACGTCCTCAAACACAGGCAGAGCCAGCAGGGAGCGGGAGCTGGGCTGGGAATACACAAATCGGGGGGTTCTTATTGCATAGCAATAAAAAAAAAAAAAATCTTTGTTTGTTTGTTTGTTTGTTTAAATCAACCGTTCTGCAAATTTCGATTTTGGGTCCCTCCCCGGGCCGAGTTTGGTTGTGCCCACCCGCGTTCCCGAGGCTCTCCCGATGCTGCTGGCGATCCCGCCTGCCCTCCAGCGAGCCTGGGGCTGCCCTTGGAGACACAGGGAGCCAGGGATGGCCCAAAACGTTCCTCTCCTATGAGCGTGGCCCCGGGAAGGGCTGAGCTCCCTCCTCACACGGCCCCATCTCCTGGGGGCAGCTCTGCACAGCTCCGAGCCCTCCTGCTCCCAGAGGACTTCCCCGGTCACTGCTCCACTACAAATCCTATGGATTCACCCTGGTGTAAGGAATACCTCCAAGTGTAAACAAGGCTTCAGACTTTAAAGGTGTCTCCCAAATTACAGGATGCAAGTATCTCTCTGCCAGACACTTTTACAGAGGAGGCCTCACCCATTTAATGCCGTCAAATTCCCGGGTCGGGGAGCCATGAGGATTAGGATCTTCTTTCAACCAGACAGGACCAAAGTGTTTCAAATTAGCAGTTCGAGATGGGTTTGGCTTCCTCTCGAGTCCTAATTTAGATTTGTCACCCACAAATGATGGACTAAGTAGTTAACACCAAAGCTACTCATCTACAACCTACTGCAACGAAGGAGGCCGACAAGAAATCCTTCCAAGTCTTGATAATAATGAAGTTTTTACTACCTTTTACATGTTTGACTCCCACCACTCCTGAATCCTGGGGTAGGAGCCAAAGGGTATTTTATATAAAGTAAAGCAAAAGCTTATCAACTCTGCTGCCAGAGTTCTTAGTTTGATTTTTTTCTTTTTTAGGATGGTTTAAAATTCATTTACAAAAGCAGAATAATAAGGTTTCTGTGAAAGAGACCTATATACAGTAACAGGACGTAAAGGTTTTGTGTATTACAGGAAAATATCCTTGAAGCCTTTATGACTCTGGAGTCTCTGGGACTTGGACCCTTGGAAACTAAGTTTATTCCAGTGCTGGGAACCCAGCACTAGCTAGTAATAGGTGAGACAATGAAGCACGAGTTTGTTTCCAGAAGGAACCGAAACTGCCGTGTGTGTTCTTTTGGAAGGGAAAAGAGAGACTTTTTAGGATTTTTATTGTGGAATTAAGTCCCATAAGCCTGCTGGTGCCAATTTGTAAAGGTTGGAACTTCTTTGCCTCTTGCACTGGTCTCAGAGTGACACTGTCTGCTAAAAGTGCAGAAAGCTTGAAGAGTTTTACATTCTTCTGTAGTGCAATCCTTAAAAATCCCAGAGATTAGTGCCTGATCACTTTTGAAAAAAAGTAGACATTTTACCTAGCCCAGGGGTGCCAAAGTCCTTCTGGCCACTCCTACCTTCCACCTCAGAACGGAGCTGCCCTGGAGTCAGGCCTTTCACCTTGGAAAGTCCAATTATGGCAACGTTCTCCAGCCAAAAAAGTACACGGGGTGTTGTACTTCCAGCAGGAACTGCAGCTGGCCAGCTCCACCGTCCGTCCATCCACCCATCCATCCATCCATCCATCGGTCCGAGGACACGGAGTCAGGAGTTCCAACAACAAAGCTTGAATTTGGCAATCAAAACTGGGTTGGCTGCACCCCTAAGCTAGATTTTCTACCTAGTCTAATAAAGTAAAGCACCTTTGGATTAAAAAATACATTAAGCTTAACAGCAACTGGACGTCTCAGTTTTGCAGTTCGATCTCCGTCGCTCTCCATGGCTTTACAGCATCGTGGTGCCAGGTGGGGGAACCTCAGTCTGTGGAGTCCAGACTTTCGGAGGGAGGGGCGTACTTCAGCCTGAACGTACCTGTGACAGGGACAGGGACACGGGGGTTACACGTCAGTCACCTCCCACAGCTTCCCAAACCAACCTGCTGCTTCTCGCACGTGGAAATGCTGGAGCCTGGGTGGAGATTCAGGGCTGGCGCAAGTTTGCTCAGCGGAGTCACAGAATCCCACAATGGTTTGGGTGGGAAGGGACCTTGAAGATCATCCAGTTCCAACCCTGACACCTTCCACTGTCCCAGGGTGCTCCAAGCCCCAATGTCCAGCCTGGCCTTGGACACTGCCAGGGATCCAGGGGCAGCCACAGCTGCTCTGGGCACCCTGTGCCAGGGCCTCCCCACCCTCACAGGGAAGTTTCCTCCCAATATCCCATCCAACCCTGCCCTCCTTCAGCTTAAAGCCATTCCCTCTTGTCCTGTCAGTCCATGCCCTTGTGAAAGGTTTGGGAGACTTTAAATGGGAATTTAATTAATCAAATTAAATGCAACATAAAAAGACATCAGAGTCTGCTGCGTTTCTGACGTTCTCCCACTCAGGACTGACGAGGCAGCAGCTCTGCTTCCCCCTGGCCACTACCAAAACATTTGCCACCGGAATTCACCCAGTTTTTACCTTTTTCCTGCTGTAAATTGCCGCCCAACACCTGACAATTGTTAATTTATGGTGTTCAAACTGTTGAGACCACATAAAAATGAATCCAGGTAAAGGCTACAGACAGGCACGATGTCAAATGGAACCTCAGTGCTGTTCACTCAGAGTTTCTGTTTCATTTTTTAGCCCACACCATTCTCAGATTATCTCAACATAAGACAATTGAAATAAAAAAGAAAAATGGGACGAAAAACTGCCCTTGATAAAGTAGCATTTCTCTTTTAGCTGTTTCCTGCCCAGAATAAAGGACTCAGCTCTCTCCTGGAGAAGCCTGTGCTTTAAGCAACATGTCCTCTAAAATAATTATAGCAGCCAACAGGACCTTCAGGAGTGTTTGAACAGCAATTCTTCATTTAGGTTATTGTGTTGGGCAGGGAGGGAAGAGGAACAGAGATTTCAGTTTCTAAAATTCTGGGGGAACTTGCAATAATGACTGAAGCTGACCTGGCTGACAAGGCAGAAGCAGCAACAGCAATTCTGCTGCAACCTGTCCACAGCAGCTCCCTCCCTTCCTTGATGTTTCATCCCTCCCCAAAAAACAGTGCCAACCCCACAGAACACACCCGAGGCCTCGCCTGGGTCCTCCTAATGGGGCTGCCTAAAATCAGCTCCTAACAACAAAATATTTTTACACATCAGAGATTCCAAGATGCCGCCAGACCCCGTCCCGTCCCGGGGCAGGGCTCGAGGCCGCGCTCTGCGTCCCCCACGTTTACCTTGCCGATTGAAATCCATGGGCGGCTGTTTGCAGTCCTGAGCTCTGTGCCCGCTGGCCCCGCAGTTGTAACAGGAGAGGTTCCCGTTTTTTTTGTGACCCGACCCGTTGCCGTTGCCCATCATTCCCTGCGCCTGGTACACCCCGGCCGTGCCCGCCATAAAGTTCTGCATGGGGGGCACGGCGAAGGTGGACTGTCCGGCCATGACGGAGTCGGGGGCCAGGCCGCTGTTGTAGGCCGTGTGCACCACGGGGAACGTGGTGCTGCTGTTGTACTGCTGCGTGTTGATGTAGCCGTTGCTACACAGGGGGTTGAAGGGCAGGAAAGGGAAAGTAAACATGGAAGGTCCTGAAAAGGGGTGCTGGAAATAGTTGGCGTAGCTGACGGTCATGCCGCTGGAGCCGCAGTTGCCGCTGCAGCCGCAGGAGCTGCACACCATGCAGCCGGGCGGCTGCGGCGGCGGCTGCTGGTGGTGGTGGTGGGGGGGGGTCTGGTTGGGGGGGGGGACNACCCCGGCCGTGCCCGCCATAAAGTTCTGCATGGGGGGCACGGCGAAGGTGGACTGTCCGGCCATGACGGAGTCGGGGGCCAGGCCGCTGTTGTAGGCCGTGTGCACCACGGGGAACGTGGTGCTGCTGTTGTACTGCTGCGTGTTGATGTAGCCGTTGCTACACAGGGGGTTGAAGGGCAGGAAAGGGAAAGTAAACATGGAAGGTCCTGAAAAGGGGTGCTGGAAATGGTTGGCGTAGCTGACGGTCATGCCGCTGGAGCCGCAGTTGCCGCTGCAGCCGCAGGAGCTGCACACCATGCAGCCGGGCGGCTGCGGCGGCGGCTGCTGGTGGTGGTGGTGGTGGTGGTTCTGGTTGGGGACGGGCACGCTGCCGGCCGAGCCGCCGCTGCTGCTGCTGCTGCTACTGCTGCTGCTGCTGCTGTAGAAGTTGTTGTCGGCGCCGGAGGAGAGCGTGGGGCTGGAGCTGGGCGCGGGGCAGCTGGGCAGGTTGGCCATGGTGGTGAAGGACGGGGACGGGTGGCTGCTGGAGGAGGCCGCGTTGCTGTTGGCGCAGAAGCTGCCCTGCATGGGCGCCACGGGCACGCTGCTCATGGCAGAAAAGGCAACTTTGGTGTTGGCTGTGTACAGAGCAGTCCGGGGGTTGATTATTGCGGGGGACACCGTTATTTGCATATTACTGGAGCAGGAAGTCTGTCCGGCCATGGCGGAGTCGGTGGGAAGAGACGACGACACCAGGAGTTTGATGGGCGGACGAGCCACGTGGAAGACTGTGCTGGACGTCACCGTGGCAGCAGTGCTCGTCTCCACTATGAGTCCTGGCTGCTGGGCTGGTTTGATCACTCTGTCCAGAGTGGAAGCGTGGACGACTTTGGTCCGAGGCCCAAAGTTCATGGTGGAGGTGGGGGAGCTGTTCTCGGCACCCCCCGACAGCACCTGCAAGGGCTGGTGCGGAGAGGACGCGGACATGACATCCACCACGGCGTTCCCAAAGCCCTTCTCCATCTTTATGCTGCCCCTGGAGCCGGGAGACACTTTATTCCTTTCTTCCAAAGACAAGAGGGAGTGCACGGAGGACGAGAGCAGCTTCATGTCTGCGGAGCCGCGCTCTGGCTTGTGCACGGAGCTGAGCATGCGGATGGGGGGGATGTGTGAGGGCGTGGGGGACAGCATCTGCATGGGCAGCGCGTGGTGGCCGCCCGGGCCCGAGCCGGCGTCGTTCTGCACGGGCAGCACCTGGGCCGTGGGCCTGGCAGAGCTCGAGGGGAAATGGTTCAGCAGCATCACCGGCTTCTCCTTGTCCGAGGCGTCCAGGTGCAGCTCCAGGCCTGGGGAGAGAGGAGCTGTGAGGACAGCCCTGGGCACGGCGGGGGGCATGGCTGGGGGGCTCTGCTTACGTCTCTCGTTCTCCTCGGCGCTGTCCGAGCTCTCCTCCCGCGTTTGGATCCCCATGGGGCTGGAACTGGAGCTGGAGTACTCGGAGGAGCTGCCCTCCCGGGGCAGGGGGTGGGCTGGCTGATCCACGTCCACCCGCAGCTCTGCAGGGACAGGGGTGGGAACACGAGGGTGACGCTGACAGCGCCTCCGAACACCGACACAGCCGTGCTCAGGATTTACAGGGACACGGCAGAGGTGGAACAGCCCGACCACAGAGCTGCCCATTCCCGCCAGAGCCATGCAGAAGGAACTACTTTTTATTGCCCCCAATAACCACTGAAATCAGACTTTTTGCTTGCTCCCTGTTAGCCAATGGCTTTTGGGAGATAAAGCTCGGGGAAGAAGCAGCACAGGAACGAGCTGACCCTTGTGCAAGCAGAGCTGAGCACAGCTGCGTCCCCTGCTCCCCTTACCTGCGGCGTGGTTGCCCCGGATGCTCTGGATGGGCCCCACGTGGGAAGTGGGGGGAACCCTGGCCACCCCACTGCTGGTCACTGAGGAAGGTGTGGAGGGGTTTAGGCACCGTTTCTCTGATTTCTCCCTGCGGGGTGATGGAGAGCAGCATGAAGAGACAAAAACTGGCTAAAACACAACCACAAATAAAACCATTTCTGAACGAACCCGAAGCAGACAAAGCCCATTAAACAATCCACTGATGCTGTGCTCATTTCAAATGGAAACGCTTGGAAATCACATCAGTGCTGACCATAACTGCCAGCAGTCAGGGTTGGACTATTTGCCATCTGATTACAACACTAATGCTCTTATTTGTCCAGGGTAAAACACCACCAAACCCTGACTAAACTCTCAAATTCTATCACGTGTCATGTCAGCACATCCCAAACCCAGCCCTGCACACCAAACCCAATGAGAAAACAAACACAGTCCCAAGTTTTCCTTTTCCAAACACGCTCTGGAAAAACTAAGGCTGCTGAAAAATGCTGCCAAGGAGCTCGGATAAATGGGCACGGATTTGGATTTCTAATTGCTCTTTAAGGAACAGCAGTAGCTGCAGAATAAACACTTCCCTGTAAGGGGAGATGCACGGACCAGGACAGTCTGTTGCATCAGTGTCCCCAAAGGGCTGTCACAGCTGCCTGGGGTCACTGGGGGACACTGAGGCAGCTCCCAAAGTAGCTGTGCTTCATCCACATGGATTGGAGCCAAAAAATTGTCACTTCCTAGGAAAAAAGAGTCCTGCTGGACACCCTGACTCTGGCATCCCCCGGGCTTGCAAACCTGACAGCTCCCATCAGTCTCAGGTGGGTGGGAAGCCCAAAATCTTGGCAATAACTGTTTAAAAAACCTAAACAGAAATAGGTATATTTCGTAGATTATTTAAAAATTTGGTATCCTTATCACAACCCTGAACAGGAAGCAGTAAACCAGAAAGTACTAAATACTGTTCAGTAAGGGAGATAAGCATCATCCGTATCTCCAGGTGGGAATCAGGGTAGGTTTGTGGTCTGGGAAGCAAAAACCACTGTAAAACTTGCATTTTTTTGACCTTCAAGAAAGTTCCCCCAGCTCTCACTTACTTCTCCAGCTCTAGTTGGGTCTTGAGCTTCTTCTTTGCTCCCATGGTGAGGGACTCAAACTTATTCAGATCTTCCTCAGTAAGACTCAGAAACTTGGAAAGCAAAAATATGTGCTTACTTTTATAACCTGGAATATTCTTATTCCCATTTTCAGTGACGAGCAATTCCAAAAGGCGACTTTAAAACCATTTTTAAATTCAAAAAACTTCTCTACTCCAGTTTTCAATTACAGTGTAAAAGGAAAGTGTGGGGGACTGGCGTGAAAGAAAGAACACCTGGAGATTTCGTTTAATTAGGAGTGTGCTTGTATTAACCAGTCACCATAAAGATGAAATAACTTGTGAACATTATTAAAATGGAATTAAATTAGAATAGCACTTGGTGCTATCGGTGAATTTAAGGATCTTAGAAAATCACTGCAGTTTTCCCAGTGTGCCATTTACTCCAGAAGTGCAGTGGAAAATATACACCAATAGTAAATTTTATAATAAAATATAGAGACAGATATAGACATTTATATTATAATGTAATTAAAATGAAAGCCAGTGAAGTATGCATAATAATAATTGCTTTTTAAAAATATACTGGAATATAGAGTTTTACTACTTTATTAAAGGAAAAAAAACCCCAGTATATTTCCCTTTATAGAATGAAGAAAATTAAATCAGAAGACTCTGGTAAGAGATTAAAATTAAATCCATAAAATATTCCATGAGCAACACAAAGCTCAGCCCAAGCCCTCCCTCCACTGGAGGGCGTTCCAGGCCAAAAGACAGAGGACAAGGAATTTCCCAACGGAGCTGGGAAAATGCTCCAAAACGTTGTTTAGATAAAATCCAGCAGACACAGGTGTTATTTGGGATTCCTACAATGCAAAGACACCAAAGATGATTTTTTCCACAGGGATTTCTGCAGGAAACAAAGCTCACTCGCTCACGTTCATATTCACGCCACGAGTCTCTGAAAATCTATTTTTTAAAACGAGGATAACCAAATATTTGAGGAGAAAAATCAACCAAGCAGCAGAAATAAAGAGAAGTCAACATATTTAGGTATCTACTGCACACGAAGGGATGTCCAGGGAGCCAAGCAGAGCTCCTAAGGCAGCATCCAAGCTGGATCTCCAAGCATTCCACGAGGAAGCCTGGGAGAGGCAGCAGCTGCTGGACAGCCCCGGACACAAGACAGAGTGAAAACAGCAAGAAGGTTTTCATCAATTTCTTACTGCTCTCAGAAAGTGAAAACCTCCCCAGCAAGTGCCAGGAACTTGTGTGATCCTCAGTGCAGATGTTCCCAGCCTGGAGAACACGGGGATCATTTCAAAGCCGGCCGCTTTCCCCCGTTTCCTGCCCTACCTTTTCCATGGTGAGCTGCTTGAAGACAGGGTAATACTTGTGCAAGCGCAGCTTCCTGAGCCAGTCCAGGATCCCGTTTTGCTCCTGTGTCTGAGGGGTCTGAGGGCTGGAAGACATCAGCATGGATGGAGAGGAGGTGTCCATCTGGGAGCGATAGCCCAGCGAGGAGCCGGCGCCTCCGGAGTGCGAGCAGTGGGGCAGAGCAACGGGAGCGGCGGCCGAGTGCTGGACGTGGTTCTGGGAGGACTGAATTCCAGCCACCCCGCATATAGGTCTGGAAAACGGGAACAGGGTTGGGTTTAGCACGTTGGATAAAAGCTGTGTCACCCAGAGTTCAGCCACTGCGGCCGCAGAAATCGGGATTCTGGGGAAAACCGCCCCGCTGGAGCCAAGGTACGGATTTGTACCTGCCCTGTTCCACAGCTCTGTAAAACAGGGCAGCTCTGGCAAAGGGTGAAGCTGATCTTCATCTTAAACAGAATTTTCCTTCAATAATTTCCTTCAATAATCACAGATATTAAATATTCTGCTGCCTCTCTGTTATTTAAAACAGCTTTCGAGAGAACGGCCTTCGCATTATTAAAAAGAAATAAAGAAGCCCAAATATAATCCTATGGAAATTTTTCATCTTTCCATGTGGAAGCGGCAAAAGAAGCCACAATACTGGCTCCTTGGAGAAAATGAAAACGGCCTCTTAAGAGAATGAGTTGTAAGCAAGATAAATATTTCACCTTCCAGATGTTCCCAGCGTCGTTCCTACTTTATACAGGGAGGGGTTGCCAGGATCTGGAAACAAGGAACAGAGTCACAAATGGCATCAGCTTAGGAAATGCACACCAGTACGAAAAAATACTTTTTAAACTTTATTTCAACTCACTTGAGCTCTGAAGTTGCTGGGAGGGAGATGAAGTGCTGAAGAACTTCCTGACGTGGTCGTTTTTCACCACATGGGAAGGGAACGGCGCCAGGTACCTGCAACAAACAAAGCCCCTGCTCTGTTAGAGCCTCCCAAATCCACCAGGATCACACTCTGGACAGCATAGTTGGAAGTTAGATTGGAAATTTAAAAGCTGAAACACACCATGCAATTCTGAACTCTGGATATTTTTATCCTTTACACCAAACCCTGTTATCCCTGGGTTGTTTTCACTCTGTTCAGTGTTTCAGCAAAGATGCCTCACTTAGGAACCCTGAACACTTCTAAGGCAGAAAATGTTCAAATGTAAACTCAAAAATTGCCTTTCAAATGCAGGAACCTGAGGCATATAAAATAGAGATGGATCTGTTATTGAATTTCCTCCTCTTGGAGATAAACAGCAGATGCAGAGTCTGGCAGTTTAGGGAAAAACTTCTGTCACGTTTTCCTGTGCCTCTATGAAAGGAGAAGAGCCCTTACAGCAGCACTCCAGCGCCTAAAGGGGCCTGTGGGAAGGCTGGAGAGGGACTCTGGACAAGGGATGGAGTGACAGGACAAGGAGGGACAGCTTTGAGCTGAAAGAGGGTGGATTTAGACAGAATACTGGGGAGAAACCCTTCCCTGTGAGGGTGGGGAGGCCCTGGCACAGGGTGCCCAGAGCAGCTGTGGCTGCCCCTGGATCCCTGGCAGTGCCCAAGGCCAGGCTGAAGCACCCTGGGACAGTGGAAGATGTCCCTGCCCACGGCAGGGATGGAATGGGACGAGCTTTGAGGTCCCTTCCCACCCAAACCACTGCGGGATTCCACGGAAAAACGCCGACCTCCCAAAACTTTGCACCCCCCCCCACAGAGCGGCGCTTCCCGGCCGCACAGCCCACGGCTCGCTGCTGAACTTCACGGGCGAGCAGGCTCGGGGCACTCCTTGCCCCGCTCCAGAGCCGCAGCCCAGCTCCGGCAGCGCAGGTCGCTGCCCCATTAACCCAGATTTGGAGAGGCTGTTGTTCCTAAACAGCAGCCACGCACATTCCCTGCGGCCTCCCCAGCCCTCCCCGCAGCCCCTGCTCCTCGGAGCACCGGGAATGCTGCTTGCCATGAAAAATAACCCAGGCGTGTCCTGCTGCCTGCTGCCTATGGAAAACCAATACCCACCGTGGCTCAGGGAAAAGAAGTGTGAAGCAGAAGCTCTGATGAAGTTAATTAATATTTTAAAGTGCCGTTTAATTTAATAATAATATCATGTTAGGATCAGAATAATACTGATATTCCAATAAGCTCAGTTTGCACAGATCCAGACAGTAGCAGCTGAAAAGAATTTAAGTCCCTCCAATTTTCCTAGGAAAATCATATTTAGAAAGAGAAACCTGATGTGATCTGCCACGGATTATGATATTTAAAATACTGGTTTATATTAAAAATAATGGCCAGATATTGGTGATAATTTAAGGAGGTACAAGCTAAGGCTTCAAAAATTTCCCAGCTGTTAAAGGTTTCCAAAAATGTAATCATTTAATAATATCTAAATACATACCTAACTTCTTTAAATTAAACTCAAATAAGCACCACAACAACCTAGAACAACTGACAAAATAAAAACTCTGTGAAAGGGGAAAGGGGAAGAAGAATCCCCACAACCCATTCCTCAGTACAGATGGGTGAATACTCAGGCTTCTATTTTTTCCTGAGTTTTGAGCGATTGTTTTAAGCAATTCTGGTTATTTTTGAATCCAAAACAAACTTTTGCAAAGCCAGTGATCCTCTATTTGTTCTTCACAAGGAATGAGGAAATATCAATTCTCCAGGAAGCTTAATACAGACTATTATTACCATCTGTGTTTCTGAAGAAAGAATTCCTGAAAAATTGTTATGCACTGGAATTAACGGAACATCAAGGGAAAAAATCTTCGGATCAGGCTCTAATTTCTTTGAAGTAATTTAGAATATGGAGATAATATTTCTATTTCCTGGTTTTTTCTTGGTGAAAGAAGCCGAGTGTGAAGATAAAAACCCCACAAAATCCCAGCATACCTCAGGTCTGATTCCAGGTCCATGTGGTTCCGTTCCAGGTAAAATGAATCTGGACCAGCTAAGCAGGGAATGAATTTCTCCAAGTTTTCTTCTGGATACAGCTGAGATAGCTAAAGGGGGAGGATATCACAAATAAAAAGTGAAAAGACTTGTTATTTCTACGAGATTCAAGCCACCGCCAGTTACAAATCAAATATTTAATGAAACTCAATCTGAATTGTCTTGGCACATTTTGAAAAGTATCATTGAACAAAATTACACAGAGGGACAAAACATTTTTTCATTTTCAAAGTGTTTTTCTTGTCGTCTTTACCTTTGAAATAAATTCAGTCACTTCAGCAGAAGATTTGGTTACCAACGTCACCGAAGAATCAGACCACAGGACCTTGGGGAGGAGCAAGAAGGATTTGGTTTAGTAATTAATTTAATTTGGTCCCTCAAAATTCAATAATTGGCACCAACCGTCCCTCCCAGATGTTGTGATGGGTGACATCAACACGGAAACACTTTTTTTTTGTGCACAAGGACGAAACTGCTGCCCAATTCTTGCTGGTTTTACGTTTCACACTACTCTGGCTGCTTGGAAAAGCCCCTCAGAGTTTACACAGCCCTTACGCGCCGCAGACATCCAGAGTTAAGCAACCAACCACGGGGTAATGGAATTTTTTCCCCTCGTTATTGTTAAAGAAAACAGCTGCTTTGCAGGATCTGCTTTCCAACAGGAACGGCTCCCCCCACCCAAGGCTGCCTATTGCTAATTAATCAACTCCATATGCCACGTGAAACTGGGAATGGCAGCAAAAAAACCAGGCAGAACATGCCCAAGGAAACCTGGAGCTCCTGCTCCAGGCTCCATCTTGTCCGTGCCCTAAAAAAAGGGAATATTCAGTATCTCCCCCCACACAAACAAGTCACGACATCCTCGGGTATTGAAGCATTTATTGCTTGGGAGATGAAGTTTAAGTGAGCCAAAAGTCAGGATTTCTTGGCATGAGGAACCTCAGCGTGAGCCAGGCCAGGGATGAATCCCTACGGATTCCAAATATCCACTGGAGGCGTCTGGGAGGCATCTGGATCCATAGGGGAAGGAGCTGGGTGGATGGTTGGGGATCACAGAGCAGCCTCTCACATGACATTAGTTTCAATGACAACTCAAAACATACACAAAGTTTTTCCAGCCATCCCATAAAGCTGCCAAAAAGAGTGGGGAGAGGAGAGGATTTCAAAATATATTACATAAGGGAGGAATTTCCTCTCGGCAGAGCTGTTACACAAAAAAAGAAGGGGGGAGAAAAAAAGAAAAGAAGACAGAAGAACTTGAGCGGTTTAAGTAGGTTTTTTTTAAAATTTGTGATAAATGGGGTTTTTTTTAAATTCATGAGGAATTTCAGAGAATATAGGAAAATTTCCCTTTTTTTCTAGTTCTGTAATAACCCAACAATTGTCACGACTTCTGTTTTAACTTGAATTTCCAATTCTTATAAAACAATAACGTGAACTGTAAACAGGGGGAACAATAGCACTGCAAACACTAAACTGCTCCATCCATTGACCTGCTATTCCCAAGCTCCTAAACAGAACAAAAACATCCCATAATTGGGTTTTTAACCCAGCAAACAGCAATTTATCAGCTCGGCTGAAGTCTCTGCTCTTCCTTCAGTTCAAGCTGTCGAGGCAAACACTGGGTACAGTAATTTCTGTTATTTATAGAAAAATTTGTAATAGGAAAAGAAGTTTCACGAGATCTTAATTGGAGTGGAGACAACTGCAGGCTTCATACAGAGTTTGAAAAGCCCTTGGAAAAATCCTGTCTGATGGATGACATTTGGAACAATCGGGGATTCAGGAAACTCGGGACATTCTCCATGAATCCAACCCTGCAGAGGGTTAACGCTGCCAACATCCCAACAGATGCTGAGCTGATGCTCTGCCCTGGCTGGGAGTTTTAAGGAATAACTTGGTGGAAGTTGGGGATAATTGGGATTCTCCTGCCTGGTTCCTTTCGGGTTCTCCTTTTCTCACCCCCCCGTTTGGCTCCGGGGCCTCGTTAAACAAACCGGAGACGTCTTCTGGGCTGTGCATCCCGGATTCTGGAACCATTCGTTCCAGCTGGGGGAGAAGCAGTTTGTCAGCTCCTCAGCAGCACCCAGATCCATCCCTGCCATTCACCCAGGGTTTCATGGCATGAACTCATCCCTCCACCGGAACTGGGAGCAGCAACCCAGGCTCCAGAGGCTGCGTCAATCCGGGGGGAAGCCACTTCTCCTGGTGGTGTGTGGTGAACCACACTCATTCCACAGGCGCTGCTCTCACTTCCACTCGCAGTCAGGCTGGCTTCAGCTCGCAGACAACGGTTCCTGTCCTGCCCTTCCTGCTGGATTAACGTCCCCTTTGCTGGGAAGTCTTTTTATTCCCTTTGGAAACGCTTTCAGACCATTGTGAAAGTCCCCTTCCAGTCAAGTCCCCCAGCTCCTGCTCCACAGAGTTTTCCTCAAGCCCTGAAGAATTTCCAAAGCTTTTCTGTACTCTCCAACTTTTTGGAACCATATCCCACAGGCTCCCTCCCTGCCTCTTTCCAGCAGCTGTGCCCTCAGAGCCCACATTGTTCTTTGTCCAGATTAAGACTTCAATTCTCTCTGGCTTCTGCATTCCAGCAGAAGAATGGACATGGATATGGGTAACCATCCTGTAAGTGTGGCATCATATTTCCCCCTAAATAAACACTTTGCCAAGACTTCCAGCATTAAAATGACTTTCTTTTTTTTTTGCCAGTCCCCACCTACCAACCTCTGCATCATCCACAGCCATTTATGACTTTCAAATCATTAATTAAAAACTGCCATCTATCCCCAAAGAAGCTCTGCTAGACCAATTTTTGGGATCCAACAACAAAGTCTGAGAATTTCCTTAACTCCTCCTTAAGTATTACCCTCCCTTCTTTCAAAGGAAAAGAAACCCAAACTTACCTCAAAGGAATACTCAACATTTCTTTCATTCTTCTTGTGTGCCAGTCCCTTTAATTCCACTTTTTCAACACTCACTACGGAAAAACAAAGAGAGAAGAAGAATGAGGAGGATATTCCTAAGTACAGCCAGAAGTGATGACTTTTGGGAAGTGCCAGGCCTTGCTCTCGAGAGCATCCCGTGACCTGTGGAGGTGTTCCAGGTGCCCAGCTCTGCCTTCCTCCCTCGGATAGGAATGTTGGTACCACCACTCCATGCTATTTTCACTTCCAGCCTTGGGAAAGCTTCATTCCAAGCAGTTTCAACCCAAATAACCCACTCCAAGCAAAGCTCTTTATTTCCTCCTGGCCTTATCACCCTGCTCATCGCTGTAATAACACACTACGCACACACGGAATTATCTTAATAACATCAAGGAATAAACACCATCCCTCCCAGGGAAACTGGGACGAGGAAGAAGTCTCCATGTTTTCAGGGCCTGGTTTTACAAGTTCAGTGTGGTTTTATGGCTCTGCTGAAATCCTGACTCCTCCCTTCCTGCAGTTTCACGGAAAACTTCAGCCTCCACTGGAATAAGGTGTAAGTAAAAACAGGATTTGAGTGTGGCAAGGATGGAATGCCAGGACAGGTTACTGCCTCCATCCCTCAGCCCCTAAAGACACCATCTTACACCTCAGATATTTGATGTGCTGAATTCTCAGAGATTCCCACTTCCCAAGACACCCAGATCAGGAATTCACCATGGAAATCTTTATGAAGATTATTTCATTGGCTTTCTTTTCTCTTATAAATTTCTCCTGCCTTTTGACTGCACTCACGGCGATACACACGTGGATTTTTTCTTATAAAAAGCCAATTTACATTGGCTTAAAACCACAAAAGCAGAATTATCCCAACCCAAAGTCACTACAATTTTACCTGTGAGTGACAGGGAAGGGACACGTGCTGTGCACGGTGTGTTTCCACTGAGCAGTCCTAACAAACAGAGCCCAGAATTCTGTCACTTTACTTCCAGAGAATCACCATTTACAAGCTGTTCACCTGTTCTCAGAACTATTTATACTCTCTGTTATCAGTGAGACTCAAACCAATGTTTCTCACGTGGAACTTCCTCCTGAGTGCCCAACAAAACGCTGCAGTGCAGAAGTTACAGCAGCCCCATTGCAACAGGGACCTGCTTGTGCCACCTCCCTTGTCCCTGTCCCCAGGGAGGCTCCACCCAAAGCCACCCTCCTGCCCTTCTGGAGCTTGAGCTCCCTCTGTTTCCCAACAGTCATGGCCTGAAGGTTTTGTTGTGGCCTTTGAAATGTTTGTGTCCTCAGAGAACCACAGAACCCCACAATGGTTTGGGTTGGAAAAGACCCGAAAGCCCTTCCAGTTCCAACCCCGACACCTCCCACTGTCCCAGGCTGCTCCAAGCCCTGTCCAGCCTGGCCTTGGGCACTGCCAGGGATCCAGGGGCAGCCACAGCTGCTCTGGGCACCCTGTGCCAGGGCCTGCCCACCCTCCCAGGGAACAATTCCTTCCCAATATCCCATCCATCCCTGCCCTCTGGCAGTGGGAAGCCATTCCCTGTGTCCTGTCCCTCCATCCCTTGTCCCCAGTCCCTCTCCAGCTCTCCTGGAGCCCTTTTGGGCAGTGGAAGGGGCTCTGAGCTCTCCCTGGAGCCTTCCCTTCTCCAGGTGAGCACCCCCAGCTCTCCCAGCCTGGCTCCAGCCCTCAGAGCATCTCCACGGCCTCCTCTGGACTCATTCCAGCAGCTCCTTCTCACACTGGGAATCCCAGAGCTGGATGCAGCTCTGCAGGTGGGGTCTCAGGGGTGCAGAGCAGGTCCTGTTCGTTTAAAAATGCTGCCACCCATGTCTTGGCTGCTTAAAAATCTCTTCTTTGAGTCTTATTTGCAGTGAAAATTTTGAGAGCTTCCAAATTCAGATCTACAGATGTCTGTGCCTGGCTTTACACGGAGAGAATGAACATTCCTTTTCTGCTCCTCACAACTGTTCCTCCTCCATGTAATTCCCAATTACAATTCCATCAATCCCTGGCCTTACGAATAATGGCAACTCATTACTTACTACTTTCTCCTGCACATTCTGCTTTTTGGAGAGGTTTGTTCCTTTCCCAAGGTTTCTGTGGGTTCCTCTCACGCTTCTGAAACGATTTTGTGCCACATGCTGAGCACCACAGGGATAAATCTGCTCCCCAGACACTGCTGGGCCATCCAGACAATATTTAGTGGCACGAAGGTTTGAACATGAAGATTTGAACATGCAGAAGGTTAACGTTAAAAATTTTACCTCAGTGCATTTATTTAAGAGAATTCAGGGCCCCCTGAATTGTGATCACAGTTAAAATACACTGAATATTGATTAGAATTGCAAGTACTTACAGGATTATAATGAGAAAGAATGTGTAAAGTGGGTATTGAGAGGGGAGATGTGGTGAAGCAGCTGAAGGATGAGCAAATAACTTGCCGAAATCCTGGTGTCAACTGCTGCAACATCTGGTTTCGAAAAACACAGCCAGTGTTACGCAACATTTGTTGTTTATAGCAAACCCAGCATCACTTTTCTGCAACTGTTCTTATCATTTGGCATTTCTAAAGGATTCAAATCCCATCTCTTCCAGTCATTCATTTTTCATCTCCAGCAATTCGAGCAGAATTGGATTACCCAGAGACATAAAATCAAGCTATTCCTGTTTTACTCTGCGGGTTAATAACAAACCTTAAATCACCCCTGGATTTCGTGGTGCTGACAGTGACACAACCTTTTCCTGCTCCATTTCTGGGCTCAACTTGCCCAGTGAATAAAATCCACTCAGTGAATTTATCCACGGAAAATGACTGCAATTAGAAAAATGGACCTTTAGGTAAAGATTTTTGCACCGATCTTGTAAGATTAGGTCTGTTCTAGAGCATGAAATACAGTTCAGTGTCCTGCAGGACAGGCTTTAGGGACAACCAGCTGGATAATTCCTAGTATTACACACAGTTCCAGGAATTCTCTCCCAGCTAGCTAACACCACGAAAAATATCACCTGCCGAAAGAAATCCTGTTTAATTTATCAAGTTGTATGCTTTTGTTCTGTGGCCTCTCACCTACTCTTTGTGTTGTTTAACTTCTGGTTGGTTTTATTAAAACAACCTTCCTAAACCTACCCTGAAGCTTAACTTTATTCAATCAGTGATACAGAACTCCAGCAGAAAAGGTGCCATCCACCAAGCACAAGGGGGGGGAAAAAATGGGATTTTTATTTACTGCTTTTACTCTCAAAAGCTCAAAGAGCTGACCCTACCCAATATCCCAATAAATGAGTCCAGGAGCAGAAAAACCTTTGTACAGAATTAAGGACACATGATACTGATGTCTTTTCAGGATGCTGAATTCAGCAAAACTCCAACTTTCCAACGCAGGGGATACAAAAAGGTGAAGTTTCTAATTCAGGAGATTCCCAGAGTATATTTGCAATGGCAAAGGGGCACACAAGGCTTTTTGCCGTGGAGATTTATCCATAAATAGCTGGGAAATTCCAGCAGGTGAGTGAAACAGCTGGATGAGATCCCCCAGGAAAGGGGGAGAGGAAAACAAAGGGAGATGGAGAAGCTCAGGGCTGTAGGAGAAGCTCCAGCACCCAGAATCTTTTGGCATCATTCCTTAAGGGTTTTTAACATTATTGTTATTATTTGCTGCTTTCTTGAAACACAAGAGAAGCATTTTCCATGTAGTTTTTAAGTGTCCATGTCACTGTATCCAGCATGGAAGCCTGTGTGTGGAATACTCCAGCACTGAGGCACAGCCAGGAATCACAGCCAGGACAGGAGCTACGTCATCTCGTCTCCTTTTCAAACACTGCCTCCCACCCCCTTCCACAACATCCAGGGAAAACAGATCCAGGGAGCTTGAAGACATTTTATTCAGGTCTGTTTTCCTATTCCAGACAGGGATTTTCACCCTTTTGGCTGATATTGGAGCATTTCTCATCTGCTCAGTTCAGTGCTTCTGTGAAGGGACACACAATTCCCTCCCTCTCCTCACAACCAGGAGTCAAATCCTTTGGATTTCTTGCCTCCCGCTCCAAAAAACCAGGAGCTTGGATCTCCTCCTCTTCCCAAAATGTCAGCAGCTACACAAACAAAAAAGGCCAATTCCAACCCTTCGGGATTTGCCATTCTGGCTGGTCAAGGTCAGGGTAAAACCTGCACTGGATGTGGGCAAAGGCAGAACAGACATTTTGGGAAGCCCCCTCAATATCCCACTGGATATTGATCATTTTTATCATTCCCTCTTTACAGCTCTTGGATCCATCCTAATAAAAGGATTAGACAGATCAGTGCCTCAATGCCCACTGAGAATTTTGTGCTCCTCCTGAAAAAGTAAAGTAATTCAAGATAAATCAGGAGTGTTGATTGTGGCCCAGCCCTTTTCCATAAAATCCAATATTTCACCATTCCATACCTAGGCTAGTGGATTTCCTTTGATTAAATCCCTGGATGCAGGCTCAGTTTGTGTGGGATGTAGCATGGAAATGCCACTCTCCAGGTGGCAAAATCTGAGTCTCCTGAAACTGGGTTGAACATCTTGGTTTGTGGTACTTGACCAAAAACAGCAGAAAGGCTGCGAGTTATTTTTAAGGTAGAAAAGAAATCCTAAGCAAAATCCTTTCTATAGGAGGCCATAACCAGAAATGATGCCTCTGGATGAAAAGATTTTATTACGTTTTTGTTCACGAAGTTGTACCTTCGTGGAAAGAGGCATCAAACACCACGACAGCAACTGAGATTGTGCTGAAAAAGTGGAACAAAAGGGAACTCATAAAATCCTTTCCACGTCCCCTGTTTGCACAGAACTGGGAAGAAATGCAGCACCACCACTTTCACACGGCATCTCCTCTTGGTGTGCTGAAGAAACGCTTCCAAAGCAGCATTACCCAATTCCTGCTGCCCATTAGATGCCAAAATCTGGGAACAAAATCCCACAAAGGGCCCCCACAAACCCACCAGGATTTATATTCCCATACATGCGGGCAGGAGAGAAGGGAGTAGAAAAAAAGAGGTTTTTTGCTACAGGCAAAGCCTGTTCATGGCAACGAAACACCAGAAATTCAAGGGCTTTGTGGGGTTTTTGTTTGGGTTTTTTAACTGCTTATAAGTATCAGCTTAAGAGAGGTTTTTTTGGGCTGTTTTGCAGAAAACTTCCTGCTTTCACTTTTCTAATCTTTCTGAAGCTTTTTATCCAGGCCATGATGGGGAATGAAAAAATTCAGGATGCCCTCTTGTTCCCAGCACACACACTGATACTCTTCTGCACAAACACACAAGGACTACGTTTTCTCATCACTACATTTGACTTCCCTGTCTCCTACTTCTCAAAACTTAAATTATCCTGTAACTGGAATACTGAAGGCCTGAGGAAAACCTGCGGAATCAAATATTAGGTTTTGAGCGTGTAGGGTGAGAACTGAGATCTAAATATGATCAGCAGCTTTCAGGGTGCCAAGAAGTTGGTGTCGGTGCTATCCCGGGATCATTTTGGTTGGAAAAGAGCTCCAAGGTCATTCGAGTCCAACCTGTGACTGATCCCCAGCTTGTCTCCAGCCCAGAGCACTGAGTGCCACCTCCAGTCCTTCCTTGGACACTTCCAGGGATGGGGACTATGTCCCAGGAGCTCAAATCAGGTCAGTCTCATGTTTATTTACTAAAACTCCTTTCAACAAACCACAGAATGACAATATCACCTTCTAATAGTTTTGTCACTAAAGCCAAGAAAGAGCTGGCACTGCTCCTCTGTCCCTGCGACGATTTCGGAGGAAGATTTCCCTGGAAGAGCATTCCAAAACCTCGCTTCGAACTTCCAACCTTGCCCCCAGCAGGCTCTGGCCCCGCCCAAATCTGGAGAGGATGACACTGAAACCATTCAACTTGAACTCTGCTCTATTCCACAGCCAGCAAAAACACACCTTGGCTTGCTCCACGACACATTAACTCCTGCACAAAGCACTCCTCCCCGGAGATATCTGCACCAGCTGATGGGCCAGAGTCCAGCTGCAGGGGGAACAGGAGGTGCTCTCTGCTCTGGGAGGGCCGTAGGTACAGAAACTGCTGCTGGGGAGGCAGAGAACATCAAATACACCCTTCAGTGTAACTGCAGCAAACAATTAAAGGGCATCATTAACTGCATCCAGGAGCCGTGAGCTTGTCTAGAGAGATACCAGAGGGGAAAATGCTCCCACTCAACGGAGTCCAGAAGTGTTTCAAATACTCCCTTAAAAGGGAGGGAAAACAAGCAAAGAAACAAATGTTTCTTCTTCTTTCTTATTCTTCCTTATTCTGCTACTTCTAGGAAAGGCAAATGCAGGAATAGATGCAGCAACTCTCTCTGCAGTTCTTTGCATTGACTGGTCACGTGAAAATGACCTTTTGTTATTATATTAGTGAGAAGTGACATCTCAGACCTCTCCAGAAGGATAATTTATAAAGATATCAACCTGTTTTCACATCCTGCAGTGGTTATGGATGGAGAAAACACCCTGTGAAGCGGCCTAACGGGGACACTGAAGGGATCCCAAATACTCTCTGCAAATATAAAAGCTGCCGCTTGCTAAGGAATAATTAAATTGAATGTTGAGATTGAAAAAACAAATGTTTGAATTTAAAATTATTGAAGTTCTGCAGAAAAAGAAAGATGCAATTTGAGTTGGACTCATTTGGACCCTGCTCAGCCTCCTAACAGGATCCACATCCAGTTTTCTGCTGGTATCCCTTAAAACTAAAAGTGGATGAGCAGACAACCGTTTTTCCATGGAAAAGGAAGGTGCAGCTGGGAAAAAAAACTTGTAAGCAAACAGAACAGTTGCACTAGTTTGCAAGAAAGACTTCAGGCTGGCTGCTCCTCCACAGGAAAACCCTGGAAATTAAAAGTTTCACGGACAGAATGAAAAATTTCTGTCAGCAGAGGAAAAGCTCTCAGAGCTGGCATTTTGCTGTGTGAAAAATAAGGCTTCTTCCAACGTACCAAATATTTAAGATCCAAACCAACACATACCTCCACCACGAGTTCAGGGGACAAATCAATCCTGCTTTAATTGAAGAGCAAAGCCAGAGCCTATGAAGCGCAATATTCCACAGGAAATAATTACAGAGCTTTTTTTAAAAACCAAGGCCATGAGCTGAGGTTTGGCAGCCCAGGGGAGGCAATAACACGCTGGGATTGTATCACTCACCCCAATCAAACGAGGAGTTTTCATGTCCCTGCTATTTCCTCACTTTGGCTGATTTAAGCTGCCAACTAAGTGACCTTCTTATGTTTCTCCAAAACAGACAGATATTAAAAAAAAAAAAAAAAGCCTGTGTATCTTAGCTTTTAACTGAATTCATGCATTTTTGGAGTAATCCTGAATGATCCTGTCAGCACTTCAGCCAACCACAAAAGTCAGTCAGCCTGAAGATGGCTTGTGCAACTTCCCTGGATTCAAAAGCTTCACTAAACCCCAAAGCGCCTGTGCTGGAGGCTGGAGAAAACTCCCATCTGGACAGGAAAATGTAAAACCCTGAAGAACCACTCAGCTGCTTTGACAAAAAAAAAAAATCGAGACATGGCTTCAAACACTGTTTTGAAGGGTTTTCTTCCCAAATCCTTGAGGCCAGGAGCACTTTGCATCCCCGCTCCCTCCTGCCATGGCCACTGAGCACACAACTGCCTGACAAGTTCCCTTTTTTTTCTTTTCTGAGGCCAGAAAAAGCTTTTGCAGAATAAATTACCCAGAAAGGGCTGCTGGATTGGCCGTATTTGTGAAACAGCTCCTAAATCCGAGCACCAACACATGGCACTGAGCAGGTGCCGGGCCTGGGAACATCCAGCAGGATCTGCTGCTGAGATATGGAATGGTGCTCCGGGTGGAAAAAGTTATGATATGGAGCCAGGAAAGGCTGCAAGAGCTTGACATCAGGGACAAGCCAGCAATCTATTCCTTAATTCAAACAGCTCTAACACCAAGCAGAGCTGCAGCTCTGCAGGATATCAGGCAGAACACAGGGAAAAGGGAATCCTGAAGGACGGGGTTTAACACCACGGCACTTCCAAGCATGATTTTAGGTAAATATGTGCCAACACGGAAGGTTTGGAGGTGTCCTACAACGAATTCAGAGGTATCAGTCACAGTGAGGTTTAACACGTGGTCAGATTTTGTGCCTCGGGGGCTGCATTTTTAAAGGACTGCAGGAATTTAATTTGCACACTGTATTTACTGCCTAATTCCACCTGGAACTGCAGCTAATGAACTATTTGCATACAAGGGAGAGGGGCACGTGCAAGTTTTGAATGCAGAGCTCTGGACTTCATTTGCTCAGAGATGCAGCCCAGTGACTCATTTTCCTTCTGCCAGTTAGCTCAGAAACATGGAAAAGAATTCCTGCAGAAGTGACCAAACCCCCAAACTCTGGGGTGAAGGGCAGCTTCAGTAACCATTAACATTCAGCCTTGTACAGGCAATTTAAATAAGCAGGCTGCCTGTGTTGAATTTATCTAACAAAAACATCTCTGAAATCAAGAGAAATGTTCAACTTTAGATATAAATAATTTTACTTTCTGGGTAAGCAAGATGCAGTTGTATATTTAGTCTGGTCTTATCTGATGGAGTGCTTATTTTATTTACTATTCTTAGAGCACTTTTAAACAAAATGTTGGCTTTGTTTCTCATTCTGAAGAGAGAAGCTTTGCTCATCACAGAGAAATCTCCTGCTTTTCCCCAGAAAGGATTTTCTCTGGCACATAAAATTCCCTGAGCCCCCCTCAAGCCCAAGGTGAGCCTCATGATTAATTCTGAGCTGAATGTTTTATTCACCTACAAAATTCCACACGCAAAGTCAGTTTTCCATGGAAAACTTTAGTTTTTGTGCTAAAGCGCAACAAAGTCCAAAAAACCCCAGACTCTCCTAAATCCCAGAGATCACCAGAGGAACAAACCCAGTTCAGCTGAAGCCTTTGAAATTTGAGGTCTGCACGGAGCAGCCGCTCACCCTGAGCTCTGAGAGAGGATTCAAACCTCAGGGAGGAAACCAGAACGGGGAAAAAGTGACACGTTCAGGTGGTCCCCACAGCTGGGGACCTGAGCTGGCATTTACTTTGAAGTTTGGAGCAATGTCCTAAACACCAATGGACAAACCGAGTCTCGCAGCGACACGCAGTGAAATAATGCACCAAAGCACCTTTGGGTGCAGCCTGAACTAACCACAAACCACCTCTTCTGGAGCTGAGGAAGATGGGAACTGAGCTAAGGCATTAGTTTTCCTTCATCACCCAAGATTTTATTCACTTAATGAATGAACAAAGCTGATTTAAGACCACGTAGCTAATCATAACCCACTGCTGCTCTACTCAAACACCCCAGCCCTCGCTGCATAAACCCAATCCCAGCTGCATCCGATGAGGATTTGCCCAGCACAATTTCGAGTCCCCAAGGCAGGAGCTGAGTGCTACATATATAAATATACATTTCTCCCAGCACAGGGGGTGTTTGTGTCCCAGCCTGAGGGTGCAGTTTGTAACCATATATCGGCATGGCTGGAGCCCAGAGGGAGGGGACGAGGCCGCAGCTGCTCGGCCAACGCGCCCTGGCTTGAAGGGCATCTGGTGCTAAAACACCACAGCCCCGGGATCAGATGGCTCCAGGGATTCCTGCCCCTACCCAAAGGAGTGAAGAGATTCCAACTCCAGAGAAAATGCAGCGTTTCAGTCTCCAAGGCAGATGAAGGGAGCAGCTTGCCTGGTTTGGAAGGGCTGCTCCAGACCAGCAGGGTTTAATGCTCCTGTAAATAAGCACGTGCTGTTTGCTGCATTTTTGGGACCGGGCTCAGCACTGGAAACTCATGACTAAGGCTGCAATAACAAGCAGCAGCAAGGACAAAGCCACGTTATAGCAGTTTCAATTTTTATTTTCTAGGGAATTATAGACTTGTTAACAACAACAAAAAAAATCTCTTAGCACTCTATGTAAAAACACCAGACTAAGGGACTCATGTGGAATAGAAAAATCCTTGAGTACAGACAGTCTTGCCAAGAGCCACAAACGCATTCAAGTGCTCAGTTCAGTGAGAAACAAATATCCCTGCACAGCCACTTCTGTGAGGTTCCCCTTTTGTGGTAATTTTTGTGTCTCTGTTCTCAGGCTTTAATATTCTTGTTCCCTTTTCTACTTTTGTACGACTCATTGTTCCTTCTTTCTGGATCCCAGACAAGATTTGACCAGTGATTCAAAGAGAAGAAAAGTTCAAATTCAGCAGTTAAACTGATTTGGAGACACTACACAACTACTGGACAACTGTAACACATCTATGAGGCAAATCCAGGAGGGAAAAGCCCAAAGTAGATTTTATGAGTATTTGCCAGGGCAATGAAAATGCCCAGAAACTGAGCTAAAAAGAATGAAAAAAACACCAGACCTCATCCACTAAAAACCTCCAAGCCCTGAACCTCTGAATCTCCACACAGCAGATTCTTTAGCAGGGCCTAGAGAACGAAACAAACCCCACTTCTAGCAAAAATTAGCGTTTAAAGCTCTTTTCACCTTCTTTTGCAATAGTTGGACATTCAGCAAATCCCTGAACTATTTAATAACAGGAACAGGAGGGAATACAAACTTGGAGCTCTCCAAGCCACTGAGACCTATTTCATACCTGCTGGTTTTGCAGACAAATTCACTTATTACGCTTTTCCTCGGGCCTGTTCACAAGGGTCTGACTGTAAACAACTCTGCTGGAATGATACACCTGCAAGAATTCACCCCCAGGAGTGGAGCACGCAGTAGGCAGAAACTCCGAGGGCCCTGTTGTGTTTTCTGCCATTTCCTTTCAGCTGGGGATATTAATGATGTAATTTTAGCAGGGCTGCCCCTCTGAGTGATGGTTAAAAATAGCACCCACACCCTCCACTGATGAAATGCATCCACTCCAGGCAGGGAAGTCGTGCAGCACAGCAAGTCCTCTCCTTCTTTTTTCCAGGGAGAGATAAAAGAACAAGTCAGAAAGTAAATGAAACATTAACCTTTTAGCTTAGCACTTCTGTGCGCCCAAGAAAGAAAATTTACTTTAATCAAAAGTATTGTCTTGCATAATTACAGCCTGTGACTCTCTAGCTTAAAAGAACAAGAGAAAATGAAATTAGAAATGAAAATTCAAAGCACCTAAACAATGCCAAAGTTGACTATTTGTCTCCTCTACTTGTGTGGCACAAAGGAACAGAACTACCATCTGGATCAGATCCACAATTCCATGAAATGCTGCAGGAAGTACAAGGGACCGCGTTCATGCGGGTTTGGGGCAGCATCACCCCTCAAACTTCTCGCAGTTCCCACTGTCTGCAACCCCCAAATGAGATTTCACTCTCAATTTACTCCCCAGAATCAATCCAAGAACAGCTCCAGATGCTTCCCTTCCCCAACAGCTGGCCAGGCCCTTCATCCAGGTCTCAGGATCAGGCTCTGCTCTAGCATTTTCCAGCATATGCCGTTTATCAAAACTGCATTAAGCTGTCATTAAACACAAGAACACAACTTCCTTTAAACAACCCCAAAATAAATGAATTAACGGCCAGAATTCCGCTGCTTTGACTCTTGTCAGCTTTGTTCTTTCGTATCATGGAGTGGTTTAGGTGGGAAGGGACCTTGAGGATCATCCCATCCCCCCCCCTGCCATGGGCAGGGATACCTCCCACTGTCCCAGGGTGCTCCAAGCCCTGTCCAGCCTGGCCTGGGACACTTCCAGGGATCCAGGGGCAGCCACAGCTGCTCTGGGCACCCTGTGCCAGGGCCCCCCACCTTCAGAGCCAAGAATTCCTTCCTAATACCCAATCCAAACCTATTTTCCTTCCGTTTGAAGCCATTCCCCCTTGTCCTGTCACTCCAGGTCCTGATGAAGAGCCCCTCTCCAGCTTCATTGCAGGCCAAACAGCCCCAATTTCATTTATTTATTATTTCCAATTCCCAATATCACCCATTTCTCCAGTCCCCCAATATTCGCTATCTTTTCCCTGCTGCAGTTTGATTCATTCCAAAATTACAGCCTCCCATGTCCGCAGAGAAAAGCCCCCATGTGAGAATTCTAATGCTGACATCAAAGGCAAGCAAGAAACCTCAGATTTGTTTTGAACACCCAGAAATTTTCAGGTCTGGACCCAAAAATCTCTGAGCAATGACACACCATTTTTAACTTGTATATTCGGATACACGTAAAAACTCCAGCTACCTTATTGAGAAAATTACTGCACTTTAAGCCTATTACCCTCAGCTTTTGGAGGCAAGAATTCATCTAAAGGGAAAGGTAGATGGAAATGAAAAAAGTGCTTTGGAAAATGGGGGGATTTAGGAATAAACTGTTAAGGCAAGCCATGGAACATTTACCAGCTAACAACTAACCAGCTGTAAAAGCTTCCTAAGCATGACATGCACCAGAAAATTGCCATTTAGTCATTAGTACAGTGGTGGCAGTATGTAAAAAGGGCAGGGACCTGCTGGATTTCTAGGAATCCATGTGAATCACTCCTATTTTCTCCTCTGAAGTGGCAATTTTTATCCAATTTCATTTAAGGGATATGCAGGCCTCGATAGGATAAGCAAGCCACTTATTTTAAATTCTTTCCTAAATTCTTGCATGCCCCTGTTTAAGATGGCAGCAAAATGGGCTATTTCAGAACAGGCATTCCCAGATGTTCCAGGGGGCTGCATTCTGAAGGCACAAGGAACAGCTGAGCATTTCTGAACGTTTCTCACATCCCTCACTCAATCTGCAGGCAGCAGGCACGGGAATGTCCAGCCCCATGGAGCCATTACCCATCAGGCTGCAGCAGGAATTTGCCAGGAGGCAAAAATCAGCACTTAACATTCACCTTCTTGGGTGGGTTTTTTTTGGGGTTTTTTTGAGTCTTGAATTACATATTTGTTATCCTTCAGTAATTTCTTAAAATTCAAATTTCATCTCCTGCCTTTAATTAAGGATTTTCAGTACAAATGCAGGTTTAAGCATTAGTTCCACCACAGGAAAAGCTCTCCCAACACCTTTTTTCTGCCTCAGAAGATGGGCTGCATGAAGCCATTACCATTAAGATCTGAGAAAAACTGTTTTTCACCATTTAGTGCAATTTTAATTAAAAGCTGAAGTCGCTTTGTTGTTTTTATTACAAGGAGAAGGTCATGCTGCTGCTTCCAGAGCTGTCGAGGTAATGACCATTAATTTCACCTTCATTAACAACTCGTGTTAAGGAAGGCACTTCCAGGACTCCATAGACATGGACTGGGAAATGGCAGAACCCTTCTAGGAATGGACATCCTATGTGTGGCCTCCTAAGAGGGCCATAGAAAAAGGCAAATAATATTAAATATTGGCACGGCTGGATTTACTAGCATCCTGTTCTTAGAACTGAAATTTTTCAGAGTGGCTTGATTAAATTAATTATAAAAAAAAGCATCATCCAGCTCCCACTGAAGCCAAACTGAATGGACTACTCCAAATTAAGTGTTCTTTGTCAAATCCTATTGTAGCAGCAAACTGCTCATTTCCTGGTGTTTAAGAAGGAAATTGTATTGCCCAGCACACAAATCTTCATTTTACACAAGGATAAAGAAAAGCAAGATGAATGATGGGGCTCTGAGCGACCTGGGCCAGTGGAAGGTGGCAGGGGTAGAATGAGATGAGCTTTAAGGTCTCCTCCAACACAATTTCTGGGATTCTATGGATTACCAAGGAGCAAAACAAAGCCTTATTTCCCACGGATCCATGCTGAACCTCAGCTGTTCTTACCTCTCCTGGAGGAAGCATGAATGAGTCTCTTCTACCCAGACACCACTGTAAATAAAATCTCTAAATAGCTCTGTCAAATTTGAATGAATTTAATCAACAGGCTCAGCAGTTAATTAGGTAGGGACCACCAGCTGCCCAAGCAGAGTGATTCCTCCTCCTTACTGAGGGAAAACAAGCGGGAAGTCCAAGCAAGACTAAAGTTGGAGAACCCCTCAGCAGCTTCAGGATAAGGCCCTCGGGTAAATGCTTGATACCCATTACTTTAGGGGAGTATGTGATCAAGGCATATGGCGTAGACACAACTAAAATTGCTCAGAGGCAATTAAAGAATCCTCTGTGATGTGAACTCAGAGAGAGCCACTGGTAACACGCAAAGCATCACTTTCCACTGCAGCTCTTGGCCAAGGGGTGACCTGGGAGTCCTTCCTGTGGAGCACAGAGGGAAGGAACTGGGGCCATGGATTCCAAACCTCAGGCAGGAGCATTTTCAGATTGGCACAGAAAGGCTGTGACAGTTGTTGCATGAGCAGGCAGCCAGGAGCCAACTTCCC
This sequence comes from Gymnorhina tibicen, assembly GCA_013399875.1. NCBI lineage: Eukaryota > Metazoa > Chordata > Aves > Passeriformes > Artamidae > Gymnorhina > Gymnorhina tibicen. Next base: position 19,245 of record VXAZ01005267.1, on the reverse strand, counting down.
ATGCAGTTAGAGGAGTGTCCATGCTCCCTCCTCTCCCTTTCCATCCTGTCACAGCCACCCCAGATCTCTCCTGACAAGGCTCCTTAGGAGAAAAGGGGGCAATGAGGGTGACAAAGAAATGCTGACTCCAGCCTCGAGAGAGGATAAAAGTTAACTTGTTAACAGTTGACAAAATCAGATTGCCAGAGTCCAAGTGCAGCCCTGGGAGTGAGGAGCTCCACCCCCAGCTCTGCGACAGCCCAAGGATGGGCCACTCACCCTGGCTTTGGGGCATAAAATGGGCTTCTGTAAGCACAGGACAACTGAACTATCAATAAAACCTTGAGGTGAAATGCAGCATTTCTGATATTCTTTTAAACTCTAAACTCGAGTACTGCCTTTATTGCAAAATCAAACCTCCAACCCGAACTGAACTCCCAGCTCCAGACTGAGCAACGTGATTTATGCATCATCAAGAAATTCCTTAACATACAATAATCTTCTAGCGCGGGGGAAAATATGCAACATCAAAACATGTTTTTTTGGAGCACGCTAATCCTTGGCGTTCGACTTCTAGAATTCACTCTAAATACTTGATACTCCTCAAGCAACTCGTGTGGCAGAGCCAGAAGGTCAGGAACGCAGTGCCTGGTGTGTGATCTCAACCTACATTGCTCGAGTTTAGAAGCAGAGCTCTCCCTTCAGAGGGAAAATGAACAAGGACATACACAAACAGCTGAAAAATTATATACAGTTGGGAGAGGGAGATTTTTCCTGAAGGATTATCATAGCCTAAATATTTCTTTAAGCCCTACCCTACCAGTAGTTGACCCAATATTGTTTGAGATGATGTAGTTACTTAAAAATAGAATAATCCAGCTCCACAACTGATGCAGAACAAGGCACTCTGAAGTCTGGACCTGAACAAAATAGATTTCAGAGCTTTTTTTTTGACTCCCCCTGTATTTTCTGCCTGCCTTCCGCAGACTGAACAACTGGTGTCAAACATTTCAAGAGGAAAAGGCTGTAGGCCGCCATTAAACTGGGAGAGCTCCTGCAGCCTGGTTTCTTATGGAAAAAGAATGAGTCAAGGAAGTGGGAGACAAAAAAAGGTGCAAGACCGTACAAACACATTTTGCCAAGGAAAACAAGAGCGGCAAAAATAGTGGCGAGAAGTTCTGGAAGGCTGACATCACACATTTCTGCTGACTATTGTCATGAAATAATCCAGATACCAACGCTTGCTGCACGTGACAACCACCACAACCCACCTCCAACCCATCCCACCTGGCCTCAACGGGAATGCTGCAAACAGGGATATATTTACATCCTAACACTGATGGAGAATTAAATCAATATATTCCTGGGAGGCATTTAGAGCTCGTTTTCCTTCATGTCCACAGACTTTTATCCAGTCACGTGCTATTCCGTGTATTTCTCCGAGCCTGGGACACATCAAGGCTTTGCAGGACCTTGTGTGTGGACTCAGAGTATCCCTTCAATTAAGCAATTGGTTTTCCTGTGCTCAGCAGAGCTAAATGGAGAAGAGAGTGTAGAATAAAGCCTCCTGCCCCCCTTTTCCATCTCAAAGCTTTACTCCTCGCTCTCCAGAAGCGGCTTGTGCCTATCCTTAGATCCTGTGTTGCAAGAATTATGATTCAGCTTCACTCTCTAAGGATCAGATTTCAACAGTTGCCTCACTTGAAATCAGGCTGGCGTGGAGACAATTTGGAGGGTTTTGTGTGGCAACAGCGGAAAAGCAAGATAAATATACAGGAAACACAAGAATAGGAGAGTTTCTGTCACTTTGCAGAAAATGAGAATTGTTCAGTCGAGGAAATCATTGGCCAGGCTGCCCTGGGGAGGGAAGTCCCACCTGCAAAGGGTCGGAGCAGGGATGAGCAGCTTCTAAACCCCAACAAAACTTCACCCAGAGGCCGTGACGAATCAGGGTTTTACTCAGCACTGTGAGCAGGGACAGGATGAAGCCTGCAGAGTCTCCGTCCTGGGATGTTTGTAACTTAGGTTGTCTTTATTATAAAGATTCTTTTGTTCTGCACTTCGACATCTGGTCTAGTGCACTTCATTCCTCTGTGCTTTTGGAAAATATGCTGTGGTCACTGAGCGTGTTTAATACATTGCTAAAATATGTCACATGCAGAGAGCAGGACTTGCCTCCAGTGCTATCCACCTAATGGCCAAATCCTTGGAACCTTACAGTAGAAGAGTAATTAACAACATCTCTGGAGCATGGAAAATTCCTATTGCTTTTTTGAACAAATAAAAATAAGCTGATTTTTGCATTCAGCTGTGATAACCATAACTACTCTCTTTCGGGAATTACCCCACCTCTACATCCACAGGCTTGTTAAAAATTAGCTCTGTGCATGGGGCTTCCCATGGGTCACATAGCTCCTCCTGAACTTTGGAATAAAAATGGAATTTCCTGAATTTCCCTTTGCTACCAGCAGAGGATTGCCTGCGAAACAAAACAGTGAAAAGCAATTTTAACTCGTGACTTTTTTAACCACCTTGCTACTGGGAAAGGCTCAGGAGACAAAAAAACACCCAACCTTTATTTGAATTTGTTTTGTTCAGTTGGCGTTAAAACCATTATTAAAACCTGACTACATTCTAGGAACAGTGGGAAGAGGGACAGAAAGCAACACATCCCTCCTGGAATTTTAATTACATGTAACCCAAGAATCTATCTGTGTCTATCTCTGTTCTGCTTGACCGGTGAGATCTGTCAGTGCCTCAAAACCTGTGAACAAGCCTGACTGCAGCTTCCAGCACAACAACAGCCAGGTCCTGAGAACAGGGAAAGCCTCCACTTCCCAAAGCTACCTCCAGCTAAAACAATTCCACCTCTACGAAAACAGCTTTGAACAGCCCTAAATCTCTGATCAAAATAGGAATAAAAAGCACAATTTACACTGCATGCTACAGTTGCTGGATTTCACAAGAGCTCCACGTCCTTCTGTCAGAACCCATCTGTATCTTTTTCTTCGACTTGCACAGGGGAAATTTTTAAACTGGATTTTACGAAAGAAAAGCCCAGATAGAGCAACAGATCCCCAAAATGTTTATGTCAGCAGGGACAGGAGCTTCCCAGTGCTACAACTTTTACTTTGCAGCAATGTCCACCTGGTTTATCCCGTTTTACACAGGGACAAAGGGGTTCAGCCTGGAGAAACAGCATGGGAAAAATGGAGGAATTTTGATAAAAAACCAAGAGTTTGTTGGTCACTACTCTCAACAACTCGGGTATTGCAGCATGGATCCAGCACCTGGGCTAGAGGAAGGTGTCCCTGCCCATGGAATTAGACACTCTTTAAGGTCCTCTCCAATCCAAATCATTCCATAATTTCTGATTTAAAGCCTGACAGTGCTCCCAGGGCGAGCTGGGCCTCGGAGGTAAAAGCAAAGGTTTGTGCACTCCTCAGGCTGACACCCCTGTTATAAATGCATTTCCTGAGGCAGCACAATTCTGGTGAAATTATTCCCAGGTATTTGACAAGTCTCTGCACGAAGCTGTACGAACATTCCCAGCGACCACTTCCAAGTGCACACACACTGCTACTGAGAGGATCCAGCAAAATGCTCCTCTCTTCCCGCCTCCGTCCCGGGGAGAAACTCAAATATTTGATGCCAAAAGGGGTGGATTAAGGAAAACACAGTCACTGAGAGCTTTCAGGTCCAAGCTACTACAACCCCAGTCACTGTTCAGCTGCGGAGAGGAAGTTAAATTACTGAGATTTCTCCAAATTAGGATTAAAACGTTCCCTGGGTTAATACAAACTGTCTTTAATCCAGCTAAGCACAACAAATACTGCACCTTTCTCATTTTTCTTTTCTCTCTCACGTTTCTGCTACAGCTTTTTTAACTGAGACACTTCCAGCTCCAGGGCTTTGCCAGGAGAGGAATGATGACCTTGGGCAGCTCATTACTTCTGGGGAGAAATCCTGTCCTGTCAAGCTGTCTGAAACCAGCCTCACTAAAAAATAACAACATGAAAATCAAGCATCCCATGCTTTCATGACAATTTTATGTGCTCCAGGTTAAAAAGTTAGTGGGTCCTGCGAAATTAAGAGCTGTGTTTGCTATGAAAATGAGAACTATAAGTCAGTAACAGTGGATTCAGGCTGGCAAATAATCCTAAATTGCATTCCAAGCTGAAGAAACAGAACTGCAAGCAAGATCATCAAATATCAAGGAGAATTCAACACTGCTGGTGAAGCAGAAAGCAGAATACCAGTATTTGTTCCACACCCCCTTTTCCCAACTATGGCTGAGGCAGTCTGTAAATTAAACTGAACACGAGGCAGGTATTCTATAAGAGAAAAACAGATCAGAGGAAAACCTAATTAATTTTCACAGCGTACCATGACTAATCTTAGCATATATGGTACTGGAATAGCAATCACTGAGTACAAATGAAAACAGTGTTGAACCCTGTCCTATTTTTAATCAGATGAAAGCCACAAACCCAGCCATGCTTCTGCTTAGTGCTGCGTTTTCTTCTACCCTGATGGTTTTTACAGCTGGAGAAATGGCTACTTCCAGCATTGCTGTGCTGTAAAAAATGACTGCTCCTTACACTTCTGGGATTACAGTGGAGTGTGTCACAGAAAAGGAGGGCTGGTGAAGACAAGTCAACACTTCCTGGGACATTTAACCCTTTCTGAGCGGTATCAGATCCTCTGAGTGAAGATGTGCTTTGAAATGTTTCAATTTCTGTGGTATCAAACTGTATTTGCAAAGTTCTGTAGGAAGCCAGCGGCAGAGAAGAGGACAGAACTCAAGAAGACAAATTCCAAATTAAAAGATTTAGGTGGTGCATGACAACATTTTTAAGGGTATTTGAAGGCAACATATGAGGGCAGATATTTCCCCTGATTAATTCTGCCCTGCAGGGCTCACAAAAGTTGCTCTGCGCAAAGAGCAGCTCCCAGTTCAAAGACTTTCCTCATTTACCAGTGGGTTTTTTAATGCATTAAATAAAAACACTGTTAGTCACATTTTAACCCGGACATTTTCATATTTGCAATCAGAGCCTGGAGTGTGGAAATGGAGTAATTAACCCTGATTTGCTAAGCCCAGTTTTTAGCCAGGTCAGCATGCAATATAGCATAACAACAACCAGATTTGTTTTGCAACAGAGAAAGGTGCAAGACCTCTCTCCTCTATTCCACTTCTCTTCCCTCAGTTCCTCACTTGGGAAAGCAAGAGAAAGGTGAAAGTGGCAGGCAAACTGTTTAAATGCCTTTTCCCCTTGAGCAACACCCAACACCATATGCTTTATCCAAGAAATAACCTGCTGAGAGGTGCAATGTCCAAGATACCCACTCCTGGAGAATATTTCATGAGAGCAGAGCTGGTATTTCAAATGAAGGTATTTCAAAGCACCTTCTTGCTTATTTCCCAGTGAATAAAATCAGGATATTCCATTTCTCCCCGACACACTCACACTTCCTACAAACCTTCCTTTGCTCCACCCAACCCAGAAGTAAAGCAGCAAAATCCCAGCCTCCAATCCCAATGGAAATAAAGCTGAGTGCCACCAAGGATCCGAGCTGGCTCCCAGCTGGAAGCAGGCATGAGGAAAAGGACACACCTTTGGAGTGTTTCCCCGAAGGCCTCTTGGGTAGTGACTCCTCCATGGAATGTGTGGATGTATGGAGCACATTTTCCAAACTGTTACTGACACTGTTGATAGGGGTCTCGGACCTTGGAGTGACCTGGAAAGAAAAGTACAAAAATCCATTAAAATAAACGGAGGGAATACACAAACATCACACCTCCTCTGGAGTGAGGGATCCCCTGGGAAGGCCGTCAGGACACGTTGGCTTCTTTTAAAACTGAGGGTGTTACTCCTGATATTCCCCAAGTAACAGTTCAGGGAAGTGGTTTCAGTCAGCAGCTATTCACAAACTGAGATTATCTTGGCTAATCTAAAAAGCTACTTACAGCATAATTCTTTTTTAAACAATAGTCACCCAGCAGTCAATTGGAGAGAGATTGCAAGACCTTTAACCTCTGCACACCACAGATTTTAACTTTTCAACAGGAAAACTGGGCAAAAGGGCTCTTGGAAAATGTCATTTTAACGTTACGTCACCGTGCTGGTTTTGGGTGGGGTAGAGTTAATTTTCTTCATAGTAGCTGGCGTGAGGCTGGTTTGGATTTGTGCTGGAAGCTGTGGCTAACTCAGGGATGTTTTGGTTGCTGCTGAGCAGGGCTTACACAGCCAAGGCCTTTGTGGGTCCTCACCTCACCCCACCAGCATGGAGGCTGGGGGGGCACAAGGATTTGGGATGGGACACGGGCAGCCAGCTGAGCACAGCTGATCCAAGGGATATTCCAGGCCTGTGGCATCATGCTCAGTATGGAAAGCCGGGGGAGGAAGGAAGCAGGGGACATTCAGTGACGCCAATGCTCTCCCCAAGTCACCATGACCCGTGAGGGAGCCCTGCTGCCCTGGGATGGCCAAACCCTGCCCATCCATGGGAAATGGGGAATCAATTCCTTTGCTTTGCTTGCATGCGTGGCTTTTGTTTTCCCTATTAAATTGTCTTTATCTTAACCCAGGAGTTCCCTCACTTTCACTCTTCCCACTCTCTCCCCATCCCGATGCCAAGGGAGCAGGAAGTGGCTCCATGGGGCTCCATTACCTCTCCGGGGGTGAGACTCAAGGCATTCCCAAGTATTTCCACACAGACTGCAGTGCAAAATTCTTAGCAAAACCCTGATTTTCTTGTCTTTGCCATTTAATAACCTGTTACAATCATATTTCAATGGAAACTCCTACACTAACAATGCCCAAGCAGAAGGCTGCAGCATCAAAACAAAAAAGGGTTTAAAAAGCTTGAAGAGGAAAAGATGCTTTAAAGAGGGAGTTCAGATCAACAAAAACACCCCTAGTAACTACTCAGAGTAACTGTGGGACTTGAAATTCAGTTGTTACATCAACCTGAAATGCTGGTAGGGGGAACTGAAATTAGAATTTCACGTGGATTTTAGCCTGGCGCAAGTCGCAGGAGAAAATGCGCATCTTGCCATAACAAAATCAGTTCTCCTTCACTCAGGGTAACTCAACACCAGCAGCTCCAGGTCCCTGGAAGGGAAAAGGCTCCCTCAGACCCTGCTAAGTTGACACAGTGCCCTGAGTTGGGACAGTTTCTGCTGCAAACAATCCTTTGCACACCCTCCCAGTCCATGCTGCCGTCAGTCGGCACACACAATGCAAGTCAGAAATAGCACAGCCCCACTCCATACAATTACCTATTGTGAGCTCCATTTTAAGACTGACATTTATAGATTTATACACACTTTAAGGCAGCAGAACAAGTGAAAGGCTCTGTATACCTGACATCCATAAAAAAGCTTCTGTGTGTAAAGGAATCAATCCAGAATGGATTGGCAGATGGGTGTCAGGAGAAAGGAGGGTTACAGGTAGCTGCTTTCCTTTTCAGCGCTACTTCTTGACAAAAAAATTAAGTTTGTTTTATATATAAATGCAAAAGTATGATATTTATCTAATTATATACTATTTCTTCAGCACAGCTTCCCTCCAATAACAGAACTTAACACCAAGCTTTCCCTTAGACCAACCATTAAACTCCAAGCTCGGCGGGAGGGTGGGGAAGAGTTTAAATTTCCTTGCCAAAGTCAGTCTTTAGCAGAGCTTATCTCACACAGCCTCTCTCCTGGAGCTCATTAAACTCTCCCTCCAGCCCAGGGCTGCTGGGAGGAAGTTCCAGAGGGCTGAGCACCATCCTCCTGGCAAAGGGACAGCGCAGAGCAGCAAGCTGGGAAAGGAGCTCAGGCAGGGCTGCGTTATCCTGGACAACCAGGTTCCGAATATTCGGAACAATCAGAAATATAAACACTCAGAATGCTTCAAACCGAGTAAGAGCAGCCACACAGCCCCGGAAAATCTCTGAACAAGCAGTTTGTTACAATTTATTGCCTCTTATCTTGTATTCCCTCCTCTCCACTCTCCTTACAACAAGCATCGCGTGCAGCTTATAATTTGCATTTTGTTTATACATAACCTCCATTTTTTTTCCATAAAGATTTAATTTTCCTAGACTTGGTAAGGATTAATTTAGCCCATATGTCTTGTCTGCCTGAGCTCATACTATCTGATCCCGTCGCACATCAAAGCAGTTCCAAATTGGCCTAGAAAAATCACAAAGCTCTGATTAGTTCCAAATGGAGCACTTTGTTAGGGAGCTGAATGGTGTTAGAACCACTGAATCCCACTGCTTAAAGCTTCCATTCCAAATTTTGAAATCATTTTTTCCACTGACTTAAACATCACGATACTGCAACAGTTTGGATTTGTTTAGGGAAAGTGAAATAATGAAAAGTGGCTTGCAAATCAAAGTTTTAGTTCCAAAATAGTAACAGCTTTTTTTTTTTTTTTTTTTCTTTTTTTTTTTTTTTTTTTTTTTTTTTTTTTTTAACTTGAGGCCAAGCCAAACAGAGGAACAATAACCCAACAGCTCGTAACTGCAGGAGATACTGTCCTGGGAGGGTTGGGAGAAACACTGGGAAAAGCTTTACAGGAAGGACCTGTCCAAATTCAGCTGCAGAAACTCAGCGTCAGGTAAATTCAGGAAGGAATGTTCTCCATATCTGAACACTCCTGACTGAAATCCCTGGTTTGGGCTCAGCACAAACAACTACTCAGGAGAAACTGGATTTTGCAATAAAGAACAAGGCATTCCAGGGAGATAAAGATTCGGAGAGGCAGGGAGCAAATTGCTTTGGACCTTTTAGGAGCTGTAACATCTCTGAGAAAGTCAAGATGCCATTAAGGAATAAACATCTGCAGCTCAAGAACTGTTCAAGGCTTGTCTGCTGAGGCAGTAACAGGCCACAGTGAAGATGGATAAGTTGGCATCACAGGAACCAGGAATGTTCAGGCCATACATCATAACAAACCACAGGAGTGACATTTTATAAATGCAGAAAAAAACCCCATGAATCATTCAAGGTCTAAGAAGAAACAACGCCAGACCTTTGAATAGAAGACTTTGGATTTTTCTACAGAAATTATTTGAGAACATCAGCAGAAACAGTCCATGAAGAGCAATCCAAACCAGCAGCAGGCCCAGAGTTAAATATTCTTCACTGTGCCTGATTTTACCCCCAGCACAGCATTTCCTGGAGGGCCAGGGAGAAGGAAAACCCCCTGATGCACCTCTCCATAGTTCCACTGCATTGTTCCAAATTCCTTTCACACCACAGTGGCCTGAAGGCTTCTTCAATGCCTCTAAAAGCTGCAACTGGGTGCAGAAAAGATTCTTAAAACTGTATTTACTCCGCTCTAATGTTGCATCTTTGATTGGAGCAAGCTGGTTTAGAGGAAGGTGTTGGGGGGTTGGAATGAGATGAGCTTCAAGGTCTCTCCCAACCTTGATGATGCTGTGATCCTTTGATCTGCTCCCTCCACAGCAAAGCATCTGGCTCACAGGTGGACTTCTGATTTTCCAGACACAAACCCCACTGTCTCCTGCACTTCAAGTTCAAGCCAGAATTGAAACGAACAAAGAAAATTGATCACTGCTTAGTGATGAGGCTCAGAGTGAACCCTTCTCTGCCTCGTTCTCCATTGTAATGATGACAGGATCAAAACTGGTATCAGCTACTGAGAAGTGGATCCTTCCCAACACGGATTATTCAGAAGGATCACTCAATGCTGCCCTCCAGTCCTCCACCCCCAGGAGTTACCAGGAAGAGAAACAACTGCTTTGACCCAGGGGTTGATGACAAACATGCCAAGGGAACAGAATTCATTGCTGGAATTCTGCCATTATCACATTTTTCCCATTTTCACCTGTCACCATCCAAACCCAACCTTTTTTCCCCCAGAGTGCAGTGATTTCCTTCCTGGCACCAGAGAGGTCCTAACAGGCTCAGATCTTCTTGGGACAGCACAGGCAGCTCTAGAAAGCTCTCCCAAGCCCTCAATCCATCAAAAAGCACACAGCAAAATAAAGCCAGGTACTTCCCAGAGGTGGTGCTGCTCTTTCAGCCACTGCTGCCTGAAGGGGCTCTGTCCCAGACAGTGGGAGTCACTGTGGAAAATGGCAAATCTGGGAAGCTGGGTAACTGTTAGCTTTGCTAACATTTAATACAGCAAAGTCTTTCATAAAAATAACAGGACTGATAGGAGTCAAACTTAATGTGGTCAGAGTTTTACCAAAACAGCAATTATCCGTTCCTTTGAGAAATAAACAGAGCACAGAAAATACATGGTTTAATGGCAAAGTATTTGCTGACTTAGTTTGAAGTGGAGCCAGAAAAAATAAAAAAAAAAAAATCAACACAGCCACTACCCAAAGGACCACGGACACGTGGGACAATGATACAGGATCTGAGGGAACAAAATATGGATTTCTATACCTGGTTAGGTAAGGAATTTAGGTCATGTATTACACAGGAAAAGCAAACAATACATAGGAGCAAAGAGTGAGTTAGGTCAGGTCCTGGAGCTCCGAGACACACAAACATTCTCCCACTGATCACACAGGAAAACTTTTCCATGTTTTCAACAGCGGCCAATGATAAATTGAGAGTCCCACAGAGAAATGCTTCTGTCCATACTGGCTTTGGCATTCTCCTTTAAAAAAGGGATTTTTAGCCATAAACTGCCCTGCAGGAGCAGGTAAAATGTATGAGTGAGCTCAGGAATCGGAACAGTGAAGCCAGGGGGGTGAAAACCACTCAACTCCCGTCCTGCCAGGTTCATATTACTGAGTATTAACAGCAGCTTATTTGAGGTTAACACCAAGGTCTTTAACATGGTGCAATCCTGTTGGCAACAATGCTCCAGGAGAAGTTTGATGGCAAGGATATGGCCCCTGCAAGCTCAGGCAGAGAAGCTGACGATTCCCGCCAAAGGGGCAAACTCAGGTTTTGAAATAATTTGAATAAAAATGCCTTGCTAACACTCAGCTGTCAGTCTGACACCACGTGACTGTTCATCAGGCTAAGTCCACGCCAGACACCGGAGCAACCAATGCAGGGATCTGGAATTCCAAATCCACTGAGACAACCCCAGGAGGAGCTGGACTGAGCAAACATCTTCCTCTGGGTAGTAACAAGTCATCAGTCTGTCCAGCTGCCTGTGAAACCATTGCCTCAGGCACCAGTCCTGCATTTACTCACATATCCAAACACCTGACTGTTCTCTCACCAGAGGAAGAAAATTCCAACCTTCTCCTTTGGAAGACTCAGGCTCTTCCACGAGGATGTTTAAGAAGCGCTCACAAACAGCCCCCCACTTTCCACATACCCAGTAAAGTGCTCATCACTCAAATTTACACACATTTTGTTGGACTGGGACATGGATGCAACTGGAAGTGTTTGGTTCTTGATGGAAATTCAAGTAGTTCCAACAGCCAGAAAAAGCTGTAAGAGCCAGGTGCCTCCGTGTTTCAACAGCTACAAAATCCACCTATTCTCACAGAGAAGGAAAACAAAGGGTGAAGAGGCAATTCACAGGGAAATGGGATAATGGATGATAGATCAGATGATTCTGTCCTGGGAGACTCTCTGGAATGAAATGAGGCATGTGGTACTTAAACACTACGGGACAATCCCGCACCTGCTCCAAGGCTCCTTATGAATTCAGGAGAACAGATGGACCAAAATAATGCTGGGTTGGATTTTATAGACTAATTTACACTAAAAACCCTTTGCTTAAAGAATTGTGAACACTGTTAATAATAGGAACATAAATCTACCACAGAGTTATTGGACTCATCAAACCTGAATTTTACGAACCAATCATTCAAAGCACCTCAAAATCAAAACAAATCCCTGCTTCTAACCAGACCTTGGAACACACACTGCTGCTCTACACCCCAGCACTGATGTACAAATGCGTCCCTGTTTCTTCCCCTGATGCCACCAAAAGCTAACCACCCCTGTCTCTTCTGCAACAACTCACAGAGAAATTATCTGACAGGCCACAAATCCACTGAATTCTATTTCTTCCTCCTTCCCCTTCTCAATATTCACTTAAGTAATGGCTTGAGTGTAATAAAACGACTCAGAATCATGGAATCAGAGAGTCATTAAGGTTGGAAAGGACCTCTGAGACACCAAGTCCAACCATGATCACCACTGAACCATATCCCCAAGTGCCACATCCACACGTTTTTTGAGCACTTCCATGGATGGTGATTCCTCCACTTCCCTGGGCAGCCTGTTCCAATGCCTGAGCACACTTTCCATGAAGAAATTTTCCCAATACCCAACCCAAACCTCCCCAGGAGCAGCCTGAGGCCGTTCCCTCTCCTCCTGTCCCTGTTCCCTGGGAGCAGAGCCCGACCCCCCCGGCTGCCCCCTCCTGTCAGGGACTTGTGCAGAGCCACAAGGGCCCCCCTGAGCCTCCTTTTCTCCAGGCTGAGCCCCTTTCCCAGCTCCCTCAGCCGCTCCTGGGGCTCCAGCCCCTTCCCAGCTCCGTTCCCTTCCCTGGACACACTCCAGCCCCTCAATGTCCTTCTTTCTTCCACTTACAGTGGAAAAAAAAGAGAAGACATTGGAGAAAGAATTCATAATACACATGAAAAGTGTTCACTTTCACTATTTATCATCAGGAATTGGCAGGTCTGTAATTAAAATTAAGATCTTGCTCTTAAGTAACTGATCTGATTATTTCTGGATCGCTTCAGCTATTCACAAAACCCCTGAAGCCCTGGACTGGCCTGAACACCTGTTAAAAGGTTTATCCCTTCCAATGCCGATTATTGGATAATTATCCCAATGGAATCAATGGAAAAATTCTGGTTCAGTATGAGGCAAGAGCAAGGAATTTAGAAGTTTGCTCATTAGAAACCCCATGCAAAGAAACACAGATCTGAACCATATTAACATCCTTTTGCTTGAATTCATACCCATTTCAAACCTCAGGAGGGAACAGCTTCAATTCAACTGGCTCCAATTCTTTTGCCAAAGACTGAAGTCAAATTCGAGTGGAAGCGTGACAATGGTTCTCATTCCCACAGACAAATTAGATCCAGCATTTCTATAATAAAATTCTGTGGGCTCTGAGAAATCTTATCTATGTTCTTGGGACTATATTTGCTTTTTTTAGGGATAAAAAGCACTCCAGAGCAAGTAGTAAAATGGACAGTGGAGTATTTGAATATTCAAGCTGACAGAAGAAGCCGAGCTCTGCCCTGCCAGGAAGAGGCAGGGCTGTCTCTACTGTCACTGAAGGTGACAGGAGCTCAGTTTTAGCAACTCAAACATTTACAAACCCACTAAACCAAATGGTTAAACACTTCCAAACAAGGCTGCTGTTCAGCACCTTTGAAGTCAGCCCCTGGAATGCCTGTGAGGTGTGGTGAACTGCTGCTGGCTCTGCTTCTCCACGCAGGATCTGCTGCAGGATCTCCTCCAGCTCGTGCACTGATTCCATTAAAACAGTTTGGATCTGGTACAGTCCAAAACATCCAACGCCTTCCAACAGACATCTTTACTCCACAAGAAGGAGGCCCACTTCAGTGTTGCTTCACTCACAGCTAACAGTTACGAGGTAATTAACAGGAAAAAGAGTAAATTTAAAAAGTGAAGTGGCATGCACTCTTAAAACAAAAACTTCATTCAGCCCGTGCAAAAATAAATGGGAAAACAGTTCACGGAAAAAACATCATCATTATTAGCTCAACACACATTTTTCTGGCTGCTCTGTCCCTGATGTTTGGATGCACGGTGCATTTCCCAAGCAAACTCGTTTAGGTTCCCAAATTCAAGCTCAGCACAGAACATATGATTAGGCAAAGTGAATTTGGTGCTAATTAATATTGTTACTACCCAAGACCATTGTCTTCCGAGGATTCCTTTATATGTAAAGCTCATTTCTGAAAATGTTGCAGGTTTGAGACGGAACCATTTTATCACATTTCAAACAAAACCATGAGTAAGAAAACAGGCAGAAGTGGAAGCCTCACATTTTTGAAGTGGAATATCAAGAGGTGTGTGCAACCCATGTTGCCCGGAGTACCCAAAATTCTCAAGGGACGTGCAAAAGACATGCAGGGCTTGGCAATGTCACCACCTGGAAGCTACAAGACCTGTCCCTACAGCTCCTGAGGTTGGATTCATGTGGTCCACTTACAGTGGTCACTCTGAGATAGCAACTCCTGATATCAGTGAGTAAACAACTCTAATCCCAGCCAGCAACTGCTCTTAACATGGTCATCTGCCAAAGCCATGAAATACCCTCAAAGAAGCTAAAAATTAAGTTTGCCACAATTTATTCTATCCCTACAAAGCTCAAATAAAAGCCATAAAGGCAGCTGACATAGATCACTTAATAGCTGCATTGCTTTCTCTGGGAGGGCTTGAGGACTCAGTTTCAACCCAGCAAGTGATGGTTTTTTATAACTCATCACTCCATTGGTGAAATAATCATATCAGAATATTTCTCAATGATTGAGTTATGTCCATTCATGCTCCTGAGACAGAACAGTGCAGACAGGTGAAGGTGTTTGAAATGGATCCCTCAGAGCAACTCCATAGCTCCCAATATACAGCCTCGAGTTATTTGGAAGTTTCAGAGGAGCCTATGGAATTAGCATGAGTGAAAAATAGTACCTTATGCTATAAACTTGAAATAGCCATCGGTGCCGTATTTGGAAGCTGACCGGGCAAGAACCCTCCTTCCCATTCACAAGATACCAACCCGAAACAGCCACATAACCACAGTGTCACTGCCCCTGACTTCCCTTCAGCTGCACACAAACTGCACTCGGAGTGACTATTTCTGCCCCTGCCTCTGCAGCTGAACCCCAAACCAGATCAGAATCATCATCACGGAATCATGGAATGGTTTAGGTTGGGAGGGACCTTACAGCTCATCTCATTCCGGCCCCTGCCATGGTTGCTCCAAGCCCTGTCCAACCTGGCCTTGGGCACTTCCAGGGATCCAGGGGCAGCCACAGCTTCTCTGGGCACCCTGTGCCAGGGCCTCCCCACCCTCACAGCCAAGAATTCCTTCCCAACATCCCATCTAAACCTACAGCTCATCACCCTGACTGCGCTGAAGAGCTCTTGTCACAGCAGAGCAGGTGCTGAGTACCCAAAGCATTCTCTTATTTCCCTGCTTTTACAGCACGATCTCAATGAGGAGATGAAACAACTCCAGGAAACGGAGTGACAGATTAATGAATAACTTCCCTAGTTCTGAAGTTCTGTCCTCAGAGTTACTGACAGTAGAGCTCTTGAGAGGGGAAGACCATGCAGAGATTCACATTATGATGTCCAGTATCCACGTAGGTCACAGAATCCAAGCTCAGATTTTGTGCCATCCACTCCAGTAGAGAATCACAGCATCACGGAGGTTGGAAAAGACCTCCAAGGTCACCGAGTCCAACCTGTGACCAATTCCCACTTTGTCACCAGCCAAGAGCCAGGCCTTCCTTGGACACCTCCAGGGATGGGGACTCCAAATCTCCCTGGGCAGCCCCTTCCAAGGCCTGAGCATCCTTTCCATGCAGAAATTCCTGCTGATGTCCAACCCAAACTTTCCCTGGCCCAGCCTGAGGCTGTTCCCTCTCCTCCTGTCCCTGTTCCCTGGGAGCAGAGCCCGACCCCCCCCAGCCGCCCCCTCCTGTCAGGGACTTGTGCAGAGCCAGAAGGCACAGGGGGGGATTGCTGGGATGTCCTGGGCAGGACCAGGAGCTGGACTCAGTGGGTCCCTTCCAACTCAGCATATTCCATGATTCCATCCTCACAGAGTCCAAGGCAACGTAGAGAGGGCAGCATTTTCCCTCCTTAGGGCAAGGGAACAATGTTCACTTTATACCATCAGGTAGAAACCATGAATCTAATAATTACTGACCTACTTAAAGCCAGCCACAGCCACCTTTTCCTGCAAAGCTAAGATTCAGATACGGCAAGAAGCATCTCAAAAAGCACAAAAAAATATATGGGCAGCTGTTTTGAGCCTCCTCATCACAGTCAGCAACTGCAGGCAGTAAAAAGGAACAGCAAAAAGCAGTTTGCATCACTGACCACCTTCAGCTGTGTTCACCTACCCCAAAGCTACTTGAGGAATCATGAAATATTGACAGTAAATTTGTATCAACTGTTCAGGTTCCTCACTGTTAAACAATTTGATTTTGAGATATTTCACTGTAAAATATGAAAGAGGGGATGGAAAAAGGATTGCAAGGTCCAGGTCTCTGGAAAAAGTTATAGCAAATATCAGGCTGGGGCATATTTTAATAGGACTGGCCAAGCAGAAGCAGCACATTCCCATTTGTTTCTGCAAAGAGGACAAAGAACACTGCTTAGATTTCTGTTGCATCTCCCTGACTAAACAAGTTACCCATAAATCAGGAATTGTAACAGTAGAGCAGGTACAGTTACACCCCATTCCCACCCTCACAAGGCAAGGCTGTAGGGTAACTCGGCCAGTTCACAAACAGCTCCCTGTTTGCAACCCATCTCACATCCACGCCATCCCAGCTTCCCCAAGTTTTTCAGGACCTCAAATGGTGACCAGTTCCTTAAGGATGGGCTCAGAGAGGTTTGTGTCGAGACCTGAGGATCAGAACCCCCCATTTAACATCCAGCTTCCAGCACCAGCTCAGCGTGGCTCACGCTGGAGTACAGCAACAGGAGCCATAAGAAAGCGCTGGCACCAGGGAGGGAATTCTCCTCCAATTCCAAGGAGGAAAAGCAGCAGCCCAGGGCACTCACGTTCTCTCCACATCCACAATGTTTTTTCTAGGTGACGTTACAGCACAAGGATTGTCACAACATCACTTGGTAACACCACAAGATCTAAGGCCTCGGTGCTGGAATTTATTTGTGCATATTTAAACAGGGCTGAATGGAGAAAGACATTGTTTTTTCCACTTGCTTCATCCAACTCCTGGTCTAAGCCAACTGCTTACTCTAAAAGTAACAGAATTACCCAGTTACGAACAACAACAAAAAAAATCATCTCAAGGAAATCTGCATCACTCCAAACAAAATGCACATTCAGAGACTGTGAAGGCAAAGTCACCTTTGTGTTCCCTCTCACTACTCCGTACTTAGCAACCAGGATCCTTCAACACAGATTTCTGTAAAAATGTGCTTTTTAAAGAGACAACCCTTCAGCGAGCTCAGAAGAAAAGAAAAATCTTCACGACCATCCTGGCTGCCTTATTCCTGGCAGGAAAAATGGCAGGATGGATTCTCCGTCCATCTTAGATTGACATAAATAGTGCCGGAGTTTTCCAGCTCCATAAATCCTGCAGCTCGGAAAGAAGCCTCTCAAAAACCTTCCTGCCTGCCTGATTTTATCATCTTTTTTTTTTTTTTTTTTTTTTTGCTTGCCTTATTTTGGGGGAACTTGTATGTGATTTACAGCGTTTCCTTTCCAACCCAGGGTCGCTGCATCATTTGAATATGGGAAGCTGCAAGTAGTTAAGTATCTGAAAAGAAGCTTTTTTTCCTGGTTTTAATTATACCCTTCTACATCCTGTGTGAAATATTCTTTCCAGCTACATTTTATCCACATGGAGGTTTCAGCTGAATGAAGAGGCTTTCCCATGCCTTGTTCTTTCCCCTTACTACAAGAGGTTAGGAACAGGCACAAGACAGGAAGGGAAGAATAAGAAAAATATTAAGTTTACCACATCTCAATTTTACAAAGCAGAGGTGTTTAAAGAAACATGAAATTGGAAGGAAATTTGTATTCAGGGGAAGACTGTGCACAGATTTCTGTCTCAGTCTGGAATTCAACGCTCAACTTAGTGAAATCTCTACTGAGCCCTCAAAAACAGCTTTATTTAGGATATTACTCCAACACAGGGGTTTTCACAGCTTTTAGGTATTCCCCACCTTTCCCAAGAGCAGGGTAACACATTATCCACTCATCCTCAAAGGCTGCAGCCTGTTAACTTTTTACAAGCACCCACTAAGCTGGTGCTTAGTTTGAACTTTCAAGCGGGTTAAAATCAGGCAGAAAGACAGTTGGACTCCCTAATTTGTAGCAGGCTGAGAGCAATTAAGCAGTCACATATCTAATTACTTACAGCACATCTTAAAGCGTTCCTGTCTGGCCTAACTGCTGGCAATTGAATGAAAGAACAGCAAGTTAATGACGGTGAACCCCGACACCAGGATCAATACCCGAGGGATGCAGAGTGACAGAAAACGACAACATTTCTTTTCGCTTAACACCAGCAACTCCAAATGTTTGCCATCACATCCGTCTGAACAAAACCCAGTCTCACCAGGATGCTTTGCCACTGGACAGCTACTCCTCCTTTCCAACTTTTTCCAGGGGAACTTCGAAACAGATGCTTTTATCTAGAGGTGCATTTGTTTCCCTTCCTAAATCACTGGTTTTCCAGGCAGCTGGCAGTACTGTTCTCCCAGCAGATGCTTTGAGAAGCAATCAGGAAAGGCTTATATTGCTGCTGTTGATCTGCTTGAGAACCTCTTCTCATTTAAATGTCACAAGCTCGTAAAAACTCCAACCATCCCCTCCCTCTGCCCTCTGACCATCCCCATCCTCAACCAGCTGCCCGCCTCTGAAGCTGCCATTTCTCGCTGTGCTAAAGCACGGCTTCAAACGAGAGCGGAAGACACAGCCCAGTGCCATTCCAGAGTGGAAAAAAGCAGGATACCCACCTTATGGCAGCCAGGATAGGTTGCCATGGTGTTGAGGGTAGAGGTGCTGGGATTCTTGCTGGTGCTGGCCATGAGACTCTGGATTTGGGTGAGCTCCTGCCTCAGCACCTGCTTCTGGTGGAAGCTGAACGCCGGGTGGTTGGATGCCATGGTGAAGAGCAACAGGAACTCATCCCCCGTGCGGCCCTCGTTGAGCTGCAGCCCGTAGTTGTTGATGACCGAGTCGATGTGGGTGAGGGTGCGGAACAGGACCCCGGCGGCCTCCCGGTGGGCAGAGCCGAGCAGGGCGAGGGACACCAGGAGTTTGCTGCGCACCACCTCGTCCGTCAGGTTGGTGAGGCTGCCCAGGTCGGCGGGGTTGTTGGCCTTGATCTCGGAGTCGCGCAGGGAGTGATAATCCTTGCGGGCCAGGTCCTCCAGGCAGGCGCCCAGGAAGCGCAGCTCCAGCGGGATGCACAGGTCCAGGAGGCCGCACAGGAACTCCACGCGCTGCGGGGAGGGCAGCTCGGAGAACCAGCGGTACACGCCGTCCCGCTGCAGCCGCGGGCACCGCTTCTCCACCATGGTGCCCCGCGCCGAGCACGCCCCGGCCGGGGCTCGCACACCCGGCC
>VXAZ01005266.1:0-19320 GCA_013399875.1 Gymnorhina tibicen | reverse complement strand
GTCAATCAAACCTCGGAGCTGAACCCAGGGCAGATGGGCATTTCNACCTCGGAGCTGAACCCAGGGCAGATGGGCATTTCGCAGGATCAAGGTACACGTCATCTGTGGCTTTTGGCTAGAGATGTCTGCAGTCCAGAAGATCTGTAGAAGTCCCATATATCCAAAGCCACCATGTCCGTGACTTCATTGTTCTGTCCTGGAGACACATGACTTAAAAGGCACTAGTTGAGCAATGCGAGTCTTTTCAGGGATAGCGACAGGGGGGTGGGTGTGGAAACCATAGCACAAATCTGGCCTCTAAAGTCAGCATCGATAATTCCTGGGTGTACAAAGATTCCTTGAAGGGTGACACTAGATCTTCCCACAAGTGCACCTGAATCCCTGACTTAGGGGTCCAAATGCATCCAAGGGAACTTTATAAACACGACAGGATTCTAACATGACTGTTGCTGCGGTGTGCACATCCACCCCGGCTGATCCCTGGATGCTGCCTCTGAGCTGGCTGAATAGACCTGTGTTGGTGCCATGCCCTGGAGAAACATTTGTGTTGGAGCACAGTTCCCCCTTGCGCTCCTGTTCACGTTTCCCAAGCTAGTCAAAAGCTGACTGTTGGCATGGTACATAGGTTTACAGTATTTTGCATAATGACCTGGCCTATCGCATCTCTCACAGTGGGAACTTCTGTTGTTCTTTTTCCACTTCTGTCTAGCCTGTTTCTGCTTGCTCTCAACCTTAGGATTTCTTTGTCCACGATCAGGAGATGCTTGAATAGGCCGCAGAACTGCAACCAGAGCAGACATTTTATGGCCCCCAGACCCCACCTTAGAGCAGGCTTCAACCATTTCTGTTAGTGTAGGGTCCCCTGGTAGAGCATCTATGATCTTTCTACACTCATCGTTGGCATTATCTCTTGCTAATTGTTTGCACAACATCTGCCTTAACTTATCGTCTTCAACCTGCTTCTTGAGGGCTGAGGCAATTTTCTCCACAAAGGATAAAAATTGCTTTTTCTGCCCCTGAGATATTTTCACATATCGTGTTTTAGGACCAGCCATGTCTATGCTCTTTAATAGGGCTCCCTTACTGACCTTTCGAGCCCGTTCAAGGACCTGAGGAGGCCAGGTAGCTTGGAGATCGGGATTGTTGTGGTGACCCAGCCCCCTTCGGGGCTGTGGCATGTGGCTGCCACTCAGGCTGACGACATCGCCTGGGTGGATTTCCCTGCCCATGACAGTGATCCTGAGGGTGGATCCATGGGCGGGATGGAGAGCTAAACCACCTCCCCCTGGGCGGCCCTTAAGACCTGGCCGCAGCCCCAGTTCTAGTAAGTTCTTTGAGTTCTGATTCCTGATTGGCCCCCCAGGTGTCACTCCTGCCCTTGTATCAGTTGTATTGGTTGTGTCCTCTTTGTTCCTCCCCTGAGATTGTACCCTATTGGTTGTTGCCCTGGACCCTCCCATGTTTAAAAGTCTGTACCCTCAGCCATCTTTGCCTTTTCTGCGTCAGATCCCTTCACAGCCTTTTGGCCAATAAAGGTCTGTGGAAAACCTGAGCAGGAGGTCCCTCCGCTTCTTTGCCTTTGGCGACACGTCTCTGCTAAGTAGCTCTGGTGTGCTTACTGCAACGAGGAGCCAGCGCCTGGCTTCCATCTGCCCTACCGCGAGGTCACACTTGGACTGCTGCGGAAAGGACGCTGCGTCCCCTCTGCCTGAGGGCACGCCACCACCACTGAGCAGCGTCATCTGGCGCCCGAACAGGGACCCGTCCAGGCGAGTCTCTGCAGCACGTCCTCGCTGTCAGGGGGACAGCGAGTGCGACCTCTTTTCGGGACATCACGCCGCTCATCGCAGCACGCCACGTTTTAGTGAGCGGTGCTCCGAGGGGGATCGGCAGCCTCCGGAACACGAGGACCGATCCATGGCCAAAGGACTCCAGCTGCAGCTTTCTGTTCTGGGGACCGGTCCTGTCTTCGTGTGCTCCTCTCTCTCTGGTGAGTCGACATCCCCGAAGGGGTTGAGTAGGGGTGAGGCTCCCACGGTCCCCGGGCTCTTTTCTGTTTTCCCTTTTTGCAATCGGGGGTGAAGTCTGGGCGCAGCCATGGGAGTCAGGCTGTCGCTGCCCCAGAGGGAGGTCTACGTCCAAGTTGTGGGATCCCTGAGCGGGGGTGGATTTTCTTTTTCAAAGGGGCTGTTAAAACGGTTTATAAAGTGGACTTTCCTCTACTTTCCCCGTCTCTCCTCCGCCGAGGCAAAAACCCTCGCCTTTTGGAATGCGGTGAGAGAGAAACTAAATTTACTAAGACAGTGTGGGGATCAATCTGTCCAAAAGTTCTTTCCTTTGCTGATAATGATCAGAGATGCCATCAGCTTGCAGGGGAAAGTAAAGTCCCCAAAACCGCAGTTCTTCCCGCTCCCCCTGTTCCTCTCCCTGGATCCCTCGCCCTGTGTCCCCTAAGCTGGGAAGGTCGGGAGGTGCAGACCGCCAACTGGCGCAGGGCTGCCACCGTCTTCCTGGCCCTCCTCGACCCTCTCAGCCCCCTCGCTGGAGCGGCAAGGGCCCTGCCACTTCGTAACTGTCCCAAACCCTTGATCCTACTCCCTCTTCCCCAGTTACTAAACCTCACATTTGCAAATGTTCCTGCAATGTTCAGGATGGTGGCGACTGCATGGCATGGTCTGCCATTTTACCCCCTTGCCCCATACCCCCTCCTTCTACCTCTCCACAAGATGGCAGTGACCGCGTGGCGCGGCCCGCCATCTCCCCTCCTTCATCCCACAACCCTTTTCGTTTGTCCCCTCGGAATCCCTTTTTCCCCCTAACAGAAGAGTCTGTGGGTGGGCCCTCCCCTTCGTCAGGTCCCACCCCCATTACATCGATGGTTACCACGTCGGGTACCTCCCCTTCCGCCGGGTGTCCCCTCCTACCCTGTGACTCCACCCCGCCTTCCAGTGACCCCGCCCAGCCTGCGCCGACTTCCAGTTCCCACGCCCTGCCTTCCGGTTCCCACGCCTCTGGGGCCGGAAGTGACGCCATCTTGAGCCGGAACCCGGAAGTCCCCCCTACCTTTTTTGCCGCGCCAGTCCAATACAGCCGGACGGGCTGCAATCCTCACTGGGAGCCCTTCACCCACCAAAACTTAAAAGAACTGTGCAAAGCACAAAAGGCGTTTGGGAGGGAGAACAAATATTTTCGCAGTCTCCTACATTCCACATTCTCAACGAACATACTCGTGCCGCATGATATCCGGACTATCATGACTTGCCTATTGTCTTCGGCCGAGTATGTTCTTTGGGATGGGGCATGGAGGAAACAACTTGCTGACCTCCTCCCGATACTACTCCAATATCCGGCTAATGTGGCTGCTGGGCTCACTTTGGACCATCTTACCAGTGAGGGGGCTCTGTCAAAACCCCAGGACCAGGCCCAAATGACACCAGGGCCGGTCCTGGCGGCCATGGCCAGTGCGGCAGAAAAGGTGTTAATCCTGATGCCCCCTAAGTCGGCGCCTAGTATCAGTTACACGGGCATCAGGCAGGCCCCCACAGAAACATTTATCGACTTCGTTGACCGCCTCAAACAGGTTATCTCTAGGCAGGTAGAGAATGCCCAAATGAAAGAAGAGTTATTAAGAGAGCTTGCTAAATCTAATGCTAATAAGGCCTGTAAACAAGTCATTCGCTCCCTGCCTTTAGAGCCTGCTCCTACATTGAGGCATATGATTGAGGCATGCACGAGGCTGGTCACAATGGAGCCTGAACAACGAAAAAAGGGGGGGATTGCGGCAGGGGCGGTGGATGCGGAGGCACCACCGATATTTGATGGGATGGCGGCGGGGACGATACAGACAGGGACACCCCAACAGTTTACGAGAACACCTACTATGGAATTAATTTGCTACAGATGCGGAAGGAGAGGTCACCTCGCAAAAAATTGCAGGGCCCCCAGGCCCATTAATCAGCCTTTTAAGACTATTTCCCCAGGCTCCACACAAGGAACTCCGGCAGGGCCTGTGACCACCATGTCGGGAAACTAGGAGAAGAGCGTGGGAGGACGGCACCATGCTCTGTCCTGAAAAGTCAAGCTGTCCGCAGACTGCAAGTGATTACCAAAGAAACAGAGACTTTCAATGATCACACCGTACGCGTCATTGTTGTGAGTCTTCGTGACGCCACACTGGACCATCATATCTTTGTCATTGGGGACACTGCTAACACACCACCTGAGTTAGAGATAATACCAGCAGTCATCCAGGGGAGGCTGGGGGGGATGTTCACTGTTTCCATCTGGTGTTGTAATCCTCCCTACTTCCTCCCCGCAGGCCAGACCATCACGCAGGCCATCCTTCTGCCCAGGACCATGCCACCAGACTGCACACCACCCTCCATCTTCTGGGCAGAGGTGGTCGGCCGTGACAAGCCGATGGTCAGCTGCAAGCTATACTGCCAGGGCACCAACATCAGCCTGGCAGGCATGATGGATACGGGGGCAGACGTGACGGTCATCTCCTCCACTGAATGGCCATCACAATGGGAGCTGCAACCGGTGGCAGGCAGGGTAACAGGTATTGGGGGTTTGCTGACGTCGGAGCAGAGTAAGGCAGTTATTCAAATTGAAGGCCCCGAGGGGCGTGTGGCCTCCATATGTCCTTTTGTCGTTAATTCAGGCTGTACGCTATGGGGCAGGGATCTCATGTCCCAGTGGGGAGCTCGAATGGAGATCCCCTTGGGACAACAAAATTTTTGATGAGGGCCACTGTGGAGCGCCTCACCCTGCCGTTAAATTGGAAGACTGACGTTCCGGTTTGGGTGGAGCAGTGGCCCTTGACAAGGCAAAAATTAAGAGCGCTCACTGCACTCATGGAGGATCAGTTGGAGAAAGGGAATATCGAACCCTCCAACAGCCCCTGGAACTCCCCGGTGTTTGTCATCTGTAAGCCGGGGAAGGATAGGTGGCGCCTCCTCCACGACCTGCGCCAAATTAACGAGGTCATCGAGGACATGGGACCCCTGCAGCCTGGCATGCCTTCTCCCTCCATGCTCCCTCAGCGCTGGAAGCTAGCAGTCATCGACATCAAAGACTGCTTCTTCCAGATCCCCCTTCACCCCAGCGATGCGCCCCGGTTTGCTTTCTCGGTGCCTTCCATCAACCAAGAGGCTCCCATGCGGTGTTTCCACTGGCGAGTCTTACTACAGGGAATAAAGAACAGCCCCACGATTTGCCAGTGGTACGTCACGCGGGTTCTGTCCCCAGTCCGGAAGCTTGCAGCTAGGGCCATAATACTTCATTACATGGATGACATGCTGGTATGTGCCCCCAACAATGAATATCTGAACTGGACATTACAACAGGTGGTACAGGCCCTTGAATCCGAGGGCTTTGAAATTCAGAATGACAAGGTGCAGAAGGTGAGTCCCTGGAGGTATCTGGGGATTAAGATCTCTGAACAGACTGTGGTCTTGCAAGCAATAAAAATAAATGATAACCCCAAGACCTTAAGGGACCTACATCAACTTTGCGGCTCTATTAACTGGGTTAGACCGCTATTAGGCCTAACAACAGAGGATTTGGCTCCCTTGTTTAATCTCCTGAGGGGGAACGATGGACTGGACTCACCACGGACATTGACACCTGAGGCGAGACGCTCCATAGAGAAATTTCAGCGAGCTTTGGAGACCAGGCAAGCTCATAGATACCAACCAGACATACCTTTCCAGTTTATTATTTTGGGGGCAGTGCCACATCTACATGCTATGATTTTCCAATGGGACAAGGTGCAGAGGGACCCCTTGCTGATCACTGAGTGGGTGTTCCTCTCGCACCAACTGTCCAAAAGCATTACAACGCCACAAGAGCTCATGGCTCAGCTAATTATGAGGGCTCGAGCACGCCTCCGCAAGCTTGCGGGGTGTGACTTCTCATGCATTTACCTGCCATTGACAAAGGATTCGTTAGAGTATTTGCTCCAAAACAATGTTAACCTCCAATACGCCCTGGACAAATTGTCCTGGACCCAGGACAAATTTCTGTACACAATCCTAAGCACCGATTATTCAATTCGGTTTTCAAATTAATTCCCAGATCAGTTCGGAGCTCTGAACCTCTCAATGCTGTGACCATTTTTACAGACGGCTCTGGGGCATCCCACAAGTCGGTGATGACTTGGAGGGATCCTTGCACGCAGCAGTGGGAGTCTGATGTGGAGGTGGTCAAGGGATCACCCCAGGTTGCAGAACTGGCAGCCGTAGTCAGAGCATTTGAGAAATTCAAAGAACCCTTTAATTTGGTCACTGATTCGGCATATGTTGCAGGGGTAGTGTCAAGGGCAGAAGGAGCCCTTTTGAAGGAGGTGGCGAATCCTGTGATATACGGCTTGCTCTCGAAATTGGTTACCCTTATCTCCCACCGAGAGCAACCCTTTTATGTAATGCATGTGAGGTCACACACCGACCTGCCCGGTTGCATCGCAGAGGGCAACCGGAGAGCGGACTTGCTGGCCATGCCTATCCAGCTTGCAAGGCTACCCGACACCTTCCAGCAAGTGAAGCTGAGCCATGCTATGTTTCATCAGAACGTGCCCGCCTTGGTTCGTATGTTCCACCTGACCAGGGACCAGGCGAGGGCAATTGTGGCAACATGTCCCAACTGCCAGCACTCCCAATTACCATCTTTGGGCTAGGGGGTTAACCCTCGAGGGCTTGGAAGGTGCGAAGTGTGGCAAACTGATGTCACACATTTCCTCCCCTTCGGAAGGCTGAAATACATACATGTCTCTATTGATACTTTCTCCGGAGCTGTCTTCGCCTCAGCTCACTCAGCAGAGAAAACAAGGGATGCTATTAACCACCTCATCCAAGCCTTTGCCACCTTGGGGATACCCAGAGAGCTGAAGACGGACAATGGACCAGCTTACTCCTTCAAGGACTTCAAGACCTTCCGTCAGCAATGGGGAGTGGAGCATACTACAGGGATCCCTCATTCCCCCACAGGACAGTTGATTGTCGAGCGGGCTCACCAGACCCTAAAAAGGACCCTTGAAAGACAGAAAGGAACTGCCTGCACCGAGTCGCCAGCTGCGAGACTTGCTAAAGCCCTCTTCACCATCAACTTTTTGAATTGCTCCTTTGAGGAGCCAGATCCGCCTGTACTGAGACACTTTGCCAACGAAAAAAGATCTAAGTTGACTAAGAACCCTCCGGTTCTAATTAAAGACCCAGAAACATGGCAAACCAAAGGACCATATCCCCTCCTTACTTGGGGTTGGGGGTATGGCTGTGTTTCTACCCCTGCAGGCCTGAAATGTGTCCCAGGGAAGTGGATAAAACCTTTCATCACACAAAGCCCAGGTAACCCGGAAGAACCGAAAGATGACACAGCGGCCGCCTGGCGGCGGAGGAAGAAGAACTCTGAATAGACTAACCTTCCCTTAACCCTTGGAATTTCCCCTTCTGAACCCTATTCTCCATACCTACAAGTTACCCCACATTTTGTTTGAAAAAAGGGGGGAACCTGGAGGGACCAATCTAATCTAATTACCTTATTTGAAAGCTTACACTTTTGTTTTTCCCTTTATTACAGAATTGACCTACCCACCCGTGAGAATGGCAGAAAGGATCTTAAGTGTCACCCTGATCCTTTGCCTGTTCACGTACGCCACCATGTGGATTGTTCCCCAGCCTCGAGAAAACGTCTGGGCCTTGTTGGCAAAGACCCTCCACCAAGACCACATCTGTCTAGATACGGCAGCTCCGGAAGACCCGATGTCGATCTGCCTGGTGGGGATCCCACTTAACATTTCCGAATATCCTCCCCGTTTGTTCTCACTGGTTGAGGAAGTAAATCGGAAGGCTCACCGGGTGGCCAGGTCTTTTGCCATGAAAACGGTCAAAGGGAGAATGCTTAGAGTCCCAGTGATCAACCCCTTGGTCCTTTGGCGGGACTGGGTGAAAGATCTCCCTGTGCTGCCTCGTGAGCCTCCCGAATTTGAAATCCTTGGTTCCACATTTGCCCCTTATTGTGTCCAATTTCAGTTTTCCCCTCCTGCTCATAGGAATTTGTTATCTCTGTAGCCCAGCACAAGACCAAATACCAGGCCGCCAGTGGTGTGAGGCCATTGTCCAGGCCTCCACCCTGGATGCCAAACAAAGAAGTCTTCCCAAAGGACAATTCTTTATCTGCGGCGATCGTGCTTGGGCAGGCATCCCCTCTCGCCTTCTCGGAGGGCCGTGCATGCTTGGGTGGTTGACGCTGTTTACACCCAGCATGACCCAATTTATGGATAGGCAAAATGGAACAGAATTGGCCAGACAAAAGAGGAATTTGAAAGATCTGGATGAGAACTGTAATTCTGAGATAGTTCATTGGTCACATCCAAAATGGGCTGCGGTATCCTTATTCATACCCTGGGTAGCTGCAGCCAAGTCCCTCCGAGAATTGGGACAAGCTAACTTGACATCAACTGCCATCAGCAACCTCCTCGAAGACGAGGAAACTACCAGGAGGGCAACACTACAAAACCGGGCTGCCATCAACTATCTACTACTACTCCATCACAATGACTGCAAAGAATTTGAGGGACTTTGCTGTTTTAACCTGACATCCAAGGCACCAGATGTTCGGTCCGCGTTAAAGAAGATGCAAGAAATGGTCCACCAAATTAAGGGGGAATCACCACCACCGAGCAGCATCACGGGATTAGAAAATCGATTAGTTCCCATAAGGGCATCTACTCCAACTGCACATCTGGGATCATTTGGAGGCAATTGCATATTCTGTACAGTGGTCTTTTCAGCCATCCTTCTCAGTTGCTCTCAAAAACTGTAAATTGCACAGGTTGAAATAACACCTGACCTAAATGCTTAATATTGAATGGAGCAAGCAGATCAGTATTCAGCACTCTAATAACTTGCACGACTTCAGGAGAACCGAGCCCATACTGTGCTACTTTGGATTGTAAATCCTGTACTGCAGGATTTACAATGTACCCTCCATGCAATAACAGCATGCCTGTCAAGTTGACCCATATTTGGGAGAGCCTTGAATACAGGATAGGCTTGGATAACCCCCTGCGAGGTTTCACTGTCGCCTTGATCCACTGGTACACCTTCTTGAGGTGCTGTAGCAACCGCCTGATCCTGCACAGGTCCCTCTGCATCTTCAGGCATTCCTACTTTCTCAAGTAAATCCCAGTCTCCCACCTCCAGAGCCGGCAGTTTGACCACCTTCCAGAAACACCTTGAGTTTCTGGGACGCACAGTCACCTTACACTCCAGAAGTTTCCAAGGGTGGTTCTGGGACAGCCGTCTTATTGGTTGCCGGCGTCTGGCCACCTCACAGTCTCCTGCTGTGGAGCAGGTGTTTCCTCTGTATCACTGCCTGCATCGTCAGGCAGGGGTACTTTTGATGACTCCAGTGCGGACAAGGGAGGCGGGCAGGGTAACAGGTGCTGGGCCAGAGGGCAACGTAGTGGCGGAGGCTGTAGACGATTGCGCGGAGGGTAGTGATGTAGCTACTTGCAGCAGTGCTACTTGGGACGTTGTTGCTTGTGGCAGCACTGCTGGTTGTGCAGGCACCGCCAGCACCAGGGCCGCCGCCATAGCTGGCCCAGGTCACCCTGGCGGAGGTCTGGCAGCGGTTACCTGCAGCAACACCTCCGGCAGTACTGCCAGCCGCTGAGATACCTTTCACAGTACCGTCAGCTGCTTTGATACCTCTCGCAGTACCGTCAGCTGCTGCGCCAAGAGGTCTGCTATCGGCGGCTGCGCTGTCTGCCCCTGCGCAGGAAGACACCCAGATGCGGGCACATGTGCCGGACAGCCGGGCACCGTGGGCGCATTGGTGGAAAAACCCCATATGTCATATGGGTGAACGGCCGCCCTGTCTGCCAACTGTTGAATGCGGCTGTGGCGGAAGCAGCATGGGCGTTTCGAGCGGCACCGCCAGGGCTGGCTGTGGAGGGACGAGTGGCGGCGAGACCGACGCCACCATGGTGCCCCCCACTGCTCCTGGCTGCTGCGAAAGAAACGGCACAGTTCCCTGCGGTAGAGTCCCGGCTGCTGTGCCTGATTGTAGTAATGGAGGGGCTATAGGGATGACAGGTCCTGCTACACTAGCTGAAGGCAGTGGCGTGGAGGAGGGAGGGGCTGGTAGGGCGAAGGGGGGGACGCTCCAACTCTTTCTGTTGTTTGGTCATTTTTGCAAGTTATTCCGCAGATAAGGGATATTTTGGCATGACGAAATCACATGGAGAGAGATAGATAGGGGGCACACAATCATGCGGCAAGTGCCAGGATCTTTGAACAGTCTCTACGACCCCCACTGGTTCCGGCGGTGCCAGAGACGCCTCGCCCGTGCTGCCCTCAGTCTCTCCACTTTCTGATAGCTCAGTTCCCTCGGAAACTTCATCCCCCTCAGAACCCTCCGAACCGGGTAATTCTTTTCCTTCTCCTCCCACCTTAAACTGTTGCAATATGTCAAATAAAGAACTCCAGGTGCGGACCAAACTGACTAAGTCCTTGTCTCCGTATGTGATCTCATAAAATAGCCTATTCCCTAACTGTTGCTAAAACTCTAGGCTGAACACAGTGTCAGGGTCTGCTAAGAACTCGTGGTCTGTTGCCCATTGTAATAAAGCACACAGGCATCAGATACCGTAGCTCCCATGAGCGTTTATGCATTTTTCCAGGTAGAAAATACTGTGCTGTCTTTTGAATTTTTAAGTCCCAGCTTTTCAGTTTTTGTCTAATACCCTGGTGCCTTGACTAGGGTTCTGTCTCTGTAGCCAGAGCTACTGCCTCGGCTGATCCCTTCCCCGTATCCCTGGGGCGGGGCACGTACCTCCCTAGAAATGTGCGGGCTGATTCAGTTCGTCTTTAGATGTAATAGTTCAATTGCATCTTGTGTGGTTGTAGTACATGTCGGGGTCATCAGATGTCGCTGTTGTACCGGGGATGGCAAGAAACACCATAGGCTCGATCCAGGAAGAAATGGAATTATTTATTAATTTACAGACTCGTTTATATATCTTAGTTCACTTGAATGGCATAAGGTTATTGGTCCTTGACCATCCACCTCTTAGAATGGTTGGTTAAACCCTACAACACCCATTTCAAAATATTTCTCCAGTCAGTATCACAACAATACTGCATAACAATCTTGCACCTGCAATATAAAGGGATTGGTTTACAAAAACTTCTAATTGTTTTTGGCCAGCATCCATGTGAAAGCAAGGACCTTCACACAGATGCTGGCAGAAAGCTGGAAAATCTGCCCGCAAGCAAGCCTTCAACATCCACAGGGAATCATTGTATGTAACAGAAGTCCAGGTTGCAGAGCACCCATAGGTTCAATAACTGCATTTACTGCCTGTAAATCATGCAATAATCGCCATTTACCATTTTTCTTAGGTATACAGAATATATGGGTGTTCCAAGGGCTAGAAGATGAACAGATATGGCCTAAAGACAATTATTCTTCTACGATTTGGTGGAAGTTTTGTAGCCGTTCCTTTTTTAGGGGCCATTGGTCAACCCATACAGGGTCCTCACTCCACCACATGAGTTTACATATGTCCAGTATTTGATTTCAGAATGGCTGATCAATGGCCCTTATGAAAAAGGTTTTTTCAGTGAGGTTGAGTCTCAACAAATAGTTGTGTGGCGGTTCCAAATTGTCCCAGAACATCTCTTCCCCATAATGTACATGGTATAGTGGCAGTGAATGGGGCAATCAGGGCAGTTTGCCCATCAGGGCCAAGGACAAGCCAAAGGTGAGCGCTTTGTCTAGGGCGCTGCATTCCTCCCACTTCAGTTAGGGTCGATGTGGGGCTGATTGTGGGCCAATTACTAGGCCATTCACTGCTTTTAATGACAGAGATATCAGCTCCAGTATCAGCAAGCTCTTTAAAGTTTTTGCCATCTATACTGCATGTCAAGGTTGGCTGAACTGTTGTAATGGAGCTTGTCTAGAAAACCTGTGGCTGACCTGTACTACCAAAGGTACTTGTGTCACGTTTACCCTTAACCACTAGGGGTTTCGCTGGAAAAAGGAGTAACTTATGCAATGCGTTGACCTGCAGGTATAAATCAGGGTGGCACAGGAGTCCATAATTTGTATTTCACCTTCATAATCCAAATAAATAACTCCAGGGAGCACAAAAAGCCCCAATTTGGTGGCAGAGGAATGCCCTATTAGCAAGGCATGCATATTATTACCAAGGGGTCCCCACACTCCAGTAGGAACTAGGTGCACTGAAGATGTCATGAGAGTTATTGACTCTCTGGAAGCCAGATCCAGCCCTGTGCTGCCTATGGTTGCAGACAGGAGCTCTCTTGCCAAATATTTTACCTCGCATTTCTTTGATTCCACCGGGCATGCGGGCCAGCCCCCTGCCAGGAGTTGCCCCATTGTATAGCTTTCCCTTTTACAGTATACCGCGAACGGCAATCAGTAGCCTGAAGCTTCACTCTTCCACACCAAGGACAATCTCTAGGTGGTATTTTTTTGTATTGCCCTTGTCGAGGGCAATCCCTTTTAAAATGATTGGTTGAACTACAGTTAAAACAACCTCCCGTCTGTGCCTCCAGAACCCGGAAGTGCATGGCTAAAGCCACAGCCAGAGAGTTAGTATGATGAGCAGCAGAACACACATTTTGGCATGCTCTAACCATATCTGGTATGTCACAAGTGTGCGGGTTACAAACAGTGAGCAACGTTTTTGTACATTCTTCATTTGTGTTTACGAAAGCAAGCTGCTGCAACAGAATAGCTCTGGCCTCATTGTTATTGACTTGCTGGGAGAGTGTGGCTTGCAGTCTGTCCAGGAACTGTACAAACGACTCCATTGGACACCTCTCTGGTTAGCTGTGCGGCAATGATAGGTGGATTTCTGTATCGCAGCACTTCTGCCTGGGTAGTACAGAGCTCAGGGTAGTCGGTGAGCCAGACTGCAAACTGCATCATTGTTAAAATCATTCTCATTATGCTTTTCCAATCATTAGGTGTGAGGACGTACACGGTACTTATGGACTCTAGGTAACTTAGGATGTGATAGGAGGATACGCCGCTTTCTCTTACTAGTGTCCTCAGTTCTTCGATTACTTTATAGTCTAGTTCCCTGTAGGCCAGGCGTTGGTTCCGCGCATATATAACTGGACAGGCAGTAACGACTGCCAGGTTGTCCTCCTCCATCACAGCTTCCCTACACTTCCCCCAACGCTGGGTTACAGTGTCATCATTCCTGGCAGGAAGTGAGACTGACACTTGCTCACAGTCTGGGAGTTCCGCGCCGAGGGGCCCAACAGCGTAGGGATTTTTATCAGGGTAAAACAATTCTGTAGGGGATCTTGGGGTAGCCTGGTGCATCAGATATGAGTTCTAGTGGTGCTGAGGGCTCAGGAGAATTGGCTTCTGAAGCCGCGTAATGGACGACATCCATGTGACTTCCTTTAAAGACTGCCATGATTGTTCCCCATGTAGCAAGGTGCCTGCAAGCTTTGGCATTGCCATCCCGGGCAATATCAAAAAGTCTCTGTGCTACCGCTTGCCAGGCTTCTGATCGAAGGGGCCCACTAAAGGCAAAATCTTTAACGTTACTGGACACCCAGTCCAGGAGGGTACTTAATTTCGCCTTGGCAATATTAATAGTTTGCTGATGTAGGAGACGCTGTAACAGGTCCAAGCTCCTTCTTTGTTCCAGGGATATTCCACCTCCCATATTGCTTCCACTGGTTGCTCACCTGATAGGTGAGGTGCGCGCACTTGAGTTCCTTGAGTTCCTTTCCCAAACTCTTCCCGGTCGACGAATTCGTAACACAGTGGAAGTTGCTACCAGAGCAGTGCACACCCTTCACCACTTTTATTGGTCCCGATTCGGGCCAGCCATTTGTAGCAATGGGGAACAAAGATGTCAGACACCCTTGTATGTTCAAAGAAGATCCGTTTATTACCAAAAATCGCCCCTTCTTTATACCTTTAATCTCAACTAAACACAACCGAAACCAAACTGAAGCCTAACAGAACTTAACAGAAGGGCACTCATAGGCCGGCACAGCTGCAGTGCTGCTGTCCACGCATCCTATCACCCAATCAGCTTCCCATTCATATGATGTCCACGCGTTCCTCCAGCCAATCACAACCTAATTTCCAGCTGTCACTCAACTGATTCTCCTCACTCGCAACTGCCTCTCGCCCCTCAACCAACTTCCAACTGTCCAGCCTGCAGCTATGTCTTTCCCACAGGGCCTTCTGGTGAGCATAAGCCTTAGCCACTTTAACAAATATAACCCCATATTCCACACATTCTGCCTCTCTGGCTGGCTGAATCGAAATGGAAAGCTTCTCTGCTACATCTTGCACAGAGAACTGTGCCAGGACAACAGGATCACCTGGACTTTGCCCCTGGCACTCGTGGCATGTATTTGCACCACCTTCCCAGGGCAGTCCTCTTGCCTTTACAACCTGCAACTTGCCCCTCAGATGGTGGTGCTGTCTTGCCCGCTCCTTCTCAGCTTGAAGTATCACAGCACACATTACCGTTTTGCAAGGATCAAAGATCCCACCAGATGTCTTGCAGGAAAAATTTGCACAACACACATTGGCATTAAGCATCTCAGTTTCAGCTGCATACACCTTTACATTTTTGCTCTCTCACTGAGCCCAGCTCCAACACTTTCTTCTGGAAAATTTAGACTGTGTTCCAGTTTCACTTCAAAGGGTAGCAATACCACCTTTCTTTTGCAGCCTATGAACTGCACAGCTAACAGTGAGGCGATTCTTCTTCTTTTTCAGGTATATGCAGGATCACATTCTTATAGTCTCAAAGAGCCAGGACTGGCAATGCAACCCCTGCACCATCTGCTCCCACATGAATGGTGCTGGGTGCCGTGAAGAGTGCTTGGCTTTAATCTGTGCACTATCAGTGCTCAGAAAAAGCAACTGCAGCATGGCTTGGTGGACTTGCAAAAGAAGGAAAGGCCCCTCGCCTAGCTCTAAACCACCCAAAGTGCAGAGCCAAGTTGAAAATGCCACTGCTCTCAAATCAACCACGTCAGGACAAAAAGAGTTTGCTGATCATCCCCTGCCAGGTACAAACCCTTATTTGCACCAGGCTCAGAGGGCAACACCAGCTCCCTGGTGCTAATATAGTCACTCTCGCAGATTCTGGCTACTAACTTGAGAATATCCAGCAAAAACATTAGCTCATGAAAGTGCCAGCTTGAGCAAGCACAGCAGAGTGTCCCATTGTACCTTCTCGTTGCGGTGGTTTGTTGAAAGTCTCGGACTAAGAAAGACCAATGTAGCAACTGCTTCTCTCTCTCCTGGCGCCTTTCCCTGAGTGAGAGGTAGATGGACCCTGTGGCCTTAGCAGATCAGAAAGAGTATGACTGTACTTAAAACAGTGGAAAACCCCTCACAGCACCCTGTGCTGTGTGCAGTACATGCTCTGAAAAGAGGTGTCCTAGGTTAAAATGTAAGGTGTAACGAATACTATGTATTCTATTATCATCTTCACAAGCTGTTAAAGCAAGTAGTGGGGCAGTGTTCGTTATCTCCTACCATGACTCATCCTCGATCACACCCTCCAGGGGCTATCTCTGTTTAATGGGCTATCAAGGACCCACTCCATGGCTCATAGAACTACATCAGCCCATTGTGAGATGCTCCAGCCAGAGAGGAGGAGCCAAGCATTGCCACCTGGATACAATCTGGGGTTTGGAACAGCACAAGCAGCCCCTACCTATTGGATTCCCAGAGGACAAGGGCTACTATTGGACCTTCAGGTGAAGACCAGACTGTTTCTACAGGATCACTGCTTTGACAGGACCACTTCATCTGGACTGCTACCACCTGACTAACAGGGTGTCAGGTTGTATCCTGACTCTGTCAGTGTCCTTGTACTATCGTGTTTAATTTTCCTACTAAATTTTAATTCTGACCTGCAATATCCCACTGGTTTGTTTTCAAACTAGTACAAGAGGCAAAACTGAATGCTGCCGGCAGGCTTCAGTTCTCAGACTGCTTGCATGGGAACAGCTGCGGGCTCTTTTAAGGATGGAAACTGGGATCTGCGAGCGTGAAAAATGTGACATTCCACATAGCTTAGAAGGAAAGTGCGTAGCCCCAGTATGTGGTGTGTTCTTGAAAGACTGGCAGGAGAAGCCGCAATCCAGAAAGGCTGGTATCGCGGTTGCCTGGGGTACGGCAGACCCCGTCTGGGTCTGAGGAGGCTCCGAGGCTGCAGCCGCGATAAGAATCTCAGAGAGCGTCCTCGGTGGCAGCCGCACTGGGGAGTGCAGTAGCCACAGATGGTTAAAGACAGGGAAGGCGAAGGAAAGGCCGCTGAAGACAAAGAGGCAGGAGAGGTTCTTAGGGTGGAGTGCCGAAGCCTTTATTGATAGACCTCAAAAGAGTCCAGAGCCGAAGAACCAACATGGCAGAAAGCCACTTATATTTATAGGGTTAGGGGGAATCAAATAACAACCAATAGGGAAACAGACCGCAAGGATAGGGGTACGGGATTGGGCGAAAACAACCAATGAGGAACAGGATCAAGGAGGACCAATCCAGAGGCGAACAGGGGAGAACTCTCTGGAAGGTCTGGTGAGTGACAAGGGGGTGGGTACAAGGGGCGGGGGCCGGCAGCTCAGGGGTGGATACAGGGGTGGGTACAACATAATAACTGACAGCTTAGGGGGAGGAGAAGGTAACCAAGTCCCGGGTGGTGCCCCCAGGGGATTCATTGTACCAGGCTATGGCCTGGGGAGGTTCTGGTACCATGGGGCACACCGCCACAGGCTGGTATCTTTTTCTCTGCATGAAATGGGCACCTTGGAAACCTGAAAATACTTGATGCCACGTAGTTGTGCCAAGCTGACCATGAAGGCACAGAACACCATCGGGTGTGTGCAGTTTATAGATGCCGTGTAAAAGCCCTGAGTGCCACTTGACTGCAGTCCAAATACGCGTTAGCAACTGTACCGTACAAAGCCAGCGAAAGCTTCCTGTATGGCCACATTTTCCTATGGGAGCTTGCTAGCTGGAAGCAATTCAGTTTGTCTGCAGCATCGGCTCAACTGAATGTGATGTGATTGCTGGAAAGAAAACTACAGACCAGCAATGTGTTTGGTGTGGTTCAGGGGCTGCAAAGGGAATGTTGCAGGCCAGCTCTGGGATTTTGGTCTTAGTGCAGTCCCATGGCAGCAACTCCTGGATGTTTTCATTCTACAAGTTTATGTTGTGATAATGAGCAACGCAGAGTCCTCCGGCAGGTGCAAAGGAGAGCCCCTTTATTGCTCTTTATTAGCCGGTTATCTGCNTCAGCACTTTATTGCAAAAACCCAGCCTTTTTAAGCACTTAGCCGGTTATGTGTTTACATAGTTTTAAAGCATAACAAACATAATTTTAACCAACCACCATACACCATGATGTGAGCACGCGATGGTCATGCAGCATGTTTTTCTACCCTTAATTCAGCTGTGTCTCTTTCCCACAGTCCTTTTCTACTTAGCCGAAGTAACAGGCCTGAGCCATGATGTCGCCCTGAGTTTTTCAGCTTCTCCATGTTTTACTGCTGTAGATAAGAATTCTCAGGCATGTTCTGTAACACTGAACCGGCTGCTAACCAGTCTCAAATGTTTGCATTCTTTCTCCTAAGGCGGAGACATTTGATGGACTTTTCCTTTGACCAGTGTGATTTGACGTGGTCACTTCATCTTCCAATCCACGGGTATTCTCAAAAAGATATAAATAAAACGCGAGCCCCTAAGGGGCAAGCCATTTTGGCATTTTGGGAACCCAGACTCCTTGTCGTTCTTTCATCTCCGAGTGAGACATCTGGTGGCCCACGTGGGGAAGTGCAGTTTCGAGTTGTTCGGTAAGAAATATCCTGGCAACTCAAATTTTGAGGATGGTGGTTATCACGCACCCCTCAGGCGATTCCGTGGCGTTGGAGGTTTTAGACATAGCCTTGGAGAGAAAGGGAGTTTTGGTTTCCAGNTTCGAATTCCACTTGTTCCGTGGATTCGCTCGGTCGGCAGGAATCCCTCTCCGAGCCAGCTGGGGCTGAGGTGGAAGAGGAGCTCAGGTTTCAAATGGAGCCGGAGCTCTCCCTCCCGCCCCTGATCACTGGTATGGGGGATGGAAACCCCCCGGAGAGAGCTCGGCTCGGGGATGAATCGGCCTCGGGAAGCCCCAGGGAGCAGGCAGCGCCCATCTCGCCGCCCCCGGGCCCCGGGACTTCGGTGGTGCTGGCTTCACCCTCCCCCCCCGCGCTGTGGGGGCAGGGGAGCGGTGAAGACTGTCTTTCCCCATGCGCATTCCCAGCGCTGGGGGAGGGGACAGAGTCCCTGGCCCGGGCAAGTGTAATCGTAGAGTGTCCAAACTGTGGCGCCTATACGAAGTTCCCCCCCGGGGCAGAGGGCGTGCGGTTTGACCTGCCCGATGCCGACGATGCGGTGGCTGGCTTGTCGGACTCAGCTGAGCCCGACATGGCGGTTCGCGCTGAGCCCGGTCCCGGGGAGCGGGAGTCCGTAGTAACAGGAGATCTGCTGAGGCTGTTGGAAGGCCCGAGAGCCGGCAAGAGCAGCGAGAACGCACGTCCCTTTTTGGGACGGGCGATCCCTGCGCTTGGGACTTGAGCCACCGGCGGGACTCTCCTGGGCTCCATCTCGGCGGTTTCCCCCACCCCACGCGGCGGGCGCGGCCCCTCCCGTCTCCGTCCGAGCCTTCGGCTGGGGCGGGGGAGGGCGCCGAAGCCCTACGGGATCCGCCCCTCCCTGCGAATCGATCTCTCCCAGCGCAGGGCCGGGGGAAGTCCGGGTGGGCCCCACTCCACCCCGTGCCTGTGGTCGTGGCTGCCACGGGGCCTTCTGTGCCGCCCACAGCGGTGGGCGTCTCGGGGGTCCAGGGCACAGCGGGCTCTGCCGGGGCTGGGGGAAGTTGGATGCTGGCCGGCAAGGCTTCCCCCCCACGGCATTCCACAGTTGCCGAAGCAACAGCGGGGGTGGGTTCTGGGCTGTTTGTTTTTTGGCGCGGGGGATGACACGGCTGGGGGGTCGATGCCTCCCCAGGATCTCAGATCTGGGGCTGGTGAGTCGCCTTCGACCACGCTGTGGACTCTTCCACTGTGTAAAGTCATGGTTCGTCCTCAGAATCCTGTGACATTCTGGGGAGAGGTGAAAGAGAAAGTTGAGGAAGTCAGTGATCGTACTAGGTCATGACGCCCCGTGGCTTGTGGAGATAAGTCCCTTAGCCCTGCTGTGGGCACCATCCCTGCGGACACCAATGGGACGGAACGCAGCTGGTGCTGCAGTTTCCCCAGAAGG
>VXAZ01005265.1:955-27559 GCA_013399875.1 Gymnorhina tibicen | reverse complement strand
ACTTCGTAGTGAAGGTCAACTAACAAAGTCAGGAGGATTTCCAATAGTGATGCCAGCTATTGATCTAGTGTATTATTTACAGTGGCTGTAGGCACAGTTTAAAACAGTGTATTGCAGGGACTTAATTTCTTAATTTACTAGTAAACTTCATTAGTGACATTGATACTACAGCACTGAAAGAGCTTACTTCACTTTTTGTAAAAGTTACATGTCAGTTGAACACGAACAAAGTATTTCTGTGTTATAAGAAATGTGCATACGTAACAGTCAACTAGGCTTGGGTTTACACAAGAAAAAAATCTAAGTGTAATCAGGCTGCAAAATTGAGTCAATATTTTTAAGAATAAATAGAATCAATAAAAGTACATAAAACAGTCAAACTACAAAAATATTTGTCTTAGTAACTGCTGGATGACTTTGTTGTTTCTCACACATCAAATTCAGTGAAAGTGAATATTTTAGCTTCAAAGCTCAAAGAGCTGCCTGATAGAATAAATTCTTGGCTATTTAAATTAAGAAGGACATCCAATGACCTTCAGAGTTTTTATGAGACCATGTCCTGACAAAATAGCTGTACTCAATATGTACTACAACAAATATGTACAATACTTTAGACCAATATTTAGGGACACTTCTGTACATTATGAAAATAAATTTCTGAATATAAAGGCAAAATTCACAAAGAACTTAGGAGAAACTCAAGAAAGTAGCTGTTACAGGAGATGTTAAGAGATCTAAACCCTTTTCAAAGTATATGATAAGCATTCAATAAATATCCCCATTATTTTGTACAACTTTTCTTATTTCCATGCCCCTTGACTTCCATTGTGCAGACCTGAAAAACATTTGTCCCACTTTACAGACCTGTTGACTTTGTAGAGAAGGCTGTTCCTCATGTTCTCCTCAATATCATATTGTTCTGTGCAAGAAATTTAGGAATGTCTGATAACTGTGATAAGGACCATCTTTTTTGAACTTGAAAAGTGAAATATTACCATTTCAACTCTGCCTTCAATGAAGCAGGATGAGAATTTAACTCATTTTGCAGGAAAGGTCTTCTAAAAAAAAGTAATTATTGTCTCTGGCGCTTTGTTTATTACCTAATATAACTTCTAAACAGATAGATAGGATTTTTGTTGAAAAAGTCACATAGTACTACAGGTGGCACAGAAGTGATCTATCTTAGTCTAGCTGGTGCTAGACTATGGTTTTTTAATAGTTAAGGAACTGCTAAATTGTCAGTAATCTTTTTTTGGACTTTATTTCTACTACACACATTAACTCTCTCATCTCCTTGAAACTGAAAAAGAAAACTACACAATAAAAATTTTATTCAAATTACTTTTACCAAGATACTGCTTTACAGCTGTGTGACGATCAACCTTGCCTTACCCTAAAGTCCCACTTTAGTATAATCAGCCTAAAAAAAAGTGATCTTCTGAACAAAAAAGACTTAGCTTGCTCTAAGGAGGAGGAAAGAGGAGTTTGCAATGGAAAAGAAAGTAATAAAATGTTTCATTCTTTAGCTTTGTACTAGGCATGGCTACCAATGATATTTCTGTTCAGATATATATGATGTTACATTTACATCATTTTGCCAGGACAAAAGCATTTTTCATCTTGGTTAAACTCAACTGCCTACTTTTAATGTAACAAAAAAAAATTCTTTCTGTTTAACAGTCTTCAAT
The DNA here is from genome assembly GCA_013399875.1 of Gymnorhina tibicen. Classification (NCBI taxonomy): domain Eukaryota; kingdom Metazoa; phylum Chordata; class Aves; order Passeriformes; family Artamidae; genus Gymnorhina; species Gymnorhina tibicen. The sequence goes on along the minus strand of VXAZ01005265.1, from coordinate 25,871 downwards.
GCTGAGTGACTCTGCAGAGACAGTCTACATAATTTTAATTCTTGGAGGTCAATTGTACCAAATTCATAAGCAGGTTCCCTCCTTTTATGCAGTCACCTCCCACTAAATGTTCTTCTTAGGACTTATTTTGAATCCATTTTTTTCTAATGTATGTCACCTGTAACCCCTAAACACCATGATTTTCAATTTTCTGTAAAAATTATTTTCTTCAAAGTGCTAGCAGAAATGCATTCTCTTCATTGCATGCTTAGGGGAGCATTATCTCATTGCTCACATTGCTGAATCTCCACAGTGTGTAAACCATACATATGTGGTAACTTAGGAAATGGTACTTCAGTGCAAAAAAAGTGCTGATTCACTGGCAGCAAAATGACATTTGCAAAAATATGGCATTCTCAAAGGCATTAACTAGTGCTCTTTCTTTTCCTTCTCTTACTATGCATCGTCTACATGAAGGGTAGGTACTATGCAGCAAGAAGCATCATAAATGTAACTGTGAGGTTATCAAACAGGTTTGCAAAAGTAAAACAGTCAATTTGAAAAAGGAAAACAATAAAACAGTAAAAGCAAAATAAGAACAAAAACCCAATTCATTAATTTGAATCGAATTATTCTTCTGTTAATGTACCATTTATCTGGTGATCCAATAGGATTGTGCATTTTTGTATATGCTGCCTAATTTAACAATCGTTTCAACTTTAACAGTCAGAACCATTTGGTAGAAGGTGGACTTACAGAAAAGTACAATAACTTTCAGCTAATCAAGAACTGTGATAATGTATTTTATATGTTTAAAATTATTTCATAGAATCATAGATCATAAAATCATAGAATATCCTGAATTTAAAGGAACACCCAAGGATCATCGAGTCCAACTCTTGGCCCTGCACAGGACAACCCCAAAAATCACAGTGTTCCTGAGAGCCTAATCCAAACACTTCTTGAAGTCTGGCAGGCTTGGTGGATTTTAAAATGTCATAATTTAGAAAAGAGGGGTCACCTCTTTTTATGTATCTTCACTGTAATCTGATACAATGAAAAAATGCATCATTTCTCAGCTAGAAAAAACTCTCTGCAGCTTTAGCAATTACTCAGTTCAAAAGAAATTTCAGCCTGAGAAAAAATGTCAGATTTTGCAACCATTTTTGTACAATTTTTGTAAAACTTAAGTATATTTTTTGTTCATAATTCTCCTTTTTGTTTTTTGTTTAGTTGTTTTTTTTTTTTTTTTTTTCCAAGAAGAGGCTATGCTCCTTCTGAAATAAAAGCAAAAACATCCTGCCATCCACTTTGCAGCCAAAGTTGAGTCTTTGTCTTAGGGATTCTACGTTGTAAAGGAAGATGATGCAAATAAAGTTAATTCCATCTAGTCCTGGTTCACAAAGAATAAATTAATTTCTCTTACTAAGTTTTCTATTTTCAGGGTCACTATTCTGCTATTTGGCCACTGTCAGGCTGCATGTGGTGCCTTGTTCTGGGGTCTTTGCAATTTCACATCCCGTGAAATCTATTGAACTTAGTCTAATTACTCCCATGGCACAAGAAGCCTACTAAAGGCTAGAGTTGAATTCATCTCAAATTATAGTTCACAGAATTTTAAACTTATGACTGACATAGATACCAAATTTTCTGAAGTATAAGCCTCTATTTAGAAGAAAAATAAGTAGATTGTCTTTTTCATGGTTAGGACTTTATCTTAAGTAGCTTATCAAATATTATCATAATTTATTATGCCATGGTTTCCTGGAACATTAAACTGTGCCATTATCTAGAAGCTCAAGTATTCTTTTCTGTCTACCAAACATGCATACTAAACTGTCATTTGTTCCCAAAACACAAAGCAATAGAAAAGTACAGGTATTAGTCAGGCACTTTACTTCGTTAGCAGTAGGGTAAATATGGCACCATCCAAGCTTTGTTTTATATTATAGTGCACAATTTATAGTAGTAATACATTTCTAATGCATACACTGTGCACTGTAGCACCTTAGAAATTCATTGTCCATAACACTATGGCAAGGTTCCATGCTATACTTAAGTCTTAATCAATCTCATTCAAGAACCATTTGAACCAAATCTTATATTTTTACATTTTAACACATTTGTAAATTTTTATTGAATGGGCAGTACAGAATAGGCAGCTAGAATTCATTACTTGTTGTACAAAGAGTGAAATTACTCTAGAGTAAAATATGTCTGCAATTCTTGGTTTTAAGATTGTTACTGAGAGTGACAGAAACCCTGGCAAGTGAAGAAATATTTCTACATTTATTAATTTCTTAACATTTCTTTGGAGTCTGTTGTAGAACCTTTTCTTAATGTTCAGTTAAATGATTCATTGGCAGCTGTATCTACTTGTTGCTGTGCTAAAACTGACCATCATGTTATAGAGAACTTGTATAGATTTTTATCATTGCTGCTCTCTATACCCTGATATATCCATAGTTCAACCGTCTAATCATTTCTTGACCTTTTTTTTGTCAAGCAGAGGTAAACTCATCTAAACACTGGAAAAATTTTAACTGAAAGAACCAGAAACACAATCTCTATTTCAGTCTCTATTAGCCTGAGAGAGTTCCTATAAATGGGGACAACCAAGAAGAATATCCTCATTATTATTCATATTTTTGAAATTAGGTGATAACTTTCAGTTAATTATTTTTATTGAGTTCAGTTTAGGTAGTTAGCTAAAGAGTCACAAAGGCCTACTATTTAAAAGACAAACTATAAGACATACTGTCCCACCAATAAGTCATTGGAAATTCTTTTCTGGAGCAGCACTGTAATGTGCTATTTTGTTAAACAACATTTAAATGCAGGCAGCTTCCCTTCTGTCACTTATTAACTGTTCTTAATATGTGGAGAATAATCTTGTACAGTTGTGGGTAACTATAGCCAAAAGAAAAAGCTACAAATTCATCACTGAGCAGTTACAAAATTACAAATTAAGAAATAGTTTGATATTTCGATTGCTAGAAATCTTAGTTGGAGGCACAAAAAAGAAAAATGTGGAGGAGAAAAGAGCCATGAAAAGTCATTTACTTTATGTAANCATATTTGAAATATAATAAAATTATTATTTATAAATTTTACAACTGCTTATTTGTATTTGCTTCCTGAAACTTTTGTTTACACCCCATACCTAAGGCAAGGCAAAAAATATAAATCCAAACATCTGACTGATCTGTGTATCTTAAACAAACAACAGCAGATTTACATGTCTTAATATTTTAGCACTTATGATGTTAGGAAAAGGTGTCAAAGAAAGTAACAAAAAACCCCTTCTATTTCCTCACTCAGTTTTGAAGCACCTGAGTGTAAAATATATAAAATGAAAGCTGTTGCTTTTTGCCTGAGAAAATGAAAATGATCACCTCCCGCTCTCCAGAAAGAATAAAAAATATTTTTTTAAGATAGAACTTAGGTTGGCTATTTCTGTCCTCTTTATTAATTTCCTGCTTGTCCTCCACTCTTTCTCAAAAGTTCTTAAAAATTAAGATTCACATGAACATCATGGGTAACAGGAGACTCATTCCCTTAGCAAGAGAAGCGGTGCCAAAATTCTTCATAGTCAAGATTTAGTTATTATTTGATATTTGTATGTTTTGGGTAAAGCATATTAATTAGCATTTGGTCTGGCAGATGTTCCTCTGCAGCAATGTGACACTTTAACAAATATCTATAGCCAGACTCAGCCTGGCACTATAAGTTTTGAAGCTCTACAGAAAACATTGCCTACAGAATATTTCCATTTTTTGACAAGTGCAGAATACATACAGAAAGATCTCTTCAGGCCATTCAGTGAGAACAACTCCTAATAAGAAATTTTTCATATATGCTTTGTTTCATTTTGCTTCACGGAAGGGGAAATGTCCTGGGGTGAAAGAGTAGAAAGGGAATAATTTTCTTGGCATCCCCATGCCATAAATCTCTGTAAGGTGATGCCTCTCCTGTAGGGATAATGAGGGTGCAATAGACAGAAAAGGCAATTACTTAGTTTGAAATAAATCAACAATACAGAATATAAATACTGCTTTTAAGTCGTCTTATTTCAGAAGAGAAAGAATATGGTTTTGTTATCCTAATTCATAGTGATAAAACTACTAGAGATTTCTTGCTTCCAGTTTACAGGGGCATTATTTTAATATTTCTCACATAGCAGTGAATGCACTTAATTCCAACAGGCTCAGAAGTTTGCAGCTGTGCTAATTGTATCACAGGTTTCTTTTCCTGCTAGTACCTTGCTAACACTCACCCTCTTCAAAGGAGTCATTCAGGTTCAGGGAAGGCTCTGCATTAGAGACTGCAGTCATCTCTATACCACCAGAACTTTAGACTGACTTTCTGCTTACACAGGTATCCAGAGTATTTACATTTTTATCCTTCCACTTTTCATTTGCTATTCATATTCATCGTATATTTATACCCATGTTTGTAGGAGTAGGAATTTCTCTTACAAGTTTAATTTTCCCTCTAGGCTACTGATTTGTTTTTCATTACTGGAGACTTGCTGATGCAACTTATATCAGCTGCAACTGCAGCCTATCTTTCCTCCAAAGACACTGCAGCTTGCAGTTTATCAGCTTTGAGCAGCATCTTAACATCTGTTTTGCACCAGAATCTGCTGGTTTGTTATGATTCTAGTAAGAAAGGCACGCAGACTCTGCAAAGTATCAATTCAAATATCATTTATTAAAGATAACACTACACAGAAAGAGTAATCTTAAATCTCTCAGATGCTGGGAATCTCAAGCTGTGCAATATCAAATGTCTCTTCAATCTTTGATTGGGACACAGGACACAGTGCAGCTTCTGTCTGTGGTAGAATACCCCATTTTAAGCATTCACAAAAAAAGAATTTTTTTCCACTGCCAAATACTAATAATTTTCACACAAAACTTCTTTCTGAACTTTTAGATGATCTAAAAAACAAGATCACACAGGTGTCATGATTGCTGGTATCAAGTGGCCAGTGCAGTTCAGTCTTGACAGGCTGCAGCCTCAGCCTCTGCCATCCCAGCCATTTGGAGAGAGCCATCACTGGGAAACCCAGACGTCGCTGGAGATCCTCATTACCAGTCTGTGCTGGTGACTCAGAGCACTGCAGCTGCACTAGAATTGGTGTCATGAGGTGCTCCAACATCTCCACCACAGCTGAGATGATTGCATTCCTGATGCACATGCTGGAGATCCACTGGCTCAGTGCACAGTTGCAGGCCACGTGTTTATGGGTCAGTGGCCACTGCACCACACTGCGGCGTGGAGTTGGGTGGTTTGGGGCTTGCATGGAATGGTATTGCACAGTGTAGAGAGGTATGAGGGGCTGCAGAGTGGGGCCAGAAGCTGCTTGCCTCTCACCCGTGTCCTGTGGGTTTTGCAGAGCACTGGAAGTCCTGCAGAAGCATGGCAAAAGGCCATAAATAGGAGCAGAGTGGTGAGTGGTCCTGGCACCCAGCACCCCACAAACAACCAACACCTCATGGCAGCAATAACCCGGGACTGTGCCAGGGGCTGTCCTCCCTTGACAGCTTCTCTCTGGGCAGGTGCAGAAGTACAGGACCCCATACTGACTTCAAAGATGCAGCGAATGCTGAGGGAGAACACCAGATCCTGCCCCAGTCTCTCACCCTATCCCCTGCCTCTGCCCATGCAGGGCAGTGCTGTCCAATAGCCAAGAAGGGCTGCTGTCCACAGGTCCTGCCACAGGGTCTCCTCCCTCTTCTCTGCATGGTGAATGTGGAGGTTTCAAGAAAGGAATGCCTGTCCCCACTGGCCTGCCTGCCATCCCTTGGAGCTATGAGGACCTACGTGTAATGGCACAGCTCCATTTCCACAGACTCTTTCTTCTGACTCCATGCCATCACTGACCTGACCATTCCCAGCCACTTGGAACAACGCCAGTTCTGCAAGCTTCTCCAGGACAGTGATGAAACTGGGGATGGTCTTTCACCAGGATCCCCACTGGAACTTCTGTCAGGAACAGAACCAAATCAGGGACTCCTTGCTGGAAAAAGCAAGGACAGGCCACAGAGCCCTGTGATGTGGAGCTGCACCCCAGCAGCATTCCAGACATGGCTGTCCAGACATGGCTGTAGAAAATGATGTGCTGTTCCTGGAGGTTATCCACACCATCCCATAGACCCAGGTGCTGTCCGAGTGGAACTGAGAGCCACTGGAGGAGGAGCTGGTCCAGTGGAGAGAGGTACTGTGGGCCTGTGGAGGTGACTGTGCCAAGGTACAATTGAGCTGTGGCTCCTGAGGGACAGTGTCCCCTTAGAGCTGCCATGGGTGGATGTGGACTAGGCTGCAGATGGGGGCATGACCCCAATGTGTCCCCTTCTGTAAGGCCCTGTGCTGGCAGAGCTGGACCCAGAAGAAGATTAATAGAACCTGAATTTCATTAGTCCTGAATATCCAGTGAATGTGGTGTCAGGAACCCCCTGGGCTACCCCAATCTGATCCAATATGTTAAAAAATGTTTATGTTCTCTATCTCTGGTGTAATGATTCATCCATTAATCCCACAGATGGGGGTGCAACACCCTCCGTGCCTGACCCCAGTGGGGATTGAGCACCACTGAAACCCACCAAATTGGGGGAGTTGGGGTATCTGGTACTCCAATGATTGTACTGGCACCTGGAGAGTTAGTTGGGCTGGAGAACTGGGTGGTGGGTACCACCATGAACAGTGACATCGGTTCAGGGCAGTGCCAGTTTCATGGTTGGATTTGGTGGGCCTGAGACTCTTTGAAGGGGTAATTCCAATCATAAGTGCTCAGAAGTGGTAACTGGAGCTGAGGACATGGGAGTGTGAGTGGATGAGAAGCCCAACATTACTCAAAAATGTGCACTCACAGCCCAGAAAGCCAATAACATCCTGGGCTGCTTCCAAAGCAGCATGGGCAGCAGGTCAAGGGAGGTGGTTCTTTCCCTCTGCACTGCCCTCCTGAGACCCTCACCTGGAGCACTGCATTCAGACTGGGTTGTTAGAAATAAAAATCCTGAATTCACAAAATATGATACCTATCCTGTGCAAATGCTTGGAGTTCTGTTCCTTTACACTGTGAGTTAGTTTAGCTAATCTCAGGTAAAGTGAAAAACATTTTTCCCTTTGTTTCCTCCAGCCACTCAGCTTGCCTTGCAACTATATATAAATGCAACAAATGTATCCCACTACATATTTGGGAGATGAAAAATCACATGGCATGAGTGTTTAGAAGGGTGTACTTCTGAAGAGTTAAGGAAACTCAAGAGTATATGAGTGAGAGAGAGAGAGAGACAGAGAGAGGAGAAATCATTGACTAATGGGATGAGTTCATCTTCATTGTTACTGATGAAAACCTAGCAGAGAGTGACTAAGTCTGTTTTTCACTAAGATGATTCATAACTCCTTTTACCATTTGCATAGAAATAAGTGGTGATTAGGATCTTGTTCAAGATCTATATTAGGAAATTAACAGCTTTGCCAATTATCCTGTTACAAATTTTTTACTTTTCTATAAGCACTCTCATGAGATGGCAACAGATTCCTTTCAATATGAGAGTCTTTACCAACGGCATGTCAGATTGGAGGCGTTAGTAATGTCTTCTCCTGTTTAATGGTGTATCAATGTTTCCTTCTTAAAGAATAGTATTGTAGCAGTCAAAGAAGAGTTATGCTACTTAGCTGCTGAGGCAATTTTCTTACATGATACCTGTTAAAATCACCCTCTAAATGTTCCCTTCTGATGAACGAGTACAAAGAAATAGTTCAATTCACTGTCAATAAAAAGTCTCTTCTGTTGAAAGAAAGCTAGGTAAGCTTTGAGTAATGATCAATGCTAAGTGAATTATCTAATAAATACAGACTACTAAATCTACTGAGTGCCAAATAGAAAACACCTTAGTTTGTCAAAATAGCAAGTATTGGTTTAATTCAATGCACCGAGTTGTGTAGCAACTGCAGCTTTTATTAGCTATTTCTGACAGACTTCATCACACTCACTTTAGGGAATATTTAACATATACAATGTAACAACTAAAATCAAGTCCCACAACCATTGCCTTTAAAGGAGAGGAAATAAGCAGCATATATCATAAAAGAGAACAGAATATAACAGATAATTGCAGCATTCCTGAAAGGACCAAGTTTTATGAATTATTGTACTCAGTCACTACATAAGTATCTGTAGTGAGTTGACCTTGGCTGGCTGCCAGACCCCCATCCAGCTGCTTTCTCACTCCCATTCCTATACAGGACAGTCAGACAAAACAAGATGGACAAGCTTTATAAAGATGGGGAGATTGCTCACCTGTTACTGTCACAGGCAAAACAGTGGCTGCAGCATGGGGCTGTCCATGGACTGAAGTGTGGATTAATCTGGTTTAATCCTCTCCATGGGCTGCAGGGATTACTTCTTTCTCTGGGGCCTCTCCAGTGGGGAGAGGGACAACTCTTCCATTTTGGTCTTCTCCATGAACTGTAAAAGAATCTATGTTCTTTTGCCTGGAGCATCTCCTTTTCCTCCTGTGACGTTGGTGTTTACAGTGTTGTTTTACTCAAAACTTTCTAATTTCTCTGTGTCCCAATTCCTTCAAAATACTTTTTACCCTTTCATAAATATGTTTTCCTGGAGACAGTGTCAGCTTTGCAGTGAGCTCAGATGTTTCTTCTGGAATTCCTTTCCTAACCAATCTGGAACTGGCTCTGTCAGCATGAGGCAACCCCAAGTTTCTTCTCACAGAGACTGACTACAGCTCTCCCTACCAAAATTTTGCCATATAAGTCCAATATAATTTTATTAATAGAAGGCTTTCTTAATTTTATATTATTTTTAATGGATATTACTTGCTTTTAAGTATACCAATATGGTCTGTGGCCTAAATGACTGTTTCATCAACTTTATCAGAAAATCCTTATTTATTTATTTTTTGTGATGAAAATATTTCATTCATTTTCAAACCTTGCTTTTAGACTGGTATTTTTTATCTCTGTATTCAAAATTGTATATATCTCATTGTATTCTTACATATTTTAATGGAAAAACCCTAATCTTTTGAATAACTAGCTTTCTTACTGGTGTGCATACATAAGCAAGAAGAGGTGACCAGGGTTGCAACATACATATAACAAAATCAGAATCTATCACAGATAACATTTCATTGCATTAAAAATCCACTTCTTTTCAAGACAGAATCACACAGTTGTTGAGGTTAGAAGGGACCTCTAGAAGTCATCTAGTCCAATGTGCCTGCTTAAAGAGGTTGAGCTACATACTTTGCTCAGGGCCACGGCCAGATGACTTTTGGAGCTCTCCAAAGATGGAGACTTCATAATCTCTCTGGAAAACTTGTTCCAGTGCTTAGTCATTCTCAAAATAAAAAAATTTTTCATGATGCTCAGAAGAAACTCCATGTGTTTAAGTTTGGGCATACTGTCTCAGGTCATGTCACTAGCAGCAGTGAAGATTTTTTTTTTTTTTTTTTTTTTACAGCTTCCCTTCAGATATTTGTACACATGAATTTTATCTGTCCTCAGACCTCTTCTCCATGTTGAACTCGTCAGTTCTCTCAGTCTTTCTTTCCATGAGAGATGCACAAGTTCTTTAGTGGAAAACAGTGGCTCTTGTCATAATTCTGTCTGGTAGCTCCTCTTCTCTCTTGCACTGGGGACCTCAGAACTTCATACAATACTCCAGAGATAATTTCCTTGACCTGTTGGCAACCCACCTCTTGATGCAGCCCAGGATATCTTTTGCCTTCTTTGGCAAAAGGCACTAAGTTGGCCAACTTGGTATTTACCTGGACGTCCAAGTAATTTTCTGCAAAGCTGCTTTCCACCTAGGCAGGCCCCATGTTTAGCAGTGCATGAGGGTTATTCTTCTGCAGATGTGAGACTTTGCACATCCCTGTGTTGAATTCGTGACATTCCTGTCGCCTCATTTTTCCAGCCTCTTGAGATCACTCTGGTTGGTACAACAACTTTGTGCTCTACCATCCTGATCATTCATCATAGGATCATAGAATGGCTTGGGTTAGAAGGGACCTTTAAGATCATTTGGTTCCATCCCTGGTCATGGACAGGGATGCCACCCACTAGACCAGGTTGCTCAGGGCCCCATTCAGCCTGGCTTTTAATACTTCCTGGGATAGGGCATCCACTTCTCTGAGCAACCCATTTCAGTGCCTCACCACCCACTGAGTACAGAACTTCTTCCTAACAACTAACCTAATCTGTCCTTTTTTCATTTAAAACTGTCTCCCCTTCTCCTATCAGTACCTGTCCACATAAAAAGTTACTGTTCCTGTTTTTTATAAGCCCAGTTTAGGTACTGGAAGGTCTCAATAAAGTCCCCTGGAGCCTTCTCTTTTCTAGGCTGAACTACCCCAACTCTCTCATTCTGTCTTCATAGGAGAGGTCCATCTCACTGTCTTCTTATCCATCTCATACTTCAACAACTTGTCTATGAAGATTGGAGACTGATGTTTTGTTTTTAAAAGAAGGCTAATATGCTATTTTGCTTGTAGCCCATTAGTGGCCTTGAACATTTAAGGGGACAGAGGCAATTAACTGGCACAGACTTTACTCTGTGTTCTTGTTAATATAGTGCATGCTATGTAAATCATCTCCTACACTGTAAATGGCTTAGCAGTCTGTATTTTCTGTAATCATTCTTGTATTTTTTGACTGCTGTAGTACACTAGACAGTCACAAGCCAGAAAGTGAATCATGATACAAAGGGATACCAACTGTGAGTAATCTATTGCTGTACATGCTTTTCAATAAAACAGATGCATTTTTTTGTACTTTTAACTTCTAGGAGCAAAAACAGACACTGGAATTAATATTACTAGCTTAAACAAAGACAAGAAAATATTCCAATATTGTTCACTCCTCACATTAGTTCTATTATCAAATGAAATTCTCAAATGAAGCTTCATTAAAGAACAATAAAAGAGTTAAAAGGAAAAGTTCTTCCCTTTCTCTGTCATGTTGCTCTACATTTCCCCTTTTAAAGTGAATCAACTTGTCTAAAGACCTAAATTGATTCAATAAACCAATCTTTTTCTTCACCAAAATGTCTCTTTTCTGTATGCTCTATAAATAGATCTTGAAAAATATACCAATTATCTTAAGACCTGCTTCTGCTTTTCTCAGCTCCTCTGGGATTGGATTTGATGTCTTGCACATAATGGAAGAGGAAAGAAATGCTGTCATGAAAGAAGTTTATTGGGGACTACTCCTGCATCTCCCATGTCTGTAGGCTAGAAGATGCTACTGTCTCTACTGCTACAAATTGAATTGCAGAAGGCAAGTGTGCCAGCACTTTAAAGAAAAAGAAAATTAAGTAGAAGTAACTGGAGAAAATGTATCTTCAATACAAGCAGTGTATAATAGGTCACCTAAGCCTCTCCTTTTGCCTCTTATAAGTACCTTAAATCCCTTAGGATCCCTTTTCACTTTGCTTAGATTATTTGCTGAGGGTGTTATTTTTGGTAGTGGTGTATTTGCTGACAGTCAGCTTCAGACACACAGAATTAGACCTAATATCTACAAATTTTTAGAGATCTATCAAAGTGATAAGTGCCATGTGCACTTTTCTGAACTCTTCTTTTAGCTCAGCTGAAGTTCTTCCCTCTATCAATTCTTTGCCCCTACTCACATTTGCATAGAAACTTTGTTTTGGCATTGTTCCATATTTGGAGGAAAAGGACAGAGCAAAGGAGAGTTAATGTTACCCAAAAAAATTTGTGCTCCTTCTCACCTCCTATTCAAATGACGGAAGTTCTAAAACTTAAGTGTCTACTAGATTAAAACTTAAGCTCCCTATGTGCACTGCAGAATCACATAAAGTAGTATCCAACAACATTTTAAGCAGAAATTTGTAACAAAAGTTTTCTTTAACCAAATAATTTGTCACTAACTAGAGTTTGATGTGTACTGTATTGGAAGTGAGTGTGGTAAGGGGGAGAGTCATCTCCCTTAAGGCTGTCTTTTAAAGCAGAAAGGGATAATAATTAAAGCAGGAAGCCATAAGCAGTAGGACACAGGCACAAATCTGACCAATACTATAAGCAAAGTAGTAATGAACTCATTCATAAGGCCGCACTGGAACATGGGAATGTTCATTTCAATAGGATTATGTGATCAAGTACCTTGTGACAGGGGATAGCAAGGAAAAAGGAGAAGGAGAAGCCATTAACAAAATATACAGGGACACAAAGTGACAAGTAAACATAATGGAAGCAGAGCCAAGAAGCAAACCTGGCGAACTGCAGCAAAGAGGGGCCTTGCAGCTGACAGGGATGAAAACCTGAGGATCCAAGAGGCTGCAAGGCTAGTGGGACTTTCCAAACTGATGGAGAACTGTCCAGATGAAGGGGACTGGGAAGGAACAAAGAGAAGGTAGGCAAAAACATTATAAAATGGGCTAGTCAAATTTAAAATGGGACAGTCAATAAGCTTTTCTGACTAAGACCTGCATGTGATCACTGCAGACCATCCTATCTTCTTCTTAAATTATTTAATTACATCTCTGCATAATCTCATTTATCCTGTGTCTGTTAGTGCTGCAAGGGTTAACTAACAGCTTCTTGTCAGACTATGTGAATGAGGAGCTCGGCATCAGCAGCTGGAGCAGGACCACAGTACACGGTGCATGTGCTTGGTGCTGGCTGCTGGAAGGGCCTGAGGGTCTGGTACAGCTCCCCAAGTGATGTGTGTCTGCATCCTCTGTCTGTACCATTTGATTGCAAACCATAAACGAGATGGCCCTTAATAGTATGAAATGTTGTGAAACGTTCTATTCATTCTCCCTAGGATGTCAGAACCTCGGTATTTAGTTACTATTGGAATGGTTCACCCTAATAAAATCTTCTTCCAGGTAAGTATGAATTATTGAGTGCTACCTTGCTTACCACCATATTTATAACTCTCTAAGCATGCCTGTCTTTGTATGAAGAACAGTGTTTGATTGTATTTGAGATGAGAGAAGTTATTTCACAAATTTGTTTTAGTGATATTTTAATACAACATGGGAAGAAATTTCAGGTGGATTGAGTGAGGACAGACATGACCTTTTTTATTATGCTTCACCTTTATGAACTACAAGTCCAGGCAAATATAATTACCTTCAGAGACGACTGTAGTGAGTTTTCTTTGTATTAAAGACTTTTATTATGCACTGGTGCCAAATCAAACTACTATGTTTGTCAACCATAATTCACACTGGACTTCTTAATTTCTGGTAGCTACACAAATAGCTGATTTTTGGTCTGTAAAAGAAATAGGGCTTCTTCTGAGCTCAGCAGTATGGTTCAAAAATAATATGGTAATACTAAATTTATATATTATGTGAAATTAATTTCTAGGAGTATCATTAAGATAACAGATGCTTCACAGGACCAAATTTTAAACCTGAGATAGTAGCCTGAAATCAAGGAAACTTCTTTTTTAAATCTAACTTGATGCTTTACTCCAAATTCTAAGAATAGATATATCATGAACAATATAATTCTCTAGGTTTATATGAAAAAACCGTCCATCTTAATGGTTTCCCATAGCAACATTTGGATTTGAAAAGTAGATAGGTAAATGGGAAGGATTATTTCACCCTCATCTCAGAGGTATATCTAAGAGTATATTGTTCTTTCTCCTTGAGTCGCACTTAATCTGCAGTTCTTCCTGAATCCATAGTACAGAATGTATTTACTTGGGCTTTGCTGGGAGTGAAAAATACTGGATCCTGCTGACCCTAATCCTAACTTCACTTAACCCATGAATCAGGTACTTATCTTAGGTTCTTGTCTCAGACATAAATCCTGGCGGTGCTTTTAACTTAAAACGTAGACAGTGATGAGAGATTAGCTATATTAGCACTTATGATGTTCTTTAGAGGAGCAAACATTTTAATTTTCAAATAAAATCTTGTTTGTTGGATTTTTGGCTGAAGCCAGTGAATGAGTTCCTTTTCATTTTTTGGCTTGTTTTGCAGATGGAAACTGGTCTCTATAGCTTTTACACCAACAGAGTTAATTTTCAGTGTGGGAATTTTCTATGGATTATTGAAAATATTATTCTATCTATGAGTACATTTTTTCCTACTGTAGTAAGTTTTCTAGAAGGAGACTGTATTATGAACTGAATTGAGTTGTGAAACCAGTCTGTTTGGTCTATATCCATATCCATATATATACTCAGACACAGATGTAAAAATTTATACATTTAAAAATTAGAAGTACATCTGTTATATGCATAGTAGGAATATGTATATATTTTTACATATAATTTTATATAACCATTGTGAATACTCCTGAGTCAGAAATACTGATAAACATGCCACACTGTTTTAGGGTATGCTTGTTGTTAATTTAGTAGATATTTTATTTTAAGACTCACAAAGAGAATTTGTTTCTGCCCATTTCATGTTATTGCCAAAACTGCCTGCAACCAGGAAACAGGGATACTCCTTAATTTTGTATACTGTCAGCAGCAGTACAACATGTACACGCTTACTATCACCAATGAACACCATTCTGTATCAAAATATGAAACTCACCTAAAATCATTTCAGACTAGGTGAAAATACTATCTTATCAAAGGAAACAGCCTATCTATTCAGAAAACAAAATACGATGTTTAGTATCATTCGGTATTTTTGATGGGCTTGCATATTTTTCTTCTCCTTCAGACTGTAAAACAGTGTACAGTGACTGGAGCTAGAATGCAAATGTTTTGTTTATCCCTTCATATACAAGCTTTTTTAATAGGGAGCTTCATATTTTATGACCCTTTTAGGCTTGCAGCTTTATGCTGAGTCATGGAGTCTTTGTTGTTATTTATGTTCAGCTGGAGATTAAATTTCCTGTTTGTAATGATTAAAAAGTAAACTCCTAAAAAGCATTTGAAATCTTTCACAGGCAGCTCCAGTTGCCAATCTGTACTCTTTTCTAAATAGACAGTTTCTAAATAGACTGTGTTCACTTCCACCCAAGTCTGAATATGGATTTTAAAAAAAATAGTAACCAAAATATTTTGGAATGTAAATTAAATCCATATTTATAGATTTGTAATAAGCAAATCCATGTATGTCTTAAATATCACGTAAAACACACATATCGTCTCAAAATACAAAGCAACATGGAAGGGTATGTTTCATACCTCCCTCACTGAACTTTGTATGGTAAAATATTAGGGTTATATATGCTTATTGTAATTAATAACTATAATTTATAATAGCTTAATTAGTTTTAAATATATCTTCAGAACCAATTCAGTGAATTTCAGGCTAAAAAAATGCTAATTTTATTTTATACCCTTGCCTCTGCATTTTTATAATACTGGTTAAAGAGAGAAACCAAGTACTGCTTTCAAGTGTGAAGAGGTGCTGACCCCAATAGTATGCTATTCTGACAGAGAACCTCTGCTCTTTTATGCTGATTTTTATTCCAAAAGAGAAAAAAAATACTTAAAAAATTAAAGCTGCATTCAGCCAAAAACTTTGGAAAATGAAATTGTCATTTAAAACTGCATTTAAAAAAATTCCATTGTAAATAACAGAGAAAAAAAGCTAGATTTAGGAGTAACTGGCAGATTAAAAATGCTCAACTGCACCTGAGAAAATGAGACTCAGGTTACTTCAAAGTCAGTTGAGATAACCTGAATTGTTATCCTATAAAAAATAAAGCAGAGCATGCCTTCTCTGAAGACTTCTATCCTGAGCCCAATTCCATATCAGATCATTTGAATCAACTTTACATATATCTGCACTGTTGTTAGACATGGAACAAGACCTGTGAGGCTTCTGAACCAGCCGTGGCAGCACATGAACACAGAGGGAAGAAGTCAAGTGTTCTGTACTGCTGAAGCCACCAGATAATCAGTGTTTAATGAAGACCAATTGACAAACCCCAAGTACATCCCACATGAGACCCTGTCACACCTTTAAATTGCACTTTAAAAACAACCTTAGCCTCTTAGTGCCCCAGTTACAGACACAGTAGCTTTTCTGTGTGGGTAAGTAGTATAGTACAGAGTAGCTGACTTTAACACGAACATTCACTGCAAAAGCAAAGTGCATCCCTCACTCCTGGCAGAACTTTTAACCCCTGTTAGTACACAGTTTAATCGTTGACTTTTCCAGTTTTAGATTTAGTTTGGAAGCATGCCATATCAGGGAGCAGAGCTAAACTTACATGGAAAAGTTGTTTTTTAAAAAAATAAACATGGAAATAACATTTGAGTTAATAGTGCAGATAAGTTACCAATACTAAGAGTAAAATTCATTAGATCACAACTATGGAGGGGATACAATTAAAGAGAAAAAAAAAGTAATATTAACTAGAGACTACACAGAAAATAATTTCTGGTCATTTCCTAAATTCTTCTACTGGGACATGCCTTTATAAATAGTAACTTGGAATAATACTTGTATTTTGTGCCTGAAGTGGGATGTGAGTTCATTAACAGTGCTCATGTAAGCAACTATGCAGAATACAGAAGGAGAAAAAAAAGTCATAACATTGACAGGACAGTTTATAAAGAAGTAATAAATCTTTATCAGAACATTGTAAAGTTGAAACTTCTAAAGTTGAAAGTCTTTATAGATTTAGTATAGATGCATCAAAAATTGAGTGGTTTTGTCAATATAATTTTATTGTTATGTAAATTTCTTATTCAGAATTTTTAAATTAATGTTTCATTCTTGTTTTCAGTCAACCAAGCCCTTTTTATTTCAAGATATAAAATTTATTATTTTCATTAAAAGAGATAATAAAATAAATAAAAGGATTTATTTCCATGTGATCACTGGGTAAAAATATTCAATACATCATTTCTGAAATGAACCCCAAGCCTCAAATAGAAGACTGCGAATTTAGGGGGGAAAAAAAAGACTGTAAGAAGGAAAGTGAGATATAATCATTAGAAATAACTTAAACCTCAAATAAAAAGGGCAAATTCAATATGCACACAGAGCCAAGTACCTTGCTTTAGAGGCAATATGTTCATGAAAGCCTGAAAAATGTATTGTCACTGACAAAATCAAGATGAGATTTTTTTTTGCCAGTTTGAGGACATCATACAGCTTTGCAGCTACACTGTCACAATTCACTTACTTTATATGCAAGAGATTAAAGAAGCAGCAGAAGTGTTGCAAATCAGCATTCCCAGTAGTATGATAATAATATGCAATCTTTTAGCAATAATTTTGCAAAGAATATGTACAGCATACCAGAAATTCTTGTCTAATGCATGCTTTATATGCATGGATATAAATGCATATGGTTGTGTTTCACCAAAAATTCACAAATATCTCTAATAATCACTCTCTAATAATCTTATCCTATAAATAAATGTCAAATTTGGAACTGTGCTGCTGCTTTTTAAGAGGACTATTGATATATTTTTCTATCATTTCAAATGTCAATCAAAAAGAAAATTTATCCTAAATTACACATGAAAATTAATGTTTCAGTTGGTAGATGGATCAAAGAACTAGTCTTTTAAGACTGCTTACATTTCAATAAAACAGATGTCAAAAGCATAATGTATCATGTATTTCATAAATGAAACTTCGAAAGTAACATCTCAAATTACCTTGGAATTTTACCATGACTAATTTGATATTTTCTCTAAGGAAAGAAATATATTTCACCTTGCAATTTGGGCACGTGATTTTAGCACTTAATCCCGGCTTTGCTTGAATTCAGGTTGGTGTTTTGGTAGAGTACTTCTGCAATTTTTCTTTCCCAGGAAAAAAAGGAAAATGTTTTAGGAAAACCAATATAAAACATACCACAGGGAAAGTATTTCCCTACAATTGCAGTCAGTAGTTATCAAGCTGATCAACAATCAAAACTCCCAGCTGTTTGTAGACATGAATGAAGGCATCACATATGCTGAAAGGCAAACAAGGTGCCTCTATGTGCACCATTAATTATAAATAAATGCAGATAGTATGAATGTCTTCTTGTTTGTACAACTCAGATCTTAGACATTTAGTACAAAGGTAGGTTTGAATGTAAGGCTAGTAATGAACATGGAATATAGACTGCAACGAGGGAAGCTTAGGATGCCAGGCTGAATTTCAGGAAAGTTGATCTTTGATCTATCTAGTCACTAGTTTTTAGGCTCCACAGCTTTAAAGCCACTTTGACTATCTCAGCGCTATAGTGAACCCTTAGCTGAGGCATGGCAAGGATATGTTCACATCTGTGCCAAAGGATAATTGCTAAAGGAGAAAGAAACAAAAGAAAACCCAAATGAAACTTACAAGCAGAAGGAGAAGGATGATGACTAATGGGAGACCATGACAAAAAATTTTCAAAGAGCTGGATTTCAAGAATGACTTTGAACCAGGAAACAGAACAACTTTTGTGAGTACAAGTGTTCAATATGAGTTGGGTAAAGGCAAATAAGGGAAGAATCATCACAATGAATAGTGATTCTTACTTCAGCAAAACACACTCAAAATTTATGAACTACAAAGCGATGCATCGTATATTCAGTGAGAAACAAAATCCAGAGACATAATTGTACACAGATGTATCCTCTTCCTCTAGCGGAGAAGGTTATCTAGCAGCTGGTGTTGATGGATGAAGTAGGATACATTATAATATCCCTAAATGTAGTTTGCCACGACTTCTGAATATCTTGGCTTAGTAATTAGGTGAAGTATATTGAGCTTTGTTGCTGAGGCCAAAGACACATACACCAAACACTACTTTAGGTATTGTGTTGAATTTTGTTTTCAGTAGAAACCTCCACATCTGCCCTGTCAGTTAGGAAAGGAAAAGAGTCTGACAACAATTCAGTTGTACAGGCCTTTGCTTTTGAAAAACTATATATTACATAATTACTTAAAACCTGACAATTTTTTTCCTTGTATCTGAGTTTTTGGCACTTAATTGTCTATTGGTAAGTTGTTTTATCCCTGCATTTCTTTAGTCTTCTAAAACATGTACTGACCACCCTAGCAATGTGCCACAATTTAAATTGCCATTTTCCATAAGTTTTTAATAGATCATTTGGCTCTAATTTATCTTCAGGAGTTTTTCTGCACTGACCTGTTACACCAAGTCTCTGCACTGTTGCTTTTGGTGCTTTCATTTCATTTATCTTTGCTAGCCTCATCACTGCTGATGCTTGTTTTGTATGTTAGGCAGACCAGACGGTGCACCATCTTGAAGGATCCACCCTGTATGCCATCTACCTAATTAGAGAGGCTCAATTTCTAAGGCAACAGCTTGCAGTGTCTGAGGGATCTTCTGTTACAGATACCACCACAAATCATTATTCAGAGTGACATTAATTAATTGGTCTCTTCCCAGGATTTATTCTACTTTGGCAAAGATATCACAGCATTTTATTTATATTAGCTCCCCCTCCTCTCCTGTCTATTATCAGCTTGACTTAGGGGTCCTGAACTTTTATTATTCATATTAAAGATAAATAATTTTGTTGCTTGCTTCTGAAATGTCAGTCAGTGCTTTGTCATGGGCTTGTGGCCCTTTGGTTGTTTAGCTGACTGGCTGATTCCCCAAATCCACTCATCACTGTTCATAACATATCTGGAAAGCTTTGGGATTTCCCCAGTGGAGCATTTACTCATTTTATGATTGAATTATTTCTTTCTTGGAAGAGAGACAAAAAACTGGTAACATAAACAAGTTTCCTCCTTACTTTACAATGGAAGTGATGGTGAATGTCAGCCTAATCACTAAATCTTTTCAGTACACTTCTTTTCAAGTGTTCATTTTCAAAACCGCTCCAGCAATCACTATTTGGTTCTTAATATTAAAAGTGCCATGCAAAAGTGGAATTGTAATTCCTACTTTAGAACAGTAGCAGAGAACATTCTGTGATTTAATGTAACAGTTTCTGCATCAAGGAAGCATACATGACATCCATTCTCCACATCCAAGTCCTCTTCTTCCTTCCCCGAGCCCAAAAAGAAAAAAAAATTTACATTAGCAATAAGAAATGTATGAAGAGGAAAAAAAGAGATGGAAAAAGTGCCAAAACATATTGCAACATAGAAATTTATGCCAATTAAGGGGGAAGTATGATACTGAAGCATCTCAGTTCGCAATGGCCAAACCTAAATTGTCAATTTTACTGCATAAATTTAATGTTAGATTTAATCTGTTCACTAGAAATTATTGGAACTTGCTGTTTAATTTTTAAAGCAACCTTTGGAAAACCATGCCTTGTATCATGTTCCAGCTGGAAGGTTACTGTGAGAGACACAGAAATACATTATTTCAGTAGGAAGCAGAAAAATATTATAGGATATATCAGTGGTCATGGGTGTCTATAATCTGAGTTCTGCTTCTGAAGCATTGGTTATGGTGTGGGTTTTTTCACCCTCATCATTACTAGTGTAGATACCGTTTGCTGGTAGCTGCACGTGCAAATATCAGGACGTAACTGTAGGCCTTTATCCTGAGTGCAATTACTGACTGACTAGGCAATGATGCAAGTGTAGTTTAGAAAGTAATCTTATTTCTAAAATGCAAAAGTTATGATTTAATTTGATTTATTTTAACCTGGCCATTTAATTTATGCTATATGAATAGTTAACAATGATAGTGGAACTGATAGCATTTATTTACATCCGCTTGGTTCATACAATCAGTTTCACAGTAAGATAAATTTTCTTGTACAGCAGCAATAAAACTTTCCCAAACTGGCTTTTATGCATTAAATTCTCTAACAAACAAATTTTCCTTAGATATTTTAACATATATTTATTTTCAATTCATGCTTAAAATGTTGAAAGCTGTATTTTTTTTCTGATTTCATCAACTGGCATAAAGTAAAAACTTTAAAGTGGTAATTCCCCTCACCCTGTCCTTTCTCAAGAATTATTTGTGACTTTGAAAAGGCCATCACTATTAATATAATCAAAACCAAAATAATTACTACTATTTTTAATATTATTATCAAGCTAATAATAAGTATTGTTTATTATTATTAACAATAACCTTTAACCTACGCCTTTAAAAATAGTGCCTATGAAGTATTTTGATGTGTAGCATAAGCAGAAAAAGCAGTCATGGTATTTTGATTTAAATAATTAAAATTGGGAAATAGAAGTTCAAATTTAAACGTGAATCTGAAGATGACCATTTTCTGAAGGCTTGTTTCATGGTGTAGGTGTTCAATATATAATAAACCTGACCAATAGGAAACTTAAGAGGGCAAAGTTGAACCAGAGTTTCCTTGATGACCCTTAAAATGCATGGAGACTATTTAAATGCATCGAGATGTCTCTTGTGAGTTGATACACCTAACAGAGATTCTTCTCAGTGTCCATGGTACTTGATCAGACCTCTAAATGCAGTTCCTTTTTCAAGGAGCAGAAATAAGTATTTTTTTTCACACAGACAGATTTCTACTAAGGCGAGAAAGAAAGTTCTCCCCTGTTTCCCCAGAGTCCAGGCTACAGGCTCCTCTGGCTGAAAACACCCTTCTTTCCCTTCTTGAAATGTATCACTATGCAGAACATACTATGAAGAAGAGTAAAAAGAGCAAGACAGCTCCAGCAGGAGATTGAATCTTTGGTAGCAAGTCCTGTATATGCTTTGGTCATCATCCCTAATGATTAGTTTTTACCTGTACTGTTCTACTACTTACAATCTTTTACCTAATTTATTTACTGCCTACTTATATACAGATTAAATAACAAACTACTCCAAAATCTAGCAGATTATAGTGAAATTCATTTAAGGCATAAGGGTCATAAATATCTAAATTTCATACAACTGGATAATCAAGACTTTTTTTCTAAGTACTGAATTATCAATGCACGAGTATAGAGGAGTATAAGAGCATATTAATAATCTGGTAGGTGATAAAATACACTAATTAAATACGATGTAGGAAAAACATAAAGGTCTGCTTCAAAATACTAACCTCTGAAATTGATCCAGATATGAAAAATAGTAACAAAATTCTCAAGGAAAGCATTAGAATAAAATTCTATTAAATATTGATTAGCAAAATTAAGAAATCTGTGCACATATTTTAAACATTCTTTAAAGGTTGGGTGGGCTTTTTTTTCATTTTAGTATTTTAATTCACAATTGTTTCTCCACCTGGTACCCCACTAAATGACTTCTCTCATAACAACTCATAGTTTTATGACTGATACAATAATTTGAGAAGAGGAGCTGGGCTGGACAACTTTTGAAGGATCCCTTCCAACTCAAACTATTCTATGATAATGTCTTTTGATAAATTACATACAAGTAAGACCTCCCAAAACAAAACGTAAATAGAAATTATCATGTGAGGAGAAAGTACTTATAAACCTCTGATCACTATGATGTATCTCAGTAGGCCTCAAACTGGCAATATAGACACTTTCAATTATTGTATTTTATTTTGAAATATAAGCCCTACATTAATCATTCAAAATGTGGTGATCTGCCCCTAAAACTGTGGCTAAGGGCTTTTTTCAGAGAAAAATTCTAATATCAATATATGCAACTTCAAGATTTAAAATTAAAATTAAAATTTATCTATTTATTATAAATTATAATTTCTGTATTTAATTTTTTTAAATTTTGAGATTATTCTATTTGCAATCTTAAAAATCAAACAATTCTTTCCTGAAACAAAGTTATCTGGAGTTTACTAAATATTGGCAGATAAGAACTGGTGAGTTTTTATATAATCTCAAAAAACCCCAAAACAAAACAAAACAATCCTAAAACTTTCCTGGTGTTTACTGGGTTATTTTTCATTCTCCCACTACTTAAATATGTACTTTAGCTGATGTCTGTTCTGGCTAATTTTCTATGGCTTCTAAAATCAGTACAGAATATACAGTACCATTACCAGTCTCTGAATTCAAATTACACTGTGTGAATATATGTCTTGGTTTAAAAGTCTGCCAAGGAAAGCAGGAACCTTCCTGGAATGGAANTATATATATAACAAGACAGCCAAAAAAACCAGCAGCAACAAAAAGAAGAAAACCCTGTAACACAGCCTTTTCTCACCCGTCAAGCACTTTCCCCTTTGGTGTAGTTATGACCAACACTGTTGGCTCGTGTTGAGGCAGAGAGGCTGCAGTACCTTCCTTGCAGCTTCAACGGGCGCTCTGACGCAAGATCGGGACCTTCCTGGGGGTGATGGCGGCTCAGATGAGAGAGAGGCAAAAAGGATTGACTCCCCCAGGCACCCATGAGAGTGGTGGTCGGTCTTTGGCATTGCTGACGGCAGCCAGTACATGCTGGGAAGGGAGGCAGGGCTTTACTGCAATGCTGCACTATTGTACAGAGAAGAGTTCCGGTATGCCAAGACACTCGGCCACGTCTTTTGTCTCTTGATCCATGTCCATTCACTATCTCCTCGACAACAAATGGGATGAAAATTCCCTGAGAAAAAAGAAAAAAAATAAACCTAACCCCCAACCTTATACTATAACACAAGCAAACAAACTTGATATTCAACAGATGATTTGTTCTGCAGAATACTTTTTTCATCAGATCTTCAGAAACATAAGAAATACAAGAAGTAAAATTGCTCATTTGTAAAATATTTACAGTCATAAGTAAAGAGTAAAAAGTGATCTTCATTCTACTTGTAAATGTTCAAGAATAGTTGGAAAATACAGAAGTTGTCTACCCCACCCCTAATTCCTTATTTAAAAATCAAAATACAAACCTAACAAATACGTGCTTTGATGTACATGAATTTGAAATATTTATGAACCTACTCATATTCTTCTTTATTAAAAACATCTAAATAACCTACTTCCTACACTTTCAGAGTACAAAAATTCAGAGATTGTAATTGTCATAGTTTAGGAATGATCTTCAGTTTAGTACTCCCTCTAAAAACCACATGCCGTTCCTCCTACCCCTCCAGTTGTTGGTACAAAAGGCAAAGATCTTATTGTTGAGATAAGAACAATTTACTGGAAACAGCAATGAGATAAGAAAAGAAACAGTAACAGCAACAATAATAATAACGAAAGATATAAGAAAATTAATTATTCATGGGTTAAAACTCCTTCATGACAAACAATATTGGACATCTCCCTCGGACACATTTTCTTGACCGAAAGTATCCCCTTCCCCTCAGAATAGAGTCCCTTTCCCCCAGCCCCAGAACATGATGTGAGGTGGTACAGAATAACCTCTGGGTCCTGGCCCTGCCCCCTCCTGGCAACTGCAAAAATTAACCCTGTCCTGGCCAGAACAGAATATTATCTACTCCATATTCTATACCATACCCACATCCCACACCTTCCAACTGTATACTATATATCTATATCTGTATATCTACACACAAGCACAGGTATCATTTCCAAAATCAAGGGCCACGCCTTCAAGCTGCCTATTGAGTTCATTTAGTCCACAACTGTGGGTTCTATCCATGCTAGATATTTTCCAGGGTAGGAGGACTGGTGTGCTATCGGGGTTGCAGTCTGCATCAGGACCTCATGACTGCTGGAGCAGTCCATACTCATTGTCCATGGTAGTTCTGGCATACAGTAGCAGTGTCATTCAGCAACCAATATTATATAATTCAACATTACAGACTCTCCTCACCCCAAAATCAAATCCCCTTGAGGCACACATCATGTTTCCTGGTCCCTCTGCATTACCCACTGAGTGCACTCAGGTCCTTTAGCAAAAATAATCCCAAGGATGGGTTTGTCTTTGCGTGATGCAGGACTAACCCAAACTGTCTTCCCTAATACTTTTCTTGTACACATCACAGGTACTTTATGCCCTTCTGTGGTACATGGAGGTTTTGTTTGGGTTTGGGAGCTTAAGTGGTAGAGCCTCAGGTGTTAACTAAACCAGGCAGCCTTAGCTAAATGTAAATCCCAACACTGGAAGGTCCCACCACCCATTGCTTTCGATGTGGTTTCTAACAGTCCATTGTGCCATTCAATTTTCCCAGAGGCTGGTGCAGGATC
>VXAZ01005264.1:130954-142795 GCA_013399875.1 Gymnorhina tibicen | reverse complement strand
TTATTTGAGTGTGCATTTTCCTAAGAAGACAACCTTCTGATATTATATTTAAAGCAAATGCGAGAAGAAGAAGATTTGATTTCTAGGACATAAAGTGTTAATATTCATCTGATAGGGACAATCTCTTCAAAGGAAAAATGGCATTTATCCTTTGCTTTCAGGTTTATCAAACAAAGAGGATAGCTCCTGTAAAATTCAAAGGAGAAGAACAGCATTTTGATTGATGTCAAGAAGCTCTTGTTTTGGGTGGTATCAAGGACAAATCACCACACTGCTAAAAGCCTGGTTAGGCTATTGTCATGTCTGAAGTATTAAGTCACTGTAAATGGTTAACTTAGCAAGGCATATTAAATAACAACAACAACAACAACAATAAACCCCACAAAAAATGTGAGACAAATTAGGCTGTGTCAAAGATCCTGTGATCTGAAAGTTAGTCCTATATAACAGGATTATATAAGTATTAAACTATTTTTTGTGTTCATTAGAGTTTTTCTTTTTATTTTTGTCTACTTGTATCCTGCTATTTCATTGTGGATCTTGGAAAACCATGGATGCACTCGTTAGAAACTACCTCCTTGATTCCCTCGAAGTCAAATACAGTGTTTTTAGAGTCATCAGTTGTAAGCAAAGTAACCAGCTAATGAAAGCCAAGGAGAAGAACCTAAACTACCAAATTAATGTTACAGAATTCCTTTAATATGGTTTCACGATATAAGAAAGGAAAAGCATGCTGTTATATAGGCTTCAGACTCAGATGCATGTGTTGGTGGTGGTCCAAGACTTGTAAATATCTGACAATCATCAGTACTGTTCGAGTGCAAGGAGTGTTGAACACAACAGTTCCTAGATTTCAGCAGGACATTGATAAGATAATAGTGAATATAAGATAATATATTATATTATAATATATAATATTATAATAGATAATAGTGAATATCGAACTAAGTAAGATAATAGTGAATATCGAACTATTTTGTCTAGGTACCAGTGGTTTCTCTTAGCAGGTAGAACAGAGTACGTGTAGTATAAACAGATGTGGTTCTGAGAATATCTGGTTAATGCCTCTTTAAGATTAGGATGAGAAACAGAAACAGCACATTAAACACCCTATTCTGAAGTTCTCCAGGTGTTCCTGATGGAATTTTCCTTTTGGGCACAGCCATAAGTTCCAGACCACAGGAAACAGTAGGTTATTTCCAGCCTGCCATACGTCATGGACGCACAGTTCAAGCTCCACGTGAGGCTCTGCGCCTAAACCCCTTGACCAAGGCATCAGAGCTACTGAAGAACATGGCCAATGTAACACCTTGCTTGATAAATTTTATTCCTGATGGTTCCTTCTTTGGAAGTATGAAAACATGGTGAGTGGCTTTAAGGTTAGGAAGCAAATTGATTATGAACTGGAGTTTTGTCTACCAACAATTTTTAATATGTAATCTTGTCATGAGTGAACTAAAGTCATTAATAATACAGTAAGCAAAATGTGCTACAGTTAACCTTAAATTATAACTTACAAAGACCGTTCTTGCAGTTTCTGCTATGATTTATGGGCTCAGTTTATTCTATGCAAATTCATGCACAGTTTCTAATAAGAGGGAGGAGGAAAGATAAAAGAGCCCTGAATATTTTATAAGCTTTTTCCACTTACCTTAATTTAGAAATATGAAGCTGAATATGTAAGTAGAGAATAATTACCTATTACTAATCTCCCACATAGTTTATCTATTTCAGACCTGAACATCCTGAGCAATGCAAAACATAACTGTTTTACTACCTGTACCACTGTAAATATGATAATTAGGTATACTTCAGTGCTAGTTTTTGCTGATACATGAGAAGATAGATGCTGTAATATAATCAGGCAGTGCTTCGCTATTGTTTTATATCCCTTTTAAAAATAATATGCCTGCTGTTCAGTATTTCATTCATTGGACACAGTAAAGTTAACTTTTAAGAGGATGATGCCTTAGATAAGTTCCTTGAGCGTGCTCTTCCAGATGTGATCCTTAAATTTTAGAAATGGTGTAACAAATTTGGGATTGCCGTAGAAATCCTTGCAAACAGCTACTTGCATCAGAACTCAGTATTCTGTGCTCTCAGTGTTCTGTGCTCATCAGAATCCTTGCATCACAACTCAGTATTCTGTGCTCTGCAGCACAAGATCCTCAGTACTCAGTACTCAGTTGTGACCCTGACTCATAAAAGCACTTGGGCACCTTGGTCGTGTGTTAGACAGCTGGATAAAACAGAGCAATGTGCCACAGAATCACAGAATCACAGAATCATTTAGGCTGGAAAGGACGTCCAGGAACATTGGGTCCAACCTGTGACTGATTACTTTGTCAACTAAACCATAGTAATGAGTGCCACATCCAGTCTTTTCTTGAACAAGTCCAGAGGTGGTGACTCCACTACTTCCCTGGGCAGCCCATTCCAAGCCTTGACCACCCTTTCAGTGAAGAAATTCTTCCTGATGTCCAATCTGAACCTCTCCTGGTGCAGTTTGAGGTTACGTCCCCTTGTTCTATTGAGAGTTGCTCTGAAAGAGCAGAATGCAAACCCCTTTCCTGAAGTCTGTGTTTCTTGTTTCTGAAATGTAATCAAGAAACTGATGAGGAAGAAATGAAGAAGAGAAAGAGAGACACTCCTGGTTCCTCCAAGATTACAATGAGACATCTTTATACTGAATTGTGTTTTTCATTAATTAACAAACCAGACAAAATATATTTTGGTTATTTCCACTCCCAGTTATCACAATAAATTTAGATGAAATCACAAAGGGCAAATAGACATCCTTCAGTCAGAGTAGAAAAGAAAAATCTTTTCTTGTGAATCATAACCTTATGCTGAATTGTCACCCCTGTTCCAAACTGTTTGCCACCGGCTGTTTTTCATGCACTTGCATATCTATCTAAAGCATGCAAAGACCAAGAGCAATCTCCCAGGTGAACCTCAGGTATGCAGTAGAGTTTAGCTTTTACAGGGGTTCTAAAAGACCACTAGCTGTCTTTTCTGGTTTGAGTTTCATGGGCTTCAGTAGCGTTGTTTGCCACACTTAGCTGCCTCACCAACACAAAACTATGATTTATTTTGTGAAGCATTCTGGTATTTAGATCCTGCCTAAACCCTGATAGGGTCCTCAGGGTGGATTTTCTTTTGCTTCTTTCATCTCTGAATCTGGAGCCTGAATTGTTTGTCTAAACAGTGATGCTGATCTCTCAAAAGTCAACAAGGAATATCTGGATCAGATCCAACTTAACTTTATTAAGGGAAAGGCAAGAACCCTCAGTTTGGAACTGCACTCACCACGACATGTTGCAAAACCAGGACTATATCACCATCATATGAAGTGTGGCTCAGGAAGCTGGGCTTGTTCAGCCTGGAGAAAAGGGGGCTCAGAAGTAGCATATCACTCTTTTAAACTATGCAAAAGAATAACCAGAGATAAGATAAGAGAACATAGCCTCAGGCTGCACCAGGGGAGGTTCAGGTTTGACATCAGGAAGAACTTCCTCACTGAAAGGGTGGTCAGGCATTAGAATGGGCTGCCCAGGAAAGTGATGGAGACACCACCCCTGAACTTGTTGAAGAAATGACTGGTCATAGCACTCAGTGCTACGGTTAATTGAAGAAGGTAATGTTGTGTTACATATTGGACTTGATGATCCTGGAAGTCTTTTCCAGCCTTTATGATTCTATGATTTTATGATTCTATCACAAGTGTTCAGACTAGCAGAAGCACCAATGTATACGTACAGTTCAGTCAGTGAAAATACAGTGTCATATTTTGAGCGTACCATTCCTCTTGCTCTTAATGAATCCGTTCTTTTGTTGCAGGGGGAAGAATATATTTCAGTTTTGAGTCGTGAGTGATATTTGAGGGGGGAAAGACTAAGCCAATCAAATCCAAACTATAAGATTGTTTCATGCTCAGAGTGCTCAGAGGTCAATGGGATTCGTATTGAAGATTTTTGTTGAGTGACAGCAGTAGTTGGTCAGTGATTGGCATTTTTTCCCTGTGGCAAATTCCTGTCCATGTTTCACTGGACAGCTTACCCGTTACTGAAATTTTCAACTGATAGCAGAACTCAATCAGTTATCCTGGGTATTTTACGTATGCCTTCACTTTATGATGGAAAGGAAGGTTTGGGAAGGGAAGGTTTGGGAAGGGAAGGTTTGGGAAGAAAAGAAAAGNAAAAGAAAAGAAAAGAAAAGAAAAGAAAAGAAAAGAAAAGAAAAGAAAAGAAAAGAAAAGAAAAGAAAAGAAAAGAAAAGAAAAGAAAAGAAAAGAAAAGAAAAGAAAAGAAAAGAAAAGAAAAGAAAAGAAAAGAAAAGAAAAGAAAAGAAAAGAAAAGAAAAGAAAAGAAAAGAAAAGAAAAGAAAAGAAAAGAAAAGAAAAGAAAAGAAAAGAAAAGAAAAGAAAAGAAAAGAAAAGAAAAGAAAAGAAAAGAAAAGAAAAGAAAAGAAAAGAAAAGAAAAGAAAAGAAAAGAAAAGAAAAGAAAAGAAAAGAAAAGAAAAGAAAAGAAAAGAAAAGAAAAGAAAAGAAAAGAAAAGAAAAGAAAAGAAAAGAAAAGAAAAGAAAAGAAAAGAAAAGAGAAAAAAGAAAAGAGAAAAAAGAAAAGAGCTTCCAGTTCTGTAGTAGCTTGAAAAAGGCCAATTCTCTTCTCACTGGGGAGCAACAGAAGTGACAGAGAGTGAAGAAACCCAACTTCCTTGGCTTCACCTCCTTTCTGAGAACTTTTGAGAGTGACTCTGCAAGGTGTTAGATGGTCTTTTCCCAGAAGACTGAAGTTAAATCTGAATAACAATTCCTTCCATCTCTCTTTTGGCAGCTAACTGAGCTACCTAAATTATCAACATATTTGCCCTCTGGCTTCTGCTATAGTTGGTGGAAAGAAATAATCATCTCTAGATATCAGATTCCTATGCTATACTTGTAACTCCTAAAGCAAAAACTGATACTCATTTGGTTTATAATTTTAACCTTAGTTAATAGTATAATTAACAGAACGGGAATCAATATAGAACTTGAAAATGGATTCCTAATTCTTAACTGTTCTGTAAGGTGTGTAATCACATTTGTGCGAAATGACTAATGAGTTAGCCCCGTTGAAACAGCCGCCACAAAGTGGCATGGACACAAGAACATTTTGTGAATTCAGTGAAAGACTTAAACAATAAATTTCAGTATACTGTGTGAGTTTCTGAAAGCTATGAATGCTTTACATCTTCATCATTGTTTTACTCAGTGCTGTCCCTAAGGCTGATATATTTTTTTTCTTTCTATTCTACTGCTCAAGAATGTTTGGCCAGCAGCTTTCCAGAGTTTTCACCTTTTGTCCAAAATTTGCAGGCAGGTACAAATTTTTGAAGCAACTACAGAGTTCCAGAATGGATCTAACTTCACTTTCTGAATAACCATGGGCTGAATTTAGAGCCTTTATCTCCAAACTTCAGAGGACACTCTCTTAGCATCTTCAGCTAAAAACAGTTTGCCAGGTCTGGAGTCAGGAAAACCAGATGAGAAAATTGCAGATCCAAGATATCCCTTTGATGAAAAGCTACATAAAAGAAATGGAGGTTCACTCTTCTAAATTTCATCTATGCTATTTTTATGTTTTAACCTGATGGCAAGTAAGTATCACTCAGTCTCTTGCTCACTTTCCTATCTGCTCCCTAGTGAGAAGAATCAGAAAAAGAGTAAAACTCATGGGTTCAGTTAAGAACAGTCTAATAATTGAAACAAAACAAAATATAATGATGATGATAATAATAATTACAATAGTCATAAACATAGAAAAAGAGGAATAAAACTGAAGAAAGACAAGTGATACCTGATAAAATTGCTCACTACCACTGACTGATACCAAGACTATCCCTGATCAGAGATCGACCCTTTCCAGACACCAGTTTATATACAGAGCATGATGTTGTATGGTGTGGCATATCCCTTTGGACAGTCCAGGTTAGATTTCCTTTTCCAAAGAATTTTCATTAAAATTTTATGACATCTTCATTTAAAGAAATTCAATTTAATTTTTTTTTCTGCTAGGGAAAAAGAACTGTTCAAAACCTTTCTTTGTTTTGTTTCCCTCCAAACTTAGATTTTTAGCTCAGTCTTGAGCCATGATATAGAAAGGTGACTTTCTGATGTGCTGGTATTATCACCTAGAGTAAACTATTCACTAATGACAAAATAATGACCAAAGACCATGGGTTTAAGAGGTGTAAGTTTTGGTTACTTTTTCTGCTTTTCACTGGGGTAGCCTCACCTCGATTCCTGAGGGCAGTTTTGGATTACACAATATAAGAAGGCTATAAAACCACTAGAGAGTGTCCAAAGGAGGGACGTGAGGATGGAGAAGGGTGTAGAGGGGAAGCTGTGTGAGGTCGGGTCAGCCTGGAGAAGAGGAGACCTCACTGCAGTTACAACTTCCTTATGAGGGGCAGAGGAGGGCCAGGCACTCATCTCTTCTCTCTGGTGACCAGGGACAGGACCTGAGGGAATGGAATCAAGCTGTGTCAGGGGGAGTTTAGGTTGGATATCCGCAAAAGGTTCTTCACCCAGAGGGTGGCTGGGCACTGGAACAGGCTCCCCAGGAATGTGGTCACAGCATCAAGCCTGGGAGAGTTCAAGAAGTGTTTGGACAATGCTCTCAGGGACATGGTGTGACTCTTGTAGTGTCCTGTGCAGGGCCAGGAGCTGGAATCAATGACCCTAGTGCATGCCTTCCACCTCAGCTTATTCTACAATTCTGTGATTCTGTTTATCTTCTGTAGCACCAGTTTTTGCAGAATGAGTTTGAGCAGCTCAATTCAATTTGCATGCATGAATGCTAATGGATACCACAAGGAGTTAATTTTTTTTATTTTACTGGCTGATTCTTATTACATCTGATCCAAAATTGGAACTTTTGGAATGATTGAATGCACTGGAGGATTGAACATAGACATGGCTAATGAAAAGATCTGCTAGCCATAGCAATTCCAAACTTTGACTGAATTCAAGGGATACATTATCTGTTGATTTTCATAGGATTTTTGAGTATTTCAGTGTAAAAGGAAGAAAAAGAAAACAGTTTTTGAAACCAAGTGGGTGCAGCAGGCGGGGTCGAATGATGAATTTATGAGGGAATGAAAAACAAGGTAAACTACAATGGTTAAATTGCCTCTGTCCTGTTCCCCAGACACTAAGAGAGGCTTTTCAATTTTCCCTGATACATAAAGGGGACAAGGTGTGAGAAGAAAAAAACAAAAGGAGCTCTACTCTGAATAAAGCCACTGCTAGGAGAGAAATGAGAATGCCAAGTAATTGGTGGGTATGGATGGTACCTGCCAACTAGTCAAGCTGTTTGATAGCACTCCTCTGTGGACCCAAGGGGGGCATTGGTAACACAAGGAAGAAGGGTTAGCAATAGTTTCTAGGTCTTTCATGAGGCTTACAATCGATCACAAACCACTGCTGTCCAGGAAAAAGGTAAAAGAGTATCTAGATAAATAGGAATTGACAAAGCTAGGCAACTTAGAGAGAGAAATCTCTGGAGTCGCCTGTAACCAAAGAAGAGATATTGAAAGTGATATAATCAATGTAGCCCAGGAAGACTCTAGGGAAAAATGAGCTTACCCATCAAGTAACCATAGTTGGAGGCATGTGGCTGGTATGTTTGTTTGCATGATGGGCTCACTGAGGTTTCTGTACCTTCTACATTTCATGCTGCGGTTTCAGGATTTATTTGGGATCTAATGGAGACCATCTTAAAAACTCGCAGAGTTCCACAGACCCTTTCAGTTTTAAGCAATTCAGCAGTATTTCCAGCATAAGGAGAGAGGTCCAATGCTTTCTGGGACAGGTGTGAAACAGAGGAAAAGAAAAATATGTTTATGCTGTGCCATTCATTTCTTTGTTTCTCTAGAGAAACAGAAAGTGTGTATAGCTGCCTTCAGAAGAATCCCTTAAAAATGAAGTTAATCAAAATGTGTACCTTAAAAACGATGAAAGAAAAGGAAGAAAAAATGTAAACAGAATCTGGAGCGAAATGGGCTGTTAAATTCACAGACCTCAGAGAACTAGAATAAGGAAAAAACCCTGCATTTTCCACCAGTCTTGAGTTTTATAATTTATCCATAAATGAGGCTGATCTCCCTAGCCTATTCTGCGGTCACTGGTGAGAGACTTGTTTGTTTAGAGACCAGTTTACAGACAGACTTTAATCTAGATCTTTTCTGGATCTCTGGTCTCTTTAAGTTGACAAATTTTCATCTGTTAGAAAAATGGTTAGATCATGAGGAATCTAACTGCAACTTGGTTGCAAAAAACAGGAGATGAAGTACTCTATGAAGTACTGTACTTGAGCCACAGCGTGAGAGACACAATCTAGAAGGAGAAAGAAACCATTCCTCCTTTTCATATGTGCATAGGCCACACAGAGGAGTAGGCATCTGTTACTGGTTAGGCTAAAAAACCAGACTTTTGTGAGTTGTTTGAGCTTGTGAGGGTAGATTTAGAGATCTCATGTGCAATATGAAAATAGATTTCATAGTATTTTGGTAGATGTCACAATACATGCTCAGCTTTGCCCCGAATTGTAAAGATAGCCCTTTTATATACAGCAGCTGTGGTTTTCAGAAGCAAATCCAAGTAGCATTCAATCTTAAGCATGAACTGAATTTAGTACGGCGTTGTTTTTAGCAGGATATATAAGCAATCTGAATTTGATGTGTCCAGGCATCTTCTGGGCATATTTAAAAACAGACCAGGAGAGTCCCCATTCCTCCTAGAAATCCTGCTATCCTGTAACTGTGGTATAAATGACTAACAAAAATGACACCCATTACTTCAGGTGAAATGTCCACAGAAAAAGATCTTCACTGTTGACTGCTGGCCAAGGAGTAGAATGTGGTAAAATGTCAGTTCCTGCAATAGTTGAGAGTACAGTAAAATCTTGGTATGGGGAGAAGGGGACAAGGGAGCAGGAGGGACAAGGGAATGTCTGCAAATCGTGTGGAGTAATTGGACAACAAAGGAAAAGACACACTGGACACAAAAGTTGTATTCATCTCCCTTTAAGCAGTGGCCTATGGCTCCAAAGACATGGAGATGTTCATCTCTCTCCACCAGTTACAGAGGGATGTTAGGATGTCCATTTCACTACTTTAAATACTAAATTCTACACTTAAAATCAGATGAGAAGAATCCAAGCCTTTATTCATACAAACTTTGATCTATCAAAATGATCTCTCCTAAGCTCAGTTCACCCTGACATTGCTCCCAGACACTCTGGGTTTCACATATATTAGTGAGTGCTTCCATGAAGGAATTACTGCCAATGAAAGGACCAGAGAATAAGTTGAATATTTGGTGGTTTTGGTGTGTTTTTTTTGGTTTTGTTTTGTTTTGTTTTGTTTTGTTTTGTTTTGTTAATTTGTTTGGTTGGTTGGTTGTTTTGAGGTTTTTTTTGTTGTTAGGTTTGGGGGTCTTCCCTCCTCTGGGACAGGAGCAGGCAATAATATTTCAAAATTTTTCTTCAGCAATGACATGAGAGTCAAGTCAAGACTTCTAGCACTTGCAATAAAGAGTATGCACATATGTCTCAGGGTCCAGCTGTAATTGTCTGTATCCGTGTAAGGATTCACCTATGCCAGTCCAAAGGCAAAGATCAGGGTGCTGGGAATAGAACAATTTCATGAGGATACACAGCTCTGCACATATATATGCTGAAAGGTACAAAATTACAGCTTCATTGGAAGAACCGCAGCACTGAGAGTAGCCCTTAGGGCATAAAACCCTGCTGCATCACATGGTACAGCCTCAGCATGTGAATATAAGGACCATAATATTGAAGGTTTTACATATTTAATTTCCTGGAAGAGACCAAGCTGTAGTGATTTAAGCACTTGTTTGCCTTATCCAGGGCCATTTGCCTATGCTGCTTTTAGCACCAATGATGATATACTAAAACCTTTTGTTTGTGGGGCTACAAAATAAGAACTTATCTCCTAATAGCAGCAGTTTAGCTATGTTTATGTCAGCGCTGCACTACATGAGGACTGGCATGTCTCTGCTGATTTAAATTCTCCTGAATACAAGCCTTCTAGAGCTGTAAATAGAGAGAGGTTAAGGCCAGATCTTCGAGCTCAGATGAAGTTGCTTCATCATTTATTATTGTTCAGTTACAATCAAATTATTGATGTTCTCAACATTGCTGGGGCTACCGCATGATGCAAGCCACATGAGTGAGATAGTGGGAAACAAAGAAGAGAAAAATAATAATGTAGAGAAGAATAGAGTTCTTAGCACTTGCATACACAATCATATGGGAAATAAAGCCCAGAATGGTGCAGCAAAACCGTGCTGGGTTTTTTTCTCTTTCCCCTTGTTCGTGCGTGATTTGAAAACCTTTTGCATAGGAGAAGAAAAAGAAATAAAGTTAAACATTCTCAGGGATGTTAAGATGTCAGAGTACAGCTTTTTTCCCTTAAGCATATGAAATATTAAGAACGCTCAGCAAAAGCCAATAGGGAAGCTGCTTAGATAAGAAGATGAAAAATTAATTTTAATGCACAGAGGACTAAGTAATACACTTATTTCACAACCTCAATCAATTTTAATATTTTAGTATTTAAAATTTGTGTCTATTCAATAATATTTTAAAAGTTGCTTGTGTGTTTTTATTAGTATTTCAAGTTGTTCTGTTTCTTTTTTTTTGCCTCTCTTGCTCTCATTCTTTCTTTCCAGTATGCATAGGAGAACTCCTTAGATGAATTTTCCTCTTGGCATCTATCAGTACAGGGTGATTAATGAATTCCTTTCTTTCATGGTGTGGAATTTCTTCTCTACTTCTCTCACATTTGAGAATAGAGGATTCATGCAAATAAATAGAGGCCAATTTCAGTGCATAGAAAACACTCATCTTCAACAACAGCCCAGCTAAGTTCCAGCAGAAGATTGTAAAGGCACAGTCAAAGTACTTCTCAGTTAATTACTTTGGAAAAGTAACCCATAGGAGCCAAGGTTTCAGTGCAGACTGTAAAAATGCAGCCAGGAACTCAAGTGGGGATAAATGAGTTCAGGCCAAGCATCTCCACGCCTTTGTGACTGCATTATCATTACCGCCTGGATTATGTAG
This sequence comes from Gymnorhina tibicen, assembly GCA_013399875.1. Taxonomy (NCBI): domain Eukaryota; kingdom Metazoa; phylum Chordata; class Aves; order Passeriformes; family Artamidae; genus Gymnorhina; species Gymnorhina tibicen. The sequence continues at coordinate 131,665 of VXAZ01005264.1, read as the reverse complement.
TTTAAACCTATCTCCTGTGTATCAGCATGTGAGAATTGACCCTTTTAGGATACAATACACATGTATTTGGAGAGGAAATTCTTATCTTCCAGCTAAAATAAAAACAAAAGCAAAAAAGACAGTGAAGGCGAAAAAAAAATAAACAACCAAACAAATTCTTAATTTACACATTGACAATCATGTCCCTAAATGCCCTTAGGACAAAGGAAAAACAACGTTAAAAATGAATTTAAAAGCTACAGGTTGTGTGCTGATTTCCAGGTGGATCCCTAAGATCAAGTAATCTTCCTTTGCTTCTAACACTGCTCCTATGAGGTGCCTGGGAAAATGTACCTATTACAGTCATTAAATGCTCAGCTATCATAGAAAGAGGTTTTCTGCCTTGTACCTACATTTAGGCATTTATCTCCACCACCATACACCTGGCTCATTTTGTAACAGAGCTGGTGATGGGCAAGTCATTTCTCCTTCATTTTCCCCATAATTTTATTTGAAAGCAGCACAGATTTAAGTTGATGTGAAGGGAGAACTCTCTGAAACCATGTTCCTCTTAGGAAAAGAAATACTCTCTTTATTTGTACGTAACAACCTCAGACATAACTGGGTAATATATAAACAGAGCACTACACATTAGAAAAATGGCCATGTGTGCTGTAGACAAATGTATCAGCCTTTACTGATTATGTTTTCTTCTTCATTATACAACATTTC
>VXAZ01005264.1:96928-123083 GCA_013399875.1 Gymnorhina tibicen | reverse complement strand
TGTAATGAACAAAACCTTTTCAATTCATACCCAAGGAAGATATTGTTGGGGTTGGTGATGAAATTTTAAATAAGAAATTCCATGTCTGCTCCTCACTTTAATTATTTCTTAACAATATTTTTTCCACAGGAACTGGCTATACATTTTTAATCTAATTATTTGTTTAAGAAAAGAAAAATGTACAAGTCAGATTTTAGGTTAACTTTTGAATGTTTAGCATGCCAGTTTAGGGCTAAGTTTATCTCTCTGTGGTTGGAAATGCAAGACTTGGACTGTCCATATCTCTTTCCTAGACCCATCTAATTTATTTTTCTAAAAGAATTAATACAAAACTGTGTTAGTGACCTCATGTCATATTGAACTCATATTGTGTTAAGGTCCTGCTGTGAGTGAAGAGTTGGGCCAGATGACCTCCCACTCCTCTAACATAAATTATTCTGCTTGTTTGGCAGTTATTTCATCTAAAGATTTGTCACCTATTTTATTTCCTTTTATTATTTCTTTTCCTTTCATTTCATTAATGTCAGTGACAGTGTTCTGGGAAGAAATTAGGGCCCGATCCTGAATCATTACACTTTGAATGATTTTTGCATTGTGCATGAGAGGAATTAATTTGAGTTTCAACTAGACAAAAATAAATTGAACAGTTTTTCTCTATTCCATTTTCCCCCTTCTGAAAACTGAAGCATAATTTACATTTTTTCCTCAGAAAAACAAAAAAATGAAAAATGCTTTTCACTATAATTAATTTATACATGCACACATCCCCTTACATTTACTTGTCTTATATATATACCCATACACATAAATACATGTGTGCACATGGTGTGACAGAAAGCAAACATATTTTAGCTGCAAAGAAGCTATATGTTTAAAAAAACCCAGGTACTTAAAGGCATTAGGGGACAATTTAACTTTCATTTGTGTCTTTCATGCTTAAAAGTCTCATGTTATTTGAAATACAAGGGATTTAGAATTCTGAATGCTGGGTTACCACTGAAAATTGAATTTAGCTTTCTAAAATCATTTATGAATTTTGAAAAAACAAAACAAAACCCTTTAAACATTTGAACTGTGCATAAGTTTATTCAAGTTAAAAATATTTAAAATTAAAGTCTTCTATTATTAAACTTAAGTGCTCTGATTGTACCTGTTTAATGATATGAAGAGGGAAGAAAATTATATTTTAAACTCATCAATATACACTGTTTTTTTTAACAACAAGTTTTTAAATTCAGTTTTCTAACTGTCATCTAGGAAGTTAATTGAAATAACTATTCAGTTCATAATGAGAAGAGATAATATATAATTTTCTTGAGTTTTGTTATTTCTGCCCAGGTTACTCCTCTACCGACTCCAAACCCGTGGTGTCAGAGCTAAGGCACCTGATCAAAGTAACTTGAAATGCAGTTCATGGAAGTTGAGCAGTCCGGAAAACATACGATCCATCTAATGTTTTATGCATACCTATAGGTCGATAATGTTATTTATCATTACAGCATACTGGCATGTAGACAGAGCCTGAGAGAGGACCACAGGGCTATAAGCTGAAGGGAAGTACTAACAAATGACAGCCCAGCACTGCAGTGCATCTATTTGGTAGCAATTATCAGTCTGTGAGTAACTACCGGAAAAGCTGCGGAAAAAAAATGACCTAATGACCACGGGTGGTGTTCAGAGACCTTTGTAACTTGTGTGGAATAATAGTGAAACAAACTTGCTAGCTTTGGGACAAAGTAAGTTATTTCTTAACTAAGCAGTAATAAAAAAAACCCCAAAGCTCTCATGCGTTACTTGCAGTGACATTACACAATGTCAAAGAACGCTTTAAAATTAACAAAAGAAACAAGTGTCACAATTAACAAGACTTTATTGAGTATTTTGCTTATTTATTGCTGCCACCTCAAATTTTAATCAGATAAATCAGTTAACGTTTTCCCATGGATGTAATAATAAAAGTACTCAGGCTATATTACCTAACATGTCACACATATGAAGGAAAGAATCACTGCAAACGCCCCTGCAGGAAAATAGGGTATTCACCTCTTGCAAACATTACTGCACACAAAGGCTCGACTACAGTGAATTTTAGCCATGCTGATCACAATCCAGGGCTGGAATCAGGCTTTCCTTGCTGAAAGCTTGAGAGAAGAAAAAATATATTCCAATGCCTTGCCCACTCCTTGACTGCTGATATAAGGAAAGTTGTGTTCTCCAAACTGAGCTCCAGGGAATTAGGAAGAGAAGAGGGAAGACATGAAATGAACCCAACAGTGGAGGAGGAGTTACTGGAGGTCACACAATCACTTGTCTTTGGAGCTCAATGGTTTAGTAAATGCTTTCCTTCCTGCATTCCTCTGAACCATACAGCTCACAGAGTGCCCTTAGGTGTTCTCCAGAGAGTTTCCTCCCAAATGGCAAACTCAGTCTTACATTTCTCAAGCTGACATTCCCTTCTTATTGCAGCCCTGCCCACCCCTGAAGAGCAGAATGGGCTGTTATTCTATATCTCTCTTGGTGAGTTGTTTCAGTAGCAGGATTGTGACCGCAATTTCTGATGCAGAATACCTCACAGTTGGAAGGGCAGTCTACAGAAGAGTTGCTGGAGAAATGAAAGATTCAAGCATCTAGAAGTCTTTTCTTCAGGAAAGTCCAGATTGATGCAAATAGGAGGTTATATTTAGAAAATTCCCTTAATATTCTTAGAAAAAGTTCATTTTGTTAAAATAACTTTGGCCATGCAACACTTGTCACACATAATGTAGAAGAATAAGCTCTCACCCATCCTGGAAAACACGGTAAGGTTTTAATTCCAGATGTGACTGAGGTCATATGTGTCTGAGATTTCCCTCTGGCTTTTTAAAATGACTTGCAATGACCACAGAGAAAGCCTAATTTAGGTGCTTCAGTTAAGTGCCTAAACCTGGATGGCATAAGCCGAGTCTTTAGAGATTGTGATTGTTCTTTGAAGAGTGGCTAGCACAATGAAAAGGCTGAGTAAAATTCTCATACAAAATAATATATAGGAATAGGGCACATAATGGTAAGTGAAGTTGTTTATTACAAATCAAACCAAGTGGCATCTCTCAGCCACGAACCTTGATTTATTCCCTTTTTCCCGGCATGGCTTATGGCATGTGTTAGCACTGTTATCCATGCATTATAAATATTTATTTATGTATTTATGTTTTATGCTTTTACAGGCCAGTAAAAACAAATAACTGAACAAGTTTACAGGCAGTTAATTTGGTGTTTAATGGAAATAATAGTCTGAAAATGTCCTGCTTTGTGAAAGCACTGAGCTGAGTTTCTCTAGGGAACAGTTTATAGCACCTGAGATTTTTCCCTCTGGGTGCTGGGAACCCAGTCTTTAAGTCCTATTTTCTTACTCTGCAAAACAACGGAAACAACAAAATTCTGTCAGCGCTGTTGAAAGTTCTCAGCAATTCTTCATTTCAAGGACATAATTGCTGTATCTGGATAAGAAAAATAAACAACAGCAGTTTGCCATCATGATCTGAGAACAAGTAATTCAGACTCTGTCCAGACTGATAAATAATATTAATGAAAATCCCGGTTCTGGCTTTTTTTTTTTTTTTAATAAAAAAGTTTTTGTTACCGTAAGTAAAGCTTTGTAAAGGGAAGGCCTTGTAGAATCACGGCTCTGGGCTGTTACTTAGGGTAAGTAGAAAAGGACTACGGGAGAGTGGCTGGGCTGGAACAGAGGAAGTGAGGCAGGATGCGTGACTGCCTCGTGTGCACTTCGTGGCGTGTGGTGCCTGGTTAAACGTGGTTTGTTGTGCCTTAAAACCATGTAAACTGGTAACCGACTAACGGCCTAAAAAGGCCAGGGTTTTTGGCAATAAAGGGTCCTCCTTTGCACCTGCCTGGGGTCTCCGTGCTGCTCATTACCACAACAAGTTTTTAATTTTTGAAAAAATATTATTAAGACATTTAAAAACTAGTTAGTCACCTTCTTTTTTTTTTTTTTAATAAAAAATGGTACAGAAAAACGAAGGGAAGAGGTAGGAAGATTTGGAAAGGAGAAAAAAGGGAATGTAAACACAGCAAAAGAGAGTACTTCCAAAAAATGTTAATTGAAGTAATTTAAGTGGACCTGTTTTTACTAGTTTCTTTGATCTTTTTAGTTGTTTTTTGCTGAAAATGAGAACATTTAGGGAATAAATTTTTTATGGGAAACACATTTTCCTACAAAAAAATAAACTAGCCTTATTACTTCAAAACATTTACGCACAACAATTTTTTTTTTGTCCCCCAGGTCTTATATGATCCAACCGTTTCCTTATTACAGTTTTACCCTACAAAGGGGCTTTACTTCACTGAAAGACCACATATCATATGGGATAACGTCCTGCTTAGCTTAGAGCCAAATTCAGCTCCTCAGCATGGCAGGAGAGGCACAGAGAGGGAATGGCTGGGAACAGCATTGTGGGTTCAAGCCTGTGCTGGAAGCCAAGTGCCTTCTTTAAACCTTGACAAACTCAGTAAACCAAGACAGCAAAAAAATAATGAAAAGACCAGTCTCTTCCTCATTTCTATTTGGAGGAGTACAAATGATTATCAAGTCTCTTATGAGGCAAATAACGTGTAACAAGTTTCTTGCCACTGTGGTTATCCGCTTGTTCCAGAGTAATTTCCTTGAATAAGCATTTTGGTTTTGTTGCTTTTCTTGTCTTTGGTTTGTTTTGTTGTATTTTGAATTTTGATTTTTAAATAATTTTTTGTTTGTTATCATTATTATTATTACTATTAGTAGTAGTAGTATAAATTAGACCCTATTTTGACTTATTTTCCGTAGTCCTAAAAGAGAAAGGAGAAATCCACTGAATAGTCCATTACTTTCTTCCACCTCCTCTAAAGAATTCAGAATTCAGCTTTCATTTTGATGGTGCTTTAACAGCACTTGGTTAAAGAAAGTAAACTAATTACAATGGAAATGCAGCTCTGAAAACTTTTAGAAAAACACATTATTTTGTTTTAGGGTTCAGTTAATATACATTCATTTATCATCTTTATAAGAGATGTACAGGGCAATGATGAATAATCCCTGGCTTCCAATCAGGAAATGCAAATTATTCTTCTCTTTTTTTTTCTGTCCTTTTTTTTTCCTCTTTTTTTTTCCTTTCCAATGAATAATGCATACTAGTAAAACTGAAGGGAAAAAAAAAAAAAAGCGGTGCCAGAAAGCTGGCAGGATGTAATGACAAGCAAGAAATGTAATGTGGTGTGTTACCAAAAAAGCCTCTAAAGAGAAGCCAAATGCTGCATTTCCTTTAGTCACAATTACATCATCAACCTTGAACTTAGGGGAAAGTCTGCAAAGTATAAAGCCCAGAAAGAATAGGGAGGGAAAATGTTACCCATAGGAAATTAAATAAGTAAAAAACAACTCCTAGATTCGGGGGCTTTCTTTTAGTTTATGCTGGAGCCCAAATCATGTACCCTAACCAGAGTCTCCATCTGCCTACCTGAAACTCTTTAATCAAAGGTGTCAGCAGTCTTGGCTTTCTTTATAGAGAAACAAACCTGCGCTCTCACTGCATCACAGAGATGTTAGGTTGATTGAACTGGTTGAGCTCCCAAGCTTCCATCACTGTAGCTTGAAGGAGTTTTAGTCGATTGGGCTTTTACTTTAGACCATGACATTAAAAGCTTAAACTTGCATGGGTTGAATTTAGGTTGCAGTTTCATCCTGCTGTCACAGACAGGTGTCAACTATAACAAAACCAGTTGAATAATCACAGTTTAAATGTAACACAAGAAGGTCTCAGTGGAAGATGTACAGCTTTGCATGTAACATAAAAGACCTATAAAGCAAGGTCTCAAGCATTTCTCTGAAATGTTGAAACTCAGTGAAGGCTTATTGCTCTTAAGAACTTGCCACTTTTAACTGAGATCCTGACTTTAAAACACCGCATTGTCATATCTGAATCATAAAGTTCCTAGAGAAAAACAGCAAAATATTTTTTTCCTCTTTTTTTTTTTTTTGCCTCGCTTTGATTTGGTTTCTTTTGAGTCAGTTCATTTCAATTTGGTTTCTTTTGATTTGTTTTCTTTTGGCTTGTTTCTCTCGGCCTGGTTTCTTGTGTGTTTTCTCCCCAGTTCCTTAAAATCTTAAGGGTGAAGAGTTACAAAAATTTTGGACTACAGTACCCATACCTGTCACAAATGTAATTACATTGTTTGAATCTCACCACATGTATTGAATTATAGTTTCTATAATGAAAACAAAGTACATTATCTCTAAGTTTAACCACAAACTTGCTGAACTGAAGGCCATTTTCTTCTTTGCTCTCTAAATGTTGGTCTCTTCTCCTAAGTAAAAAATGATAGAATGAGAGGAAATGGCCTCAAGTTCTGCCAGGGGAGGTTTAGACTGGATAACAGGAAAAGTTTTTCACTAGGGTGGTTGTCAAGCATTAGAACAGTGTAACTCAATGCAGGGAAGCGGTCGAGTCACCACCCCTGAAGATATTTATTAAAAGATGTACAGTTGTGGTGTTTACAGACATGGTTAAGTGGTGGACTTGGCAGGGCTGTCCCAATGGTTGGACTTGATGTTCTTAGAGGGCTTTTCTAATGTAAATGATCCTATGATTCCATGGATTTCAAAAGTATTTGGATCACTAAACTCCTGCAGATTTATTTAAAAGTGTCAGCTCTCACTGCAGATCTATGAACATGTCACACTGTGGAATAAGCACTTGAAGCATTTGTCCTACAGGACTGTTCCTGATCCAGAACTAGGGAGTGGCCATATTTCACCCCCTATTCTACCTTCTGATAATCACCAGCATTGATAGAAGAGATATTACAGTTTATGAGTTTCTTACAGTTTACAGGAATAATTTCTAGTTTTACTGCTTAAGGACTATTCTTCCAGTACTGAACATACAGCTTGAGTCCTTCCTGTTCACCAAGTTACACGCTTTTTCTTACTCACATGTCCATTCAGGGTATAAACACTGTGATGTCTGTTGAGGAACACATGCTGTTTCCAAAACTAAGTTTCCTTCTCTTTTTGTAACAAGATAGAATTCATAATTTTTATGCTGTTGACTTGTAAGTTCTGTTGCTGCTGCTATTTATTTCTTCCCATCTCCCTCCTTTCTGTCCCCAAGACGACCAAAAATTCCTGGCATCAACAGCCTATGTAAAAACATATTTCATGGATGGATAAAGGACAAAATCAGGTTATTTCATTAAGACACAGCAACATGTCTTCTGGCACACCTTTAAAAAATCAATAAATTGAGGTAGGATGGGACCTCTCATTGTGCTAGAAGCCAAAATATATTTATTGTCCAGATGTAATTTCAGTTTTATTGCCCAGATCACAGGTCATTGGTTAGCAGATGCTGGGCAGGGAATCTAGCCGGTCAGCTAATAGCCTCCCCACTGCTGAAATTAACTAACAGTCAAAAGGTTTAATAACCAAAGGTCACAATAGGCTGTTTGAAGAGTCAGTAGGAATCCATCTGATAAATTATCTTCTTCTGTTCTGGGGCAAATGCTGTCTCACCTCCCTCCGTGATATAAAATGAGAATTAGAAAAGTAAACTCTTACTCCAGGCCAAAAAGTTGATTTTCACAGCTTGCTAACATCTTCCAAGGAAAGCATGTCCTGTCCTAAACTCTTGCCTCTGTTGTTGCTGATTATTCTGAAACCAAAATTGATCAAATTTGGAAACGGCGCAAAAGCACTCATTAATGGATTGGGAGTGAATGTAAATTTGGGGTTTACTTTTTAAAATGTATTTGATAATGTTAAAAAAAGTTACCATGCAATAATGAAAATCCTTGTAATACTCAATCTAATGTTTGAATTTCAGTTATTTGCCCAGTCTTGATGGGGTTAACAAAACCTACCTGAGTTAGGACTGGAGTCCTCAAATAGGTAATGATATTAGAATTTACCATCAAATCATACCAACCCCGAAGTCTTGAATCTAATTGCTGGAGGCACATAGAAGTATATTTTGTCACTTCCCTTGTTAACTTCATCATTCTCTTCTAAAACACTGAGAAAATGACAGTCTGCAGCCTTGGTAAGTTGCTTTCAGGTGTTTTCAGTAAAAAATGACCATTAGTGAGTAATGAATGCTTCCTGCTTATTAAAACTACGCTTTTTTTCCACCTTTAACTTCTCCCTGAAGTAGGCAGAAGTTTATTTTGCACACCCTAGACCTTGGCCTTACATCGAGGTCTGAAGTAAGCACTACCATGACAGAGAAACTGAGAGTGAGTAGTGAGGAAAGGGGAAAACTTTTCTCTCCTTTTTCTTTATTAACCTCATCCTTATGGGATGCTTTAATCACACAATTAAATATTTGTCAGGTCACTTCAAGCTGTCATCGTGGAACTTTGTTCATGTTTTATAGAAAAGATCTGAAGTGCAAAAGGATTAAAACTGTGACATTAATGTTAGTGGAGAGAGGCACCAGGTTCCACTAGTCTCACCCTACTGTGATGATAGTCTTAGGTTTGAGCTTGGTCTGCACTCTAACTCAGCTCTCATCAGTCAAATCCATGCTTCAAACAGCAGGAAGAGCTTGCATCCAGATATTCAATATCTGGATTGATTCCTGTGCCTGATTTTTCCTATCTGACTGACCTCTCAGCTCATTCTAGATGGAAATCAAGACATCATCAGCCTGAATAAGTGATGATCATGATCTGGAGGCTGAGCCTGTGTACCACAAAAGCATAAATGTAGAGCTGCGGTCTGAGCACGAGAACAGGACTAAGTAATAGGAGTGGACTTGCATTGTCATAAATTAATAATGGTCCAAACGCAGTCACCGAGATTTGATTTTAGAGAACAAAAACCTCCCCTGCATGGAGAAATTTCATTCACAGCCTCTAGGATCACAGCTTATTTTGTGCTTTTCTACAGTTTTTCATATCCCTGTGCTGCACTCAGGCTAAATTAATCATCTCCTTTTCATTTCAAATTCATGCCCTGGTTCAAGGAGTCTGAGGGAAATGAAATAACATGTGAATCTCAAGACCAGTGCTGCAGACACACACATAAAGGAGAACATGGCCGTCACTGCAAACAAGTATAAAATGCTGCAGTAAACACACAAGCCCTTAGCAAAACAGAGTGAACTCTGCTTCTCCATGTGAGCATGAGAAAATTGATGCAGTGAGCACTGGACTAAGAAATAAGTGAAGAACAGCTACAGGACAGGCTTCTGATACCGTAGCAAAGTATTGTCAGGAATTTGAAGTTTTCAACATGGCAAGAAAAGTGAGAGAGTTCAGAAAGACAGTGATAGACATGTATCCTTATGAATTGCATCCCAGAGTAGCAAAAAAAGTCTTTTTTTCTTACATTTTAGGTGTTATTCATGGCTTCATGTTTTCAATCCATGGGACTCATGGCACTGAAATTCATCTGACACATACATATTAGAAGAAAAATGGCAATTTGCTGTGAATGAAGGTCGGGAAAGAAGAAAGAGAAGGGATGTAAAAAGAAACAATTAAAAAGCTATGTTTCTGATGGAACAGTTTGGATTACTAGGTGGGACTCATTTATACGAACATAGATGAACTGATCAATAAATCCTTCCAGGAGTGATTGGCTCACTTTAAGATATATATCAAACCTAGATTAATACAAATCAATCTCTGGAAATGTCTGTTTCTCTCTATTCTGGACTGTCATGAAGGAATTCTTAGGTAATGAAATCAGACTCAGGCCTCTAAATTTTAGACAACTGAAGTTACAGAAGATGAATCACTTCCTTACTTATTTGTGATAAACTAGTCCTCAGGTAATCCAGCTCAAAGGGACACACACAACTCATTCAGATAATAGTACAGTCAGGAATAGGGGGTTTACTCTATCAAAAAAGACTGAGTAGTTTTGTTTCTCAACGAAGTACCTAATAATTAATTACCACTGTGGATGTTGATTCAATAAACACAGATCCCACAAATGACATTGGTGTTTAGGCTGCAAGTGACCAAAGTTACTTATCGCACACATTGAGTGAGTTTTTGTAAGACTGGGTGAAACTGCCCTCAGTTTCCCATTTAGGCAACAGCTTTACCAGTGAAATGCTGTGAAATACTTCAGAAACAGGAAATATATAGAACTCTAAGTTAGGTAAAGAGCACTTCGACATTCAAAGACTTTCTCTGTACTTGAACAGAGATTTTGGTGTCGGCTCTGATACGAATATTATATCATTGTCCCTTTAAACCCTTCCTTTTCCCACTCAGCAGTTTTGCTCTTTTAGTCCCACACTTCCCTTGACCAATTACATTAATGTGTATTTGTCAATACCGAATTTCATTTGCTGTGTAACAGCCCAGAGCCCAGCAAATCTTGTTGAATTTTCCTTGCCTCTTAAGCCTGAGTTCCTGCATCTTCCCAGCTTTGTGTTGTCAGCAAAACTTAACACATTTACAATAGGTCTCTTGATCTAGGGCAATTACAGAGGGAAGCAATAGCAGGTGCAGGAAGCTTAACAAGAGATGGATGTTGTACTATCATTGTGGTCTCCGATCCTGTGTTAGTATAAGGGTTGTCAAATTGATTCAAATTAAATTGACATCGCGGTGGAGCAGGTATCACACAGTTGTTGTAAATCTCAGACTTTCTTGGCTCTAATGCCTTGAGAGGAGACGAGGAGAGGGAGACAAGGAGGAGGGGACAAGCACGTTCAAAGGCAGCAGCAGAAGGTGAGAGTGAATGCAGGAATAAAACAGGCAGAAAAGGCTTTAGCAGGCTACCTACTGCATCTGTGGGTTGTCATAAGGAAACAGTCAATGAGGACTTGCATGGTTCAGAACACATACACTGTTATGCAATAATTTTTGAATGAATGAACAGGCTAAAGTTTATAAAGGATGAAATTCTCCGTAACTTGATGTCGAATCACCCAGATTTTCCCCATCAGGCCGCTTGTGGAATGCAGGGCCCTGAAATGAGAGCACCTGGAGCAGTTTCCTGGAGAGAGCTTGTAGGTGAACAAGAAGTTTCAGGAAGGTCTGCCATAACTTGAATGATTCCTCTGGGTCATTACACTGCTAAAAAGTTGGCACTCTTAAACTGTAATTAAATGCCTTGAGAGATTTGATTGTTCAAAGACTTAGGGAAAGTCTATTCCTTCTATGAAGTAAGAAAAGGGTAAAGACCCTGTCGGACTGGTGCATTTCCGGGCACATGCAGTGGGAGAATTTTGTTTTCCCAAGTAAGCCTGATGAAGTGTAGAATGTTCACAAAGGTATTCAAGTAAGGAAGATAGTAACCTTCAAGTCCAGACAAATAGGTATTTCCAGAATAAGAAGGCCTAAAGAGACAGCAAAAGTAGTTCAACACAAGAAAACATAAAGTCTTGAACTTGGAGTAAAATAACTACAAGTACCAGGATGAGCTGGGAGCCAACTCTCTGGAAAGCAGCATTTGCAGAGAAGGACCCAGGGGGCTCCTGGTGGGCAAGAAATTGACTAAACAATCTGACTTTGTAGAAAAGAAGACCAAAAACTTCTAGGCTATACTACCAAGAACATTACCAGAAGGTTAAGGAAGGTGATCCTTCCCCTCTGCTCAGCACTGGTAAGACATCTCAAGTTCTGTGTCTGTTTCTGGGCCCTGTAGCGCAAGACAGATATGAGTACACTGGATGAAGTACAGTGATGGTCCAGGAAACAATGAAGACATTGGTGTTAAGCTGTCTACATAGGAAGGATATATTTACGCTTACATAGTAGTCCACAGATATTAATTGAAATACAGATTGTCCAAAAAACTATGTACTTGGTCCTAAAACACACATCTGAACTTCATAAGCTGAATAGCTCTGTTGTGTTTATAAACAAAGACTTTTCTTCAACTGAAGTAAAGCATCTACTGTCATTTGAGATTATGAGAGAGCATGAAAAATCCACATGGGTCTGGCAGGACTGCAAAATGCCTACACCCCTCTGGACTGGAATTAGGAAGTCAAATGCAATTATCTAGAATATACTGAATGCATTAGACACCTCTTTTTAAGAATAAAACCTCTGATTTTTCTTGATGGTAACAGGAGTTGAGAAACCTAGTTCAGAGGTAGACCTTTACATCTAAATATTTGCATGCATTTCTGTTAAAATAAGAACAATAAAGGGAACAAAAACCTTACGCCATGCACAAGAGAATTCTCTTTTCTGTTCTATCATTTGGCTAGTCGGAAAGAAGTTTAGTTATTTCTATTGTTCTAAGACCTTTTGTAGAATCAAGTGGTCCTTGAGTCAGCCACCAGTTAAGATCCTGACTCTGCATATGGCACTCAGTTTTTGAACTCTAGCCAGCCTCCCTGTCCACTAACTGGAAACAAGTGGCCTGCTCAGGAAACAAGGTATTTGATGCTGCACTTACATTTTTGGGTAGAAATGACACTGGGGTTCCCCAACTAGACTACTGTGTTGGTAAATGTCCCAAGCCCCATGTTTGGAAGAAACTTTGTGTGAGGGACCCTGCCTTTGAGGGGACTGCCGTGTGCAGACTGGCTTCATTTTTTGAGGAAAGAATTAAAGCAGACAGCTTGACAGCTTAAGAGAATGTTTAACCATTGAGGTCAGCATGATGAGATGGACTTTTTTTCCATCTTCACTGGTCTCCTTCAAAAACCAAGTCTTTTCCATAAAGGCTCATGGAAGTTACTATAGCTTGAGTGCCAGCCACTCGGTATTTATCCTTTTGATAGTTTTAGTTAAGCCTGTTTTGGTGGGTAGTTTCCTTGCGGTGGCATGGCGGGCCACAGCATTCCCGGAGAGCTCTGCGGGGTGTTTTAGGGAGAGTGGCCATGCCACTCTCCCGTAGCCCTTCCTGGGCGGCCTGCTCGGTCCCAGCTGGCTGTAGCTCCACAACACGGTGATGATAAAGGAGGCGAGAAGGCTCCCAGCGTGGGGACCTCAGAGGATCTTTATTACCTCCCAGAGGCAGAGAGCCAGCACGTGGCATGGTGCCCCAAGGCAGAGAGCAGGGAGCTGGCAACAGGCCGATCCGCAGAGGCAGACAGTAACTCACAGGGCACGGTGCCTCGTGTTTATCTGGGGATCAGGGGGGCGGAGAGAGCACATGGACGAATGGTCTCAGAGCACAGGGGAGGTACAAGGGCGGCGTTGGGGTAACAGGACCAATGGGAGAAACCCGAGGGAGTGGTTAGGACTAGGGGCAGGGGAAGAGGGGCACCATGTGGAAAGGGCAGGCAGGGGTGGGGATACAGCACCACATAAGCTCTTTTGTTCATTTTTCCAGATGTTTCCCATTTAATTAATTATTTCACCATCGTCACTCACCTGTTTTTTCACCTCCAAGTTTGACCTTCTCATCTTCTCTGTCTTACAATTACCATTATTTTATCTAGAGTTTCGCATGAAATTGAGATTATAGTCCTCTCTATGAACCACCTATCCAGACAATTTAAGAAGGTGATACACACAAAAACACACACAAACAGAGCATATTCTTTCCCTCTTCATGGTATCTGCCTTTTGGTACCCTACAGAAGAGAACCTATTACTTAAATAAAGGTGAATCTACTACTCAAGTATGTCCTTTAGCAGTTATTCATTCCTGAATTCTGACATCTGCCATTGACTGGTTGTAATGTACCGAAATGATCCCACATTTGTATTTGCCTCTCATGAAAGCACCTCTGTGATTAGAATAGTTTCAAAATGATCAGAATAAATCCTGTCTCTAGGTCATTTGATCTGGTTTGCTCTTTTACTTAAGTCAGCAAAACCAGTCTTTGTATAGTCTATGAGTGTGATGAAGGTGTCTGAAATTTTTAGTAGTGTTTTGTTTAGAGCAATTTTTTTTTAGGAACAATAAATTGCAGAAAATTCAAAAATTTTTACGCAATTCAAAACCAGAAGGATGCCTTTACAGAAAATACTGTACCATACTACTGAAGAACAAATTTTTTAGCAAAGAAAGGCAATGTAAATAAAGTAAAAACAAAAAGAAGAATTAAGGTAGATAAAGGAGTTCAGTAATGATGAAAGGCATGTAGCAAATGATCAGCTGAAAAGTATACTGTGGAAATATTTGGTTGGCTCGTATGATTCTCCCAGGGAATGTTGGGATATTCTCCAGCAGATGTTTCATTGTTCAGACATTTAAAACTAGATTAGGAAAAGCAATAGGAAAGCAAGTGCAGTGAATAATACTTCAGAAAATGGATGAGACTGCCATTGGAACAGATGAACTGATTCAATCTGCCTTATTAAATATTATATTGTGAAGATCCTAACATCCCCTCTAATTCTTTGTAACTTCTTTTAATGTTTTTAAGACATTATCAAATGGTATAAATAGTAGGAATGTAGATTTGATTAAAATCTATCAGGAGATGGTATCTTTTAGATATTTAACTAAGAATTATTAAACCAAAATTATGATGAATTCAATGTTCGGGTTATGATATAGTTCACTAGTGTCAATCACTTTCATACTGACTGTTTTATAAAAATATATATACAGAATTTGCAATAGAGGAATTATGCCACCTGTCCTCTTCGCATTTTCTTCCTCCACATAACATACCCTTACACCATAAACCACAGGAAATGTCTTGGTTTTTCTTGTACCCAGCCCATCCCTAGGGTTCTGGATGGCATTATAATCTCCATCCCCTGAAAAATAAACATATACCCGGTACCAAAAAATGGAAGCAACTCGAGACAGAGCACTGAAGCATAAATGATTCCTTCCAGTCAGGGCTCTGTGATTTGTGTGCCTGTGTGGGTGTGTGGACTGTGCACAGTGGTATGGGAAAGCTGAAGACTAAGGAGAAGAAATAAGACTGCACTTGAAAATTAAAATTACAACCCCACCAAATGCAAAACAGAAAGAGAACAGAATTTTAAATAGGTTGGTAGATAACATCAGCTCATTAGCAGTTCTATTACAGCTTACACTGGTTTGTTTTCTCCAAGCATAAAAAACACCCAAGTGATATGTTTGTGTCTATGTGTCTGTGTATGGAGGGAAGTAAATTAAACAGACATAGCACAAGTTATGTCTGAAAATTTAAATGCACCTTTCAAGACAACAGGAGGTGTGAAGGGGAAGATTGCTGAAGCTGATATTCCAAAATGCTGATATATCTTGGGTAGACCCATGTCTTGTGCAGGACTTCCACTGCCTCACTCTGACCATAATTTCTTCCTGCTTTAAAAACATGATGTTCAAAGTCAAAGAATGCTTTCAGACCAGTGGAAGCCAGGGCCTTGCTCCTGCAGCTTGTGTCACAGCAATCAAGGTCAAGAGGGTAAGTCAAAAGAAAGCAGAGGAAACAATATAGACTCTAATTATTTGCATTTATAAACAAAAAGTATACCACACCAAAAGGTTACTTGGGATTTTTTTTCCATATTTCCTTGGAAGAAATGAAGAAGCTTCAAGGACAAATTAGAGATGTTACAGTACCAGTGAGAAAAAAAAAAATCCCTTCCTACTTTAAGACTAAAACTTTCAGTTTGCTAGAAGATGCTGTCATGAAAGGTCCAAGAACTCTGTTTGCTTAAGATCTTATTGCTATTGTCTCTGTGATAGCAAGTCAATATGTATCCGCTTAGTAAAATGAAGACTGAACAACAGCTGCATGCAAATATTAAAATAAGATCACTGGGAGGCAGAGAATTGATTGTGGACAACAGAACTGTGAACTGGGCTGGGAAGATTTTAATGGGATACAAGAAGGAAGAAGCAGTAAGGTTTCAATTATAGACTCAAACAAGATGGAAAACAAAATAACATGTTGCTTTTGCCTATTTATTTGTTTTCAGATCATAGGGATATTTGTTTAGAAATGTTGAAATATATTTTTTTCTTCCAAGGTTGTTCCCATTTTGAATTTTAAAAATATTTATAATTGGATAAAGTCTAATCACAAGAACCACATATGGATTGATGCGTCTCAAAGTAGCACAAGTAATTTTGCAAATTTTTTCACTTGGATTTTGTTTGCATAAGGAATACTTCCTTTTTTTGGGAAAAAATATAGTTAAAGACATGACCCTTTTACTATATATATCCATTTTTCAAGAAGTGTTTTGCTACATAGTTCCCACTCAGTCAACAGAACTTGAAGGTAAATTCAGTTCACTGACTGTGGTTCATAAAAGAAATCTCTCTTCAAGGTGGGAAAGTCAAACAACCTAGAATTTTAGATATAGATGTTTTAATTGGATTGAATATGTCCCATCATCCAATGCAGTCTGGGGCACTATATTCTTTCTAGACAATATTGAGACCAGAATGAATTTCTATGATCGGACAAATGTTCTTGATTATCTTTGAAGGTTTGTTTTGTAGTGTTTTATCACTGGAAATACTGTGAAATAAAACACTGGGAAAAAAAGCACTAGGAAATGAAACACTGACTGCTTCACACTGTTGAGAACTCTTGTAGACTTTCACCTCCTGGATCCTGAAACGATCTCCTGATCAGAACACAGGGGAATCCTCATGAAGTATAAAATTACATAGCTGTGCTGGTTTTGGTGGAATGATACTATCCAAAAGTGCTATAAAAGCATTAGCTAATAGGTGCTTCCTTGCTAAAAGGAAGTATTGGGACATTTTATAATCTTGTTTCATGTTTCTAAGAATAATTAGGTACCTTAGAGAAAAAGAGGCGTTAGAGGATGTTATCCAGTGTAGGTGCAGAGGTCCACATGGGTATGTGCCTTCGATTTGGTCTAAAATTACCTCTAAACAAACTAGAGCAGCTGTAGGTCATGACACAGAGGCAAAGAATCAGGACTTTAGATGACGGTCTCAGTGTCTGCAACTCATGACTGTTCTTTCTGGATGGCTGAAACTGAATTGAGTTAATGGGAAAGAAATGTAAAAAGAAAATAATGAAAAAAAGAAAAAAAGAAATAGAAGACAAAAGAGGCAAGAGAAATAAAGAAAAAAGAGAAAAGGAAAAAGATAAATTACAAAAGGAAGAAAAGGAGAAAAAAGAAAAAAAGAGAAAAAACAACAAGGAAAGTTAATAAAATAATAAAAAGAAAGGAAAAAAAAAGATAAAAAGAAAAGGAAATATGAGTTTATCATTCTTACTTGCATTACTTATTGCAAAGAAGTCTATAGCATCAAGTATACCATAGTGAAGACCCTACTCACCTGTTTATGTATTGTGTTGGTTGGAGGGTTATGGACAGACTGAAAATTAGTTCTTACAAAGTATTTTCTTTGAGCTATCATGTCCATAAATGTTATCCAAAAATAGGCAGTTTATCTAGGTCTAGCTTATCTCAAAGTAAAACTCCTTATTTTCTCTATGAGTTACAAGGAGAGTATTGATAGCTCAGAATCAGGTTTGGTGAACTAATCTACTATTACTCACTTATCACTGAAATATTACTAAAACAGGGAATATTTGGGACATTTCATAGCAACTGTACTCAAGAATCTAATTTAGATCCCAGTTCCAATAGAATCAATATGGGACATCTCCCCATCTGGGGTTTACATCTTCAGGGTTGTCTGTTATCCAGTGGTGGTGAGAGGCACCCCCTGGAGCATTTCACAAGGCAGAAAAAGCCAAACAAACACACACTGGGAAGAAGTGAAGTCCAACCACAAAGACTTCACACCTGTTACATTTAAATGAAGCCTTCTATTCTGTAATTTACCACTGTGTTACGTATACACACCATAACTCCCTCCCTCACCCTAACAGACAGACAAAAGCAAATGAAAAAAAAAACTTAAGATGGTGTGTGTTGAGTCAAACACCCATTAAACAAACAAGCAAAAAAACCCTGGAACATTTGGAAACCCTAAATGAAAAACAGTTTTCCTTCTGCTTGATAGAAGCTACTTTAAAATCTCACAATCAAAACTAAATCCACATCTTAAGGAACATTATGACAGGAGAAAGGGAGACAGTGTGGGTAAAGGAACCAGGACATTGTCTTTCTTTATGTGTTCAGAGAAAGGTGTTTTCTTAAAAACAGTTGTTGGAATAATTTGGAATGTCTGAATACTTTGAAATGTTCCACAATGAACTCTAATCCTACGATTTCTGATGCCAAGGTAGTATTTTCATTTCAAAGAACTGTTCTGAGTTAGTAGGGAAATATTCAGCATTTCTCAGCAAAAGTACTATATTTACAAATATAAAACTGCTTTATTAAAGAAAATAAAAAAAAGGAAAAAACCCAAGATGTATGGATTACCTTGCAAAAAAAGCAAGGCAGGGAGATTGAAATCAGGAGAAGCTGGGATTTATGGAAACAAGACTATGTGTATGGGGGGGAATCAAAGACAAGGAAGTAATGGTGGAAGAAAGAATATGGGGTAAATCTTCTTTGTATTGCTGTTATACACATACCTGCTGTTTTGTTGCTGAAACACAGCTATCTATTTGACTTTTTTTTTCCAGAGAGAAAAGGGGATAGCCATGGAATTATGGATAGGTACTTTGCATGAATTGCATTACATGCAATCTTAATGTTTCATTTCTGCAGAAACATGACATTGAATGGATCCCTGAGGATCCAGTAGTTCTAGTTTCCCAGGACTCTGAACACACTGAAATCCCCTTCATAAGTCCAATTCCCTACCACTCTAGTGAAATATTCTCCCATAGAATTATCTGCAATTTACTATATAAAATTGGCTTCTAGATTAATCTAATTTTAACACTGCTGAAAGGAATCTTACTCAGAGATAGCCAGAGAAGGCTCTTCTCTGATTTTATTGGAATTTCATGGGCTCATGTCATCCCAAACTCTGGTCTTGAGCCCTCAGTGTCAAAGAGCATCATTTTTCCGATCAAATTGTGTACAAAAGCAAATTCAGACCCCTTAATCTTAGTGGTCTTGAACATCCACTAATGATATTGACAGTGAAAATGCCACCTTAAGGCAGCATTCAGGTATTATTTTTCCATTGAATACCTGCAATTTACAATAATCCCTGAACATGAATTTTTCCTTCTTTCTTTCCCTGACTACATTCTCTGTCCCTGTTTGTGAATCCCTATGTGTGTAACCACCCTTGGATGTATTTTTTGTCATGTAGAAACAGTTTTAAATTTAATCAAAAATCCATTCTTCCTGACTGAGTATTAACTGAAATATTGTCTGTATTTTTTCACAGTTAGTTTAATCCTCTAGTATAAAACTGTGGCAATAAAATAGTCCAACTCACCAGCTTTGAACCAGTGTAATTGAGAGGAGAAACTAGTGAGATAGAATTAGACCAATTTTACATCAGGATAACTGAGTTTAATCTCCTGATTAAGATTTGAAGTTAGCATACATATAACTCTTATACAAGCCACCACATTATTTGCTTGATATTTTTGCAGTATCAAAATTCGGGCAGACATGGAAACTCTGTATGTTTCCAGAATTATAGCCTTTATAAAAAGACAAAGAAGCTCAAAAAGTCTGGAGGTGTTCTCTCCAGACTTCAGAGACAATAGTCATGTTTGCCAGTGCTTACACGCAAACACACCCTGTGACCTGAATACTTATGAATATCATGGTAGCTAAAATAAATCAGACCAGAGGTCTGCACAGCCCAGCCTCCTGTCTCTGACAGAGGTGTAAAGCAAATGTCTTGTGAAGGATAAAAGATCAGGGCCAGTAGAGGAAAAAAAGGAAAGTGTCTTTCAGTCTTTTCTGAGACCCTTACCACTTGGGGATTAAAAAATTCCTAAACTGGGGCGATGTCTCAGTATCCAGTTGCCTGAGATGGATTTTCCTGCCAGGTGTCTCCTAGTCTCCCAGTCTCCCTTGAAAATGCGTGCCTTGTTGGTATCTAGCATTTAAAACAGCTGCAACAAACAACGGCGTGGTTTTGCGCCAAGTTGAAAGGACTCCACAAGGGCCATTAATTCCAGGTCCTGGCCCTGCCAAGGACAACCCCAAGGATCCAGCCATGGGCCTGAGAACATTGTCCAAATGCTTCTTGAGCTTTGTCAGGCTTGATGCTATGACCAGGGAAGTCACAGGGAAGAAGAAAACTCGCCTGAAACAACTTCAGGCCATTCCCTCAGGCCCTGTCACTGGTCACCAGAGAGAAGAGATGAGTGCCTGCCCTCCCTGCTTCCCTTTGTGAGAAGTTATAGATGCTATGACATCAAACCATCAAAACCATTTCAAACCATATCTATTGTTAAAATAAGAGCAATGGAAAAGCAAAGTAATTGAGTAATTGAGTAAAAAGGCAGAGATTCTCCTCTGGTAAAAATCAGTGTCTTTCACTGAAGTTGTGAGCAATACAGTCTTCCCCAGCTGGAATCTTGAACGAGTAGTAAAATCACAGAATCACAGAATGGTTTGTCTTGGAAGTGACCTTATAAATAATGTAGTTCCAAGCCCACTCCCATGGGCTGGGATATCTCTCTTTGGACTTGTTTTCTCAAAGGTCTGTCTAATCTGGCCTTGACGCTTCTTCAAACTATTTTAGGTGGTGTAGATGCTACAGTCAAAGAGCACAGCTACTGGTGTAGATGCTACAGTCAAAGAGCACAGCATAGGCAGTGGCCTGTTCACAGCATCACATCTCTTATCTAAAGACAGCAGTGTAAATAAATAGCATTTCATGGCAAAACTCTTTTGAGCAATTTCAAACACCTAATGCAAATTTAGCAAATCATCTGCCAGGAGTGACTATTTCCCTCCACTGAATGAAACAGAATGTCGAGTGATGAGCTCAGTGACAAAAAAGATTTGCTCAGCACTAGGTGTTTTTTACTTTCTTTTGGTGATGACAAAACTGAAACACAGTAAAATTTAATGAAGCAGGCACACAAGTGGAACACAACCCAGCTTGGCACAGGAACTCCACTTAGTCCCTCTCGCTGGACAGCTCTGCTCTCAGTCTTCCACAAATATGATACTACCCTGAGAGAAGATGGATCTGAAAAGAGTCTGCCTAAGTACAGGTTTTCTGGGGTTTTTTGCACTTTTTTTTCCCCTTTTTTAAAGAACGGTACTGTGAGTGGCTCTTTCCACTAACTTTTGGAAACAAACATCAGTTTTAATAGAGCTTGACATGTTTAACAGCCAATGTAAACTACGCTTTCACATTGATTATGTGCACTTTGGACAATTTTCTTTCAGTGAGGGCTTTATGGGAGGAATAACACGCTTCTTACAATTTTCAGTGTGATTCAGTTACATCCTGTAGGGCTTTGTATAACGTGTGCACATCAAAACACATTTGGCTTCCTTGACAATAATGTATTTTGGGTTGGAAGAAAAATGAACTACTGCATGACTCATTTTAAGTTTGTACAGTGGGTTTATTTCAACCTTTGTAAACTTCATATAGGCAAGCCCAGAATTAGCTGTGAAATGCCAGCCTGATGGGTTTTTTTCCTGTACTTTACAGTAATTTGTACTCTGAGTAGGTCCAAAATTTATTGGCTGGAAGCAACTGGTCTGCCTTCTAGGATAATAGATCCTCACACTGATTCAGAAGCTACAGTTTCTGTATTTGAGAATTTCCCTCCCTGGAATGAAAAGCACTCAGCATGCTTGCACACTCAGCTCTCAGCATGTCACTAGAGCAGAGGAGTTTCCAGGAGCATGTAAGACAGAATATCTACTTTGACTTAAATCTACTCTCAAAGCCAGGGCATTCAGATCAGCAAGTGGAACATTGCTAGAACATGCTTTGCACTTTGCTGGGTCTCTACCCCAAAATCTTGGTTGTAAGGAATCAAGTCCATCATGTGTAAACAGCAAATCTCACTAACTGAGAATGGAAGAGACCTCATGGGAAGTTTTATGTAGTGCTCAAACTGTTCATGTTACTTCCTTCCTGTGATGCAGAACTTTTAAGAATTCAGTTATGATCCAAGTGGTAACAAGAGAGAGAGAGAGCATGAGGGCAATCATATGGCTTTTGAGGCATGCAGATGCTGCAGAATTTTCAAGATTTTTTTTCCTACAAAAATCTTTGAAATGTAAAATAGTTATAACTTGTGGTAATAGTTACCTGAATTTATATAGAGGCTGAATAACTTCTCCAAGAGATAAAGTGCTTTCCTGTTGTCTTGTCACCAAACAAACCTATTGCTCCCTACAGAATTTTATAGAACTATAAAGATGGAAGCTCATACAGCTATGATTCGGATGCCAAATGATTCAGCTGCATGACGATGTTGAAATTCTACTGAGCAGACCCAGTGTCCCTAGCTCAGAGTGCTGAGTAACTCTAAAGCTGCAGAATACAGAGAGACTTGCATGATAGCTAGTGCAAGAAGTTGGACTGTTCTTAATGATTTATGTAGCATGGGGCACAGTGGACATTGAAGGAAGGGTTAAATGGAAATCCATCAAGTGTAAAGAAATGTCTCTTGAGAAAAGACTTAAAGAATGACCCAGTGGATGGGCCTTGGCTGATTGTAATCTGCATATGAGGCTGAGGAGGGGGGAAAAGGGACTAACAATCAACACTAGAGTAATTTGCCTGATAATAGAAAATTAAAGAACTGGAGAAGCAGGCAGCAGCCTGCAAAATTCATGCAGATTTGGATCTGCTGTATAATTAGCCACAATAGTTATACTGAAAAAAAAAAAAAGAATGACATCAAATTAGAGAAAGATTTCTGTAATATACAATAAAATTGCAGAGTTTACATAAAAAAGGAGACTTAGATAATGGGGAGAAATTAAAAAAGCTAGCAAAGTACTCATAATCTGAACAGTAAAAAGTTTTGATATGATTAGACAAGCATCTGTAAGTTTACAATCAGTACAGGTTGTAGTGAGATAATGAAATAAAATTGATGTACAATATGCTTGCACGGAACAAAACCACCATACAAACATATACTTCAGGGATGACTTTGAATGACACTCAAAAGAATGTATTGTAAGGGAAGGATTTGGAGTTTTGTACCCTGCATGAATCTTTAATTACATTCTAAAGATGAAATGTACCAACATCTTATCCTGTTTGGGGCAGTGCATATGAAAGCTAAGCTACTCTAAAAATGAAATCAAGATAACGTTCTACCATTGGCTTTGTCTGACTTTTAGTCAGGTTCTTACCGTGGGGTGAACTCAAGTTCTGCTGTGAAAAATCCTTCCCAGAGGAACTGATGAAATTGTTTTTCTTATGCTGTCGCACAAATCTCCTTCCAAAGAAGAAAGACAACAGTCTTAATAGAAACAGGGCTTGGTCAGGACTGGATCCAGGAATCAGGACTGCATGAGGAACTTAAGACTAATCTGTCCTGAAATGCAAAGTAAGAAATATATACTTACACCTTCTTGAAGTAGGAGGTAATTAGTGTCCTCAGTGTATACTTCCAGCACTGGTTACCAAGGACCTTTTACACTGTTCGTAATTTTTATTATACACAAGCATGTAAGCTTCCTCCAGGTGAACATTCAATTTAGAATGTACTTAAGGACACTCTTGTGCTGTGTAGTGACCAAAGATTCCTGACCACAGTTCTTGGACTAAAGTCAAAAGTTGACTTTAGTTTGGGGACTGCTGAATTAGGGGAAAAATAAACTGGTTTTCTTAAGGCTCTGAAAGTCATAATTGAATGAAAGACAAAAGTCTTTAATAATCAGCCCTTCATTCTAACAACTGTGCCACTTGTCCCATTTCTTCTGTTTTTGTTCTTTTATGTTAGAGCTAAGAATTATGTTTTTTGCTTTTCAGCTGAACAAACTGAGCATATCTATCTGATTCTGCTCATTTCTATATGGTTCCTACTGTGCTTACAGAAAAAAATAATATTGCACGTGTGCTTTGGGTTCATATATGTGTGTAAAGAGCTGATTCATAGACAAGGTGATCAGAAATATGATGAAGAGTATCTGGGTTTTGTGAAACTTTGTATTTTTGTGTTCTCTTGTGATCATCTGAGTCCTTGAGTAATCTCACCGAGAGCTGGTCTCACACTTAGGTAGCACATGGATACACACTCAGCCACTCTTTATTATAAAAGTTAATAATTTACTGCTTATCCTTATTGGTACCTTGGAGCTGGAGTGAATGAGAACTGAACGCATGCATACTCTCACCAACTATTAAAAAGAACCAGCTGAATCATAAGCCTATATTCTCAGGCTATGTATATCCATTTTTTAATGAGGAATATAGTTCCTTTCTTTTTTCATGATCAAGTTTCTACATAATCAGAAGCACAGTGCAGAGTTGGAAGTGAAAAATTTACCCAGGTAAAGAGAAATAAGAACAGATTTAACCTCTGAAATATCTTCTTATTTAGTCTCATTTTTTCTTCCTCACAGTCATCATGGTAAGCATCTGTTTTATTTTTATTATTAATAGATAGAGGATAAACAGAAAACACGATAAGTAGCAGAATTCTGAACATTACCCAACTGTCCAACTGGGCACCACTACAAGACCTTAAGTGGCA
This sequence comes from Gymnorhina tibicen, assembly GCA_013399875.1. NCBI lineage: Eukaryota > Metazoa > Chordata > Aves > Passeriformes > Artamidae > Gymnorhina > Gymnorhina tibicen. The sequence continues at coordinate 98,682 of VXAZ01005264.1, read as the reverse complement.
TGACCAACAACAATTTTTGCAAGGCAGAATAGTGTTGGTTAGAGAAATGAAATCTCACTTTTCCGCCCTCCATTTCTTTTCTTCTTTCCTCCCTCAAATTTTTTAACTGCATATTAAGATGAAGGCCAGAAGAAAGGGTTGAGGCAACCTTGAAACTGAAGGACAGGTGTCTCAAGTCAACAGGAATAAATAGTAGATGAAGTCTCCTCTTGCTTGTTATAGTAACTTTTATAAGTTACAAACTAAATAGTGTTTGGAAACTTGTTTGACTTTTCCACTACCATTTATACGTGCACGCGTTTTAAAACAGAAGTAATTGTACTCTTATTTTGCATGTGGCTATGAGAGCTGCTGACCATCAGTCCTGGTGTGCTGCAGGGACTGGATGTGGTCTTGAGATCCTTTCTAATTAACAGTGGTCAGAAAGAATAGTTTCATTTCTTGTGAGTTAGAAACAGAAAGGAATACTGGGATTTCAAACAGTACAAGGAGTAACTGTGGTTGAAAATAAAAAACCAATTTCTCTAGCCTTTATTTCTGGAGAAAATAAACCCAGTTCATATTATGATCCAAATCATATCTCAATTCAAAAATAAGGGTTACTTAGTAGGAATAAAGACAAATTTTCACGATGAGAGAAAGTTCCTGGTTATACCTCTCGTGTGAAAGTGATAAGTTATCTTGTAGATATGGTTGTTTTTCCACTGCATTTCCTTTCCTGCATTCCCTATTTCCTATCCCCTACAGGCAAATATTCTTTTTTATATTTAGCAGCACTATTACACTTCATGTTTATTCCCAATAAAGAGGTGATTCAGTTTTCTATAAGAACACAATGATAATCAGAATTGTGATAAGAGTGTTTAGTAGTTTTTATGAATTTTGATGTAATTCTTAGAAAAGTATTGTTCACAGAGTTGGCTACTACCACCTGAGAATCAGAAGACAATTTTTAATTTCTCTGCAAGCAGTTTCCCATGAAGAGTATTTTTGTTAAATATTTAATCAATCCTTTTTCTCTTGGGACTGTGGTCAGTCTTTCCTTTCCAACCACAATATTTTGTAGAGTTCTTCATTATAATTAAGGAGTTGTCCCTCTCCTTTTCTGTATTGATCTCATATATTTTTATTCCTACTATTTAGCAGAATTTCACTTATCATCAATAAAATATTTGAAAGATCTCAAAAAAGACAAATATATTCTTTAAACTATTTTTTTTATATTTTAATCCATCTATATATAATGTTCATTTAGTATTCAGTCCATCCCTCAGATTTTATATCTATATTAACTTTGTCTGTAGAATAGATGAGACAGTATGAGAGAATACAACCTGTCAGAATTGAAANGAGTAACATATATTTCCATTGTAAAACATCAGCGAAAGAGTTTGGATGTTGTCAAAGTTAAGAAGCCAAGCTTCAGCCTCAAGAGATACATTCACCTACTTTTAAGCAAAGGCCTTCATTCACATTCAGGATAGTATTTAAACAGAAAAAAAAAAAAGAGATTTTTTCTTTCTGTTTTAGGTGTGTGTGATGTAGTTACTAATAGTAAAAAAGTTCTTGTTTTCACGTAAAAATGGAAGAAATAATTTATGCACAATTGCATATCGTGGACATTTCCTAAATTATAATCAAGAAGAATAAAATCAAGATGTTTCATGCAATTTATTTAATTTAGTTTCCATATATCTCTCGGTAGTGTGACTTTTTGTTAGATCCTTTTTATTTTTTATCTCTATTATATTTTC
>VXAZ01005264.1:82532-93941 GCA_013399875.1 Gymnorhina tibicen | reverse complement strand
CCTTCCCAAACCTTCCCTTCCCAAACCTTCCCTTCCCTTCCCAAACCTTCCCAAACCTTCCCAAACCTTCCCTTCCCATTCCCAAACCTTCCCAAACCTTCCCAAACCTTCCCTTCCCTAACCTTCCCTTCCCAAAGCTTCCCAAACCTTCTTTCTGCTTTTTACTTTTTTTTCCTTTTCTTTCTTATTTTCTTTTTTTTCCCCTTTCTTTTCTTTTTGCTTTTTTTTCCACTTTCTTTGCTTTTTCTTTTCATTTCCTTGGAATATCCTTTGTTCTTTCCCTCTCTATTGCAGAATCACCCATTATGATTCCAGATTCCCTGTCTTTCTCTGTGCTGCCAATACTGAAATGTCCTGAATTCTAGGCAAAGGTTCTTAATTGATAGGATCAAGGCTTCTTCTGCTTGTCACTTTCTAAAGAACAGGTCTATGTGTGTATTTTCAGAATTAGTTGAACAACATCTATGAGATTTTTCCATGTTCAGTAAAAAACTGTCATTTGTTTTGGTGTCTCTTCCATATTTCCTGTTCTAGGGGCTCTGGCATGGCCCATCAAAGCAGGGGAAATTTCTAAAGATCCTAAAATATCATGATTGGGATTTAGGGAGATAACGGACCATTTTGTCAGTTAATAATAATAGCAACACTTCATCTTTCAAGTCTTCAGAAGTCCTGGAATATAGTAATGCATAAAGAAGTATCTAAAAACATAGAAGTTCAATGCTAATTTGAAAAGGAATTTGGACAACTTATCTATCACATTGTTGTGTAAACTTAAACTTTATAATTGGCAAAATTACTTCTAAAAATATGTCTTTAACCTGCTCAGACTCTTTGTCTTTTCAGATTTTGATAGCTAAGAGTTTATCAGCCTTTGAAGCAGCTTCCTCGAGCAGATTAATAAAAACAATGGCATGCAGCCTTGTTTCTTGTTCAAGTGTGCAAGAGTCAGTCAGTCTCTATTTCAGACAGGGTAAGACCACAACCTGAGTATGACCGGAGTAAAATCTCATGCATGAAGATATTTTAAGCCTGTATCAGTCAATTATTTGTACACTTTTCTATACTTGAAGCTGTTTTGCCTGCAAGCACGGTGTGTATATGAGGGATGGATACACCTGTAGGCTGAGACCAATAATGAAACTACCAAAGTTTAGCAAGTTAGTACATATTGTGTCTCTGCTTATGTAAGTCCTTAGTGAAGGTGAGATAATGAAAGGGCTTTCAGATAAGTTTCATTATGATTCATCTGTTACAGACTCATAATGTGCACATCGAACACAGCTGAATCTCAGCTGATGCTCAGTTATCTGATGAGATGCAGGGACTTGACTGTGTTTACACCCTGAGAATGGCAAATGTGGGCAAGGTTTGATCAAGGCAAGGTTCTTATGCAACTGAAAAAGAAGGAGAGTCAGAAAACAAGACTTGATCAGAAGTACTTAGTGGTCCTTATGTCAAATAGCTACAATCATGTTAAAAATGTAAAGCAAGATACCAGTGAAAACCTTGTCAAGGAAGTATAAAAACAAGGAAAAAATCCCTTTTCTTTAAACTTTCCTCACACTCCTGTCACAACATTCCTTTTTACTACTGTATACTTAATGCAGCAGAAGAGTTTAACTAATACAAACACAGGATAGCACTTCTATATTACTTTGATTTCAGGTCATCAGTTATGATAATACAATATAGAATACCAAAGTTTTCAGTAAACAGAAGTCTTAGGCTCTAAAACATGCCTAAGCTTATTGATTACACTAGTTTATGTGATAATAAAAGTACAAACATATGCACACACCTTTTGCAAATAATAAAAATTATTTGTCTTCAGTTATCTCCTTCTTTGTGCTTTCACAGCAATTCAAAAGTCATAATAGATAATGGGAAAACAAAGTGTTTACATTTCATAGATGACCTTGGAAAAGTTGCTGGATTTCTCTGTATTGTAGTTCTAGTTTTGGGTAGGAAACATTCTCTTGCTGTAAACACTTGTGAGGTCCTACAATTCTTGATGAGATGAAAGAAAAAACAATTTATTAATTTTGCTTCAGTTTTGTCTGTTACAAAGCAGTTAAATAGAAATATTGCTGCTTATCTAAAAATAATATGTATTTTTAGTCCCAGTGCGTTTTGCTAAATTAAAAAAACTGTTTACTTTTTAGTTTAATTCTATCATTTAATTCTAAAGTTAAAATTAATATAGTTATATTATATATAGGTACAGCATTTTTTTAAATGAAAAATAATGTAAGCAGACTTTTTATGTTAAAAATTTAAATTTCAGAATCTGAGCAGGTTTTTTTATAAGCTGGGAAATTATTTTTGAGAAGAGGTTCTGACCCAGTCACTACTTATAAATTAGGTTGTTTTAATTGCCTGCTCTTGTTTTCTTTTTTTTTTTTTGAGTTTTTCCATATGAGCTTTGATACATCAGAGAAGTAGGACTGTTGGGGTTTTTCTCGTTTGGGTTGTTTGGTTTTTTTTTTTGATGTGTAAGAAGACCTTATGTCTTATTTGGAGATGAGTGTGGCATTTGCCGTATGTTTCTGTTACTGGGACATTATATACTAACTACAGACTAAAGTGTGAAAGATAATGACACTTGAAAAAAAAGAAGTTTATTTGCATGAGAAATAAGTCAATCTTAGGTATTTATTTTGTACCCATAGCTAGGGAAATTTAACACAAAATGTTGGCAGCAGCCTAAGCTGATGTCCTGAGTGCTAGTATTCATCCTGAGATTCCTGCACAGCCCTGATCGGGGTGATTGGGTGGATCACGGTGCCAGCCCCGGTCCGCCAAGTCTTTCTCAGTGGGAATCTCTTGCTCTTGATGTAACCGATGAGGGATTTTTTACTTTTTTCATCCAACTCTGTTGTCTTTTCTAAAAGGCTCATGAATATCTGTTGTCTGTCCTCAATGGGTTTAATTCATTTGCCAGACACCGGATGCACCAGAGAGTCCAGCTCAGGCTGATGAGCGTCCCGCTCAGGCTGTGAGTGCAGGTGCAAGGGGAGCTCTTGTACCTAAGCTGGGGTGCAGTCAGTGCACCTCATGGCCTGCAAAGTGCTCCTGCGTCTGCCTGTGCAGTGCGGATCTGCCTGGCGTGGAGCCACACACGCCCTCTCTGCCTCTCACCCCAGCCAGACTTTGCCCATCCCGCTGTAGCCTGAGCCCAACACCTTTTATGCACCTCCAGTTATGACTTATGAACTTCTGCAGGAGAGTGAAGCACTGGAATGCCTCAGGGCAAGTGATGCTTTCTATTTGTGTGTGGGGGTTATTTTATTTTATTATCTTATAAAATAGCTTAATCAATGAACTCAAGCAGGTAGTAGAAACTGAGACTTCTGTTTATGGGGAAACTTTTGAGATTTATTTTAGCCATTTGTAAGTAGTGCCAACAACTGAGCTCTGGAGGAGGAAGAAATGGAAAATGGCCTGATGTACTTTTTTTGGTGTGCAATGAGTCAAAATTTCCTTTCCTTTCCAAGGGCGTTACAAAGCAGAAAAGTGGCAGGACTGTCCTGTTTATGATGGGTTTTTTGTGCATCTGTGTGAAAATAAATAGATTATTCCATATGAATTCCAAATAAAATTTATGACTAAAGTAAATTTTTCTTATGGATATTGATTGTATTGACTGAAACCTCCTTCTTACAAATTCCCTTGTTTGTATAACATAAGTGTTATAACTTGGCTGAAAAAAAAAGATCTGTATAATGAATTTTGGTATTGCATATTTTACTTAAAAGCAAACTGAAAAGCTTTTATTCTTCAGAGATTTGTGTTCTGATTTTCAATAAGGTGGTGGCAAAGGGGGATTATTTGCTTTTTTTGTTGGTAAAATTTTAGATAATTCTGGGCTCTTTTTTTTTTGGTAGACTGTCTCTACAATTCTGCCTGTATTTTTGCACTCAAATAAACTGAAATATGAAAGATAGAACTAGAACAATTGCTGAAGCCTGTTCCTGTTTCTCAGGAGTCTCCAGACACTCTATTTCTGGTTTCATCCATGCCTAAGCTAGAAAAGAAATCCTCTCTTGCTCACCTCCCCGCTTCCTATATTTTTTTTTGTTATGATCATTTAGCTAAATAATGATGGTTTTCTGCTGATATATATTTGCTAATAATGGAAGGGCAAAACGACATGCAAAAGAAACTAAATCCCAAAATGCATTAGCCTACATTCTCATGTGAGCAAAGTTAAATTGCTCCCATACTACTCAGCTGAGGTGATGGCATATTGTGTATTCTTTGTCTCCTGCTGCAATCACCTGTCTTCATCACATACAAGGTTATATATATATCTCCTCACAAGAGAGCTTCACTACAAGCATAATCACAATAAGACAGTGATGGCCACTTAAAATCTCTAGCACCAGCCAGGCTGCCTGCCTTCCTCTCAGTCGGCTCCACAGAGCAGGCATTCCTAAATCAGACCCTTAGGTGGTCAGATGAAGACAAGTGGAAAGAATTTGGACCAGTGTTCCCAGCAAATATTCAGGGAGAGGCTTAGTCCAAAAAACTGGTCCCTAGTCCAGAGAGACAAGCAGAAAATTGACATTGGGATGATTATATAAGGTTCAACACGAAGTAACAGATTATTCTCACTAGGTGCAGCATTAACGATAGTAGTGCAACAGGTACAACATCTGGTTCACCACAAGGCTCTGCACGTAGATAGTCAGATTTTTAGTTTATATAGACATGGAACTCATGTGCAGATCATGGCAAAAGTAAAACACAATAAATCACCTAACAGAACATTTCAAAGTCAATTTCATTTAGTGGCAAGTCAATGTATGCCGACAATAATTAAATATGTTTGGCTCACCATCAGTAGAGATTTGAGGTGGTGTGGGGCTTTGATCTAAAAGTTTTAATCTGGTTTGCTTATGATGCTCCATTTTTTTACTTCTGTGTTTATAAGGGAAGTTATAGGAATAAGAGTGGCCAAACTGTGACATGTCCCATTACACTGATAGCCAGGTTCAAACTGCTCTCTATTTCAATCCTTTGTTTTTTGTCTGCAGTTTACAGTATGCAATAGATCCCAGTGTTCAGAACACCTCTATCTCTCTTTCTGCTGTAAATATACAGAATAAAACACTTTTTTCACATTATAGAGTCCACAGAGATGGCAGGCAGAGGGCGCAAAGGGTTGACCGTCTCCACAGTGTGGCCGGTGGTGGGTGTAGGAGCAGTTTTACACACAAACCCCTCCCATCTCCCAGTCACACGGCAAGCTCATAATCTTCAGGCTGCATACCTGGGCAGGCATGAATGGGACACAATTTGTTGAAATAACTCAAGCATGTAAATTCGCATACATTCCAGGTCTCACTGAGGCCATACAAATATGTATATATATACGTATGTGAACATGCATATAAATGGCATTCTGCTCATTTTTTCTTGAAGAAACAGTCCTCAGCAAAGAATTGTGGAGATCTACTTTTTTGTCCTTCTGCATACTGAGAGTCTAAAGCAGCTGACAAGTAGCCGGGTACATCAGGATCAAAAATCTTTGACAGAATCAACAAAGTAAACTCAGCTCTCTTCAGCCAATTTTTTTTTTTTCTGCCACAAAGTGATTTATTTTACCTTTGGACATATCAGGTTGGCAACATTCATTTTAGGTTTAGCATTTGAAACCCAAGATTTGACACCCTGGACCGTTCATTCTTATGCCACAAGCAGGTATCTGTGTCTATCCATAATCATTCTGTGCCTTAGTTTACTGATCTGAAAAATAGGAATAGGCTGAATCTGGCCCTAACTCCAGGAAAAATTCTGTCAACTACATTGACTGCATAAAAACTTAAGGATTTGGCCCTGTGCTGACAGTCAGTAAGCTGGAGTGCAAATGTTCTACATGTGCTATTTGACCTCTACAGTTGAGGATTTAAAACTTTAATTATAGGAACGAGAAGATGAGAACAGATTCTGAGTTAGCTACTTTTTTTGAATAGATATTCAGACTCCAGGGGGAATAGTGATTTGCAGGCTCATTGAGGGAGAAAAAGAATGTCCTTTCTTTCCTAGGTGTACGGGGGGAGGAACAAAAGGGGGCCTTGATACCATTCCATTAAAATAAATCACTTCTCAATCCAGGCGAGAATTTGTATCAGAATATTTGATATTTGAAACTTTACCAACAAGAGCAAATCAGAGAGGGCATTTGATTATGCAGGAGCAGATCCTGCTAAACCTCCCTCAGAGGTGTCTTACTGAATTCAGGAGCAGATCAGTATGCAGGAAGTTACCTGGATAAGGCTTTTAGACAGTGGAGTCTATGAAAGAGAGAGCTGTGGTGCCTTTTTGTTCTGGGGAGAGTTGGCAGTGGACAAATTACAGGAGTACTAATCATACAGCCCAACCTCCAGCTGCCATTGAAATCAGTGAAAAAAGAATTTTCCTTTGACTCCAGCAGAGACAAAAAAGGATGTTTAGGGTTAATTAATTAATTACTTTCCAGAAAATTCTTTGTGATCCTCTGATGTAGAGATCCTATATAATGGCAAAGCAGCACTGTAATCCAGAGACATGTTTAGAGAGCTGTCATTCATCGATAGCATTATAGAGAATACAATCATTATAATTTAGTAAATCTGTTCATTTCCTTCCATTAGGGCAGAGAGATATTTTTAGGTTTTAAATTTTCTAACAACAGAAGCAGTCTCGGAACAGAAGGGAAGGGAACCAGTAAAAAATTTGGTTGATGGGCCTGTCTAGAAACAAAATATGACATAAATATGCCAGAACAGTAAAACACTTTGCTGAGACATTCTCTTCAAAAAGGCCATGTGTGTCTGTACGTGTGGAATATCATTCCTTGATCACTAGGTTATTTTTGCAATTGAGCTAGACATAATACAGATTTCAAAAGGCAAAAAGTAAATAGGATATTCCAAAAGGTGAGGTAATTTCTTCCTTCTTTTGCTGGCTTGGTTCTTTTGCTTCTTTTTGGCTTTGTGGGTTTTTATTTGTTTGTTTGTTTGTTTTGGGTTTTTTTTTTTTCTTACCCCACCCACATTTTTAAAGGTAATCCCCCAGTATTTCTTTGCATGTTCTCACAACTTTACTTTCTGTGTCATTTTCAGACTCTTAGAGAGAAATTACTCCGAAGCACCCCTAAAAATAAACTTATAAGCCTGAATACATATATTTTTAGAAGAGATAAGAAAGTTAAAGTTCCTGCCTCAAATGATTATTACCAGTAACAAATGGCCTGTCTGTGTTCTCTTTCAGCTATAGATTGCAGTACATCTTACCAGCAGTCATTTAGTTTTGTAACACCCTGACAACGTAGTACAGTATTACCATTCCCATTTTATAGATGAGAAGAACCAAGGCAGAACGATTAAACAAGTCACCCAAAGTTATACAAGGTCTGGGGCAGAGCCAGGAATAGAATCAAAGTCTCTTGAGTCCCTGACCTTCATATTAAACACAAGATCATTCTCCCTCTGTTTCTAGTTAGAGCATTCAATTCACCCCATCTGGTGTGCATGTGTAATTTGTACCGGAGGGGTAATTCATCCCTAGAGGAGGGCAGGCGGGGCTTGCAAGGGGTGTCAGCTGTGAGCTCAAGATTTGCATAGCCTGAACATTCATCGAAATGAGAATTTCTCCCAAGGAGCACCTCTGGAAAACACATAAAAAGGGGCAACGCAAAATTCTGTTTAGAGGTCTCCAAGCTTTCAGAAGGTGATTTTCCTCAACTGTTTTGTTCCTTTGATTGCAAAGCTAGGCATCAAGTTTATCCGTCAATAACCTCAGGCTTCATTTGCTACCTTGAAACTGTCATTTGGTGTTTGGGACAGGTGATCATTTAACGTCCTCCTCTTAACCCTGCAGGGGACAGGCTGTTGATGGTGAGTGTGTGTGCTGATAGAACCAATCCTTTACGTGGCCTTCATACGCTTAATTAGCCACTGCAAAATGAATGCCTCTCAGCTATCAGTGTCATCGTTTGAGCTCAGTAGCGCTCCTTCCAGAGCAGAGCTAAAGACTGGAGGAAATAATTGCAATAACATTAAGGATACTCTTAAATTATACATGTGTGTGTGCAGAGCATGTGCGTACATATGTATGCACAGAAATGTAAATATTGTCTGGAGATTATAGAAAAGTTCCCACTTCATGTTGCAAGAAAACCTCCCTGGACACTGAAGAATTGCTTGTTTGTTAATTGACAACTTAATTGATTACTTTTTTTTCTTCATGGTACCAATTAGGACACAAAACTGATCTAATGTGGTGGTAGGTTGTCCTAGGAAGATTCCAAGACAAATAGCTCAAACTCAGGAGCTTCAAATTAGGATAAGAATGCTAATATTTTGATGATTAATTAAAATGAAATATTAAACTGTTCAGATTCATCTAGGGCTAAAAATTAAAAGCATATGTTTTCAGAAGACAGAGACCTGTCCAAAGTGAATCTGAAAATTTAGAACTTCAGCAATTTCAAAATACCAGTCATAGACAAAGGGGACTGGTTCTGCTCTCTCATCAATTTGCTCATGATCTAATCGTGTTGTCATCAAGAATTTTCCTCCAGAATGACGTCACTGTATGAAAGTGGGAAGAGAATCAAGCTTATATCTGTGCTTAGGGCAGAAAGCAAGATAACTTGATTTGTTGTTTGGCATTAGAACAAGCAAAGTGTCATTCACTTAAGTCCATAACTTTTACAGTCATATTGGGCTGTTTCCTGTTGAGGTTGAAGTCAATGACTGTTTTCCACATGATTTCAGTAGTCAATAGACTCATATTTACTTTAATAATTTCCTTTCCCTGGGGATAAAACTACTTCTGATGACTTCCCCTAAGGGGTCTAATCAAGCAAACTGTTATTGACAATGTGCTTTCCTGATTTTGGCCCTCAGCAGCGCTGAGCAGGAGCTGAGAGTGGTCGGAGGGCAGAGGAATCTTCCGTCTACATGGAGCTGCCGAGTCCTCACACTTCTTGCAAGCCTGTGACACTGTCTGCCTGATTCAGGTGTGTGGAGATGGGTCAAAACAAGTCTTCAGTGTCCTTTAATACCTTGTCACAGGCTTCAGTTTGTTCTTTGACTCCCCTGCATCTAAAAAGGACTTCTTGGAGATGTATTAATTTTGGAGCCCAGTGCCTAAATATGTGGAAATTATATACTCATCCTTATTTCTTCTCCATTCCCTGCCTTTCCCCAGATCAATAACTTTGCAGAGGGATCTCCAGTAACCCTTGCTCAGGCACAGATTTCTTCAGAGGAGACAGAGCTACTCACATGAGTAAAGCTGAGCTGGATCAGGCCCAAATTTAGTATTAAATCCTGGCAGTTCCAGAACTGTAGCTTTAACAAGGCTTATTTGAGATGAAGGCACATTTTTCAGTGCTCATAACAGCAGCAAGATTCTTATTATACAACATTTAAAAGCAATAATTTCTGCAGATTTAACCTCATAGATTTTCTAATACAATAAAATTAAATTTAAAAACCCTGAATGCAGCAGATATAACCCCTTCATGTGCAATTAGCAAATTTTAAATAGAAACTTTAATATTAACATTATTCTTTATGCCTCGATGAGTGGAATATTATTTAAATTGATATGACATAAGAGGATATAAATAATTCCTAAGTGTAGATCTAAACTAGAATTTCAGACCACATTGAAATGGCAAAACATTATCAATTCCCTTTTTCCCAATCTATCATTCATTACAAGCCTGATGACACATTTTTTTCAAAGAGATTAAATTAGCATTAGAGTGCTGATAAACATTATAAATAAATACATAAAGATACTCTGAAAATCTGGTATAATATAAAATAAATGCTTATGCTCCACCAAATTTCATCTTCTTTCTGGTGGCTGAGAAAGTGTTGCAAGCAGACACATAAGTTGAGAGTGAACTGCTGCTCTCTTCCCTGCAATAAAAATGTAAACATATTAAACTCTAGAAATGTAATTTAATTAAGGACAATTCTTTATTCTAAATAAACCTATAGTTCATAGTAGAGAGAATTACAAGTGACATTTTTACTAAGGAAAATGAACTGAAAATATTCTCTGTACTGCTTTATACAAGTTAGAAGAAATAGATGTTTTCTCTTTCACAAGGTGTAAGAGTAAACCTATGAAAACATGGCAATCTATGACTAGGAAAAAACCTGTGATCCTTACATATTTTTTATCAAAGTAATAAGGTGAGTCCAAGAAGGTCAGATATATTGTGAACTGAGTAGTTACCTTTCATTCACTTTTCTGCATAATTTCAAGATTTTTTTTTTTTTCTTGGCAGGGGGGGGTTGTTGTTAAGTTTTGGTTTTGGTTTTGGTTTCAGTTTCGGTTTTGGTTGCTTGTTTGTTCGCTTGTTTGTTTTTACTGGTTACATCATCAAAAAATATGTAGCTAATTAATATTATTTTAGTTGTGTGTGATGATAACCCATCCAGCAGGTACCAGACATCTGTAATTATTATAGAAAGTCCCTTTTGGCTACAGGTCATTTAGATGCTTTGAGAAGAGTAGTGTAGAGTACGTATACAAAAATCCCTTGACCAAAATTCCCTGTCAATTCAGTCAGATTTGGGTTTTTCAAGGAGAAATTCAATTGCTGCTTTTGTTAAACAGATAGGAAGCAAAAGACAAGGATTAGGCATTATGCAAACTTTCTTTCTTCAGGATGCTTAATAAGGAACTTTACCTGAGGTAGGAAAAAAATATCTTGCCTAAACCTTCTGCTACTATTTCCCACAGTGGTCTTCAGAACCCAAAATATGTTTGCCTTCCCAAGACTACCAGGGCAGAATAATTAATCCATAGTACATCTCAAGATTGCTTGATAACTACAGCCATGAAATACACACAGCCTGATGTCCTTTCTGCCATGTGAACCCCACACCCTCAATTCAAGGTTAGAGTTTTGCCCATTTCATTTTTAAGGTTATGTAACTATCCAGTCTTCTGTTTGAAATGATTTTTTTAGTGAAAAATCCACTTTGCAAAATCATTCAAAACCTGCATCACCTGAAATAGGCTGGACCCAGGTCACAGCATGAGAAGGAGAGTGGAAGAAGTGCTCTCCAGAGATTGTGCCTTGCCAATGGTGTTTTTTGATGTGATGGATAGCTCAGGTACGTGCTTCACCCCGTGAGAGTCGGTGAGGCCAGGCATGCACACAGGTGCTTAAATCCCTAATAATTACATTGCAAATTACCTGGGCCTTAAAACTCTTCATGAAATTATAAATGCTTGTAATTACATGACCTTGACATCATAAATTCTTACAGGCCCCATGGCCAACTCTTCACCAAGAGTAAACTGCCAGAACGGTAATGGAGTTGATAGAGCTGTACTGAATGGACAGAGTTAGTGCCTCTTTCAATCTGCAAGTCAGAATAACTAAAAAAA
>VXAZ01005264.1:71704-82527 GCA_013399875.1 Gymnorhina tibicen | reverse complement strand
AAAAAAAAGGACTGAACGCCAAAATTAATAGGTAAGTTGACACAGGACTTTGAAGATTAACAGGATGAAGAGGAAAGAGAGAGAAGGAAGGAGAGTCCTGAGATTTCATTCTGGACATTCCTACTTAACTATGAAGGTTAAAAACCAAACCAAAACAAATCAAAAACCACAACACTAGCCTCCCTTTAGTCTGTCTATGATTTAAATCACAATTCAAAGATAGGTTGCAGGAGGGAGAAGACTTCTCTACCTCAAGGGTTCGTAAAAGTATAATTCATTCTCAGATATAAAGCTCCATAAGAATGAAGGCACTTTACAGTAATAAAAGCAAAATAATTTTGTTTTCTAATACATATCAAAGCTTGCAGGCTTCCCAGTCTCCTTGTCAGAAAAGAGCTGTTCTGCATAGGGCACTTCTCAGTACAACCAGTAGTTTTCAAAGTTTCTGTGGCAAGTGAATGAGAGAAAAAATGACAAAAAATATCCGAGAACTAACATGAACTTTGTTCTTTCTGCAGCTAAGAGTAGAATGGCAAATAGGGGGAAGTGCATCCAGACACAAGCTAATCAGCCATATACTCTGAAGCATAAGATTTGATTAACCTTAGTGTGTGCAGGTACAAAAGCTTCTCTGAAGGTAACTTTATTTTCCTTTTCTTCTTTCCTTTGAAGTTATAGGGCCAGCTTTTCAGTTTAGCTCTGGTCACTATTTCCTATTTTGTATGATCAAGCATACAGTCTATGTAATGACATTTACAATGCACACAGCTCTTTGAAAGCATAAAATAACTCACCAAACCAGTCTAGCCCTGCTAAAGACAGGCATAGTTCTTCCTGTTGACCTGGATGAGATTAGGAAAAATGAACAATTAGGGTTTCTAAAATGTACATTACAACCAAACACTAGGCCAATAGTATTTTTGACATTGTACTTCCCTCAAATATTGGGAAATCCATGAGCTGAACTATTAGGTGTGTGAAGGCAGGCCATTGGAGTGTGTTGGGCCTCATAGAGGGTTTGAAAAGCTGAGACACGTGGTCTCTCTTGATTGTCCGTAGACGTGACAAAACCAAAATACAACAGCAGCACAGTAAGCTGTCAACAGAACAGCAAAAAATTAACATGGGGAAACAAAAATGGTTCCAGATTCCTCTCTGCTATTTCTCCTTTCTGTGGATTAGCAACAGCATGGCTCAAAATTGTGCCAGACCTAAAAGCCAGCAGCTTTATCCTTCAACTGTGCTAATGCAGAAAGGTTAGCTTTGTTTTCACTCCAAGGCTGGTATAACACAAGTGGCTCATGACTGGTTATGCACTTTCATGGTTAGACTTTGTCCTAAAGAAAGAAATGCAGCCTCCTATGGTTTTGCCTCTCCTGGTCTTGAAGGAGCCGCATGGTTGGCTCCTGTTGTACTGAGTGGATAATATGAGTGATCATTTAATAAAATATTGAAATGTAAATACTTAGGCACAGTTATTCACTCAGATTTTCTGAATAATCACCACCATGGAGGGAATGAACACAGCTCTACACATAAAGCATTCAAAGAAAAAAACATCAGAAAAGATTTCTCTTTTTCAACATCATGCAAATTAGTTTCTTAGCTCTGTAGGGAAGAAGCAGAACCAGCCCTGCAGTTTGTAGGAGAAGAATAATTCCCCTAAATCCTAAACAATACCTCCCTGTGATATTGGCTGGGCTGGTAGATCTAGTTCAGAATTTGAAAAATATCTGAGAGGAAATAGATGAAAGTGTTATCTAAAAAAGCTTCTAGAATGGTGGAAAAAGAGCAGGTCACTTCTTCCAAGAGTTGTTTGGGGGAGATCTGCATTACTGGCTGCCCCCAGTTCTGTAGTACATTTCACTATGAATATCAGTGCCCCCAAAATGAAGACCTAGCAGCTTAGTTACGCACACACACATTTTGAAATGGACCTCCTTTTGAAAAGGAGGTCAAGACTGCTCTAAAATACTTTGGGAACATGCAGTGGTGCAAAACAAAAGAGAATTTCCGCAGGCTTTCCTACGGTTAAGATTTCTTTTCTCTTTTCATGGTTCACAGCAGTTACTCTTGCCCAGTGGGATGCTTCTGCCACTGGACCCATTGCATCCGGCACAGCTCCTGCCATGTTAGTCCATTGCCCTGCACCACACCCTCCTTCTCTTTTCGTACGTGGAACTCGTGCTTCCTTGCATCAGGGTCTCTGTGTTCCCCTTTATTATCCGCTCTCATTCTCTTCTGTTTTGCCCTTCAAGCAGGGGAATACACTCAGTGTGTGCCCCTCTGATGACTTCAAATCCCTTTTCCCTTATTCATGCTTTCCTCCCTTGTTCTTTACTTCTTCCCAGGGAAAATGTACATATCAGTCATGTCCTTTTCACATTCCTAGGGATGGCAGATATTTCTTTCTGTCAAGTTTCCCAATTCTCACTCTACCTATCCATATTGAATAGAAAGTGCTCCATGTTTGCAGGCCCATTTTTGTTCTAGTCCCCACCACAATTTTTATGTATTTTTCAAGTCCATAGGAAATAATGAACTACATTAGACTATGCTGGGAAGAAGACTAAAACAGAGCCTATAAGTGTTCATGGGAAAAATGGAAATAGATTATTCTTCGATCTAACAAACACAAGATTATCAATATCCAGTGGATAGCACTTGAACAGTAAAAAAACCACCCCCCCAAAAAAACCCCACCCCCAAAACAACCCCAAAGAACAAAAAAACTCCACTGAAACTCCACAAACCAAAAATATTAAAACAAAAATTATATTTGCACTAGTAAACTCTGTAGTGCTGGCACTTTGTTTCCTTCACTGTTTTCTTTCCTCCACCTCCTCCTCCTCCTCCACTGTCTCCTTATCCTTCTTCTTTGTTTCACACACATTCTAATTCCATGAAGAATTAACTCAAAGCCTCATGAACTAATTCTGTGTTCCACAGAAAGTCATGCTCCATGACTACAAAAACTGTTTCCATTATAAACCATGTAAAGGTTTATAAAAGAGTGTGATTTTAATGGCTGCAGGAATGGTTTCTTTGACTATTACAAGGCATTTGAGGCTGGAGGGCTACTGAAGTGATGTGAGGTTCTTTGTGTCCCTCATCCAAAATAGTCCTTTTCCCCAAAACCCATTGACAGGCCTAATAAACTGGGAAAAAACCTCAAGCCAACAAACCAAACCAAACCAAACCAACCAACCAAATAAACAAATAAAAACAAACAAATAAACAAACAAACAAAAATAACACAAGGCAGATTTATTCTTTTTCCCTTTTCTACTAATAATGGTATCTTGATTTTTGGGACAACCCACATAATAGTGGCCAACCAATATCTAAATTTCTATTCACTTCTGTACTTATTAATGCTTTATTGATGTTAATAGATTAGAGGTATATATCAATATTGCTTGAGGACCTCAGCTATGTGTCAGGAGCATATGTATGTACATCTAGAGAACAGTACATTGTTCACTCCAACTCTTACTTTTTGCATGCTACTCCCCCTGAAGCAAAAGAAGCCACATTCATAATTATAAGCAATGTGAGAAATAAGTGGAAGAAAATGTTTTAATTTAGAGTAAGAAGGGTAATTGCTTGATAGTAAGCTTTTTAGGATTAAAGATATTCGGACAAACAACATTATGAAATTACCTCTAACGAGGGAGCTCGAAACTGAGATGGAACCAGCCCAGCAGAAGAGGTTAGGGGAAGAACTCCACCCTGATGAGGGACTGAGATCAACAAGGCAGATACTTCTTTCCTCTTGCCCGTGTGGTTGAGGATTATCAAGGATGACAGAAAACTGTCTGTTTTGGAAGTAAATGAATGAAAAAAAAAATTTCCAAAATTTTACTTTTCTTCATTTGCTTGTCATTCCTACTCAATATGGAATATTACCTTTCAAACTTTGTCACTCTTACAGCACTCCTGCTCAGCTCTCTGCCTCTGCCTACAAATGTCCTCTTCAGTTTTATCACAGTAGCTTCTGCTTTTCCTTGAAAAGTGTCTTCAGTGACTTGGTTTCAGTGATTAAGCATATTTATAACTGTAACATATTTATTTCTTCGCAGTCAGACAGGGATTTCCCTAGTCCCAAAGCCCTAGACCAAAGGCATCCATTTCTGGGTGGTTATGGTTGATCTAGGTTTTGTCCAGAAATGGGTATTGCCTTTGTTTCAGATACGAATGATAAATAACTTTTCAATTTATTAAGGCTTCTTGGACATTGTAGTCTTTTGTATTCCTCCAACTTGGATATCTGAAAGTTTGTTTGGAATACAGGATGTGGGACAAAGTAAGAAATTCCAGGTTTTAAATGAAACAAATGAAATTTGGTCTTTATTTCAAGTTTCTTTTGAAACCAAAGACTAGCCAAATCTCATGATTTTTTGTGTCTCACAGTGTTAAGGACTTTGAATGAAGGTTAAAGTTCAAAACTATGCCAATTATCAAAAATATATGGAGATACATACTTGTGAATACTGAAAACACAGCTGGCACTTATGTTGAGAAACTAGTAGTCTGTTGTGAAAAACTCAAGTGTACTTCCTCAAGAAAAGATTAATTCTATCCAAATCATTCCTGATAGTAGTTGACAAATTCTTGAAAACCGCCAGTGATGAAAAGCCTTCAGCTTTCCTTTACTAATACTCCCAAAACTTCATTATCATTATCAAAGGGATTTACTTTCTTTTCTTTTTCATGAAGTGTCTGTACCCTTTTGTTCTCTGTGATGAACAAATAGTTTCCTTTCTTTCTAGAGTTTAACATTACACCTAAGTGTTTACTACTTCTGAGTGTCTTCTCTAACTGCCTGTATGCTCATACAAAGGGAAGCCAAAAGGGCTGCAAACAAGAATCATTTCAGAAAGAGTTTTCTAATTCAAATGAATATTCAGTGTTCTCTCCTGCCTCAACCAGATTTTTCTGCAAAAAATAGTTTTGTTTATGAAAGATGTATTTTAAAACCCAGCACATTTAGCTATTTCTTCTCCCTTTCCAGATTTTTGTGTAATAAACAAAAGGTCTCAAATAAATAATTAACAAAAAATGACTTATTTATAATCAGAAATGTTTGGCCACCAGATGGTCCAGAGTATATCTTCATATAATGGGATCTCGAGTACGGTTTTAACTCTGCGGGAACAAACAGCAGAGTATTAATAAAATGTCAATTAGTTTAATTTAGTCTCATATCTATTGAATATATATATTGGCACCTACATGGTTTTAATTTCATTTTAGGGTTCCAGCTGCTATTGAACGCAGAAAACTTTTAAACAAGTAAATTAAAAAAAATTGCAAAGACAAATAAATATGTCAAAGGATAGAAAGAAATAATTTTAAACGAAGCTGACAAGAATCTCACTGGTAACTTTTTGTGTATCTGAATTGTTCATGTCCTTGATTGTTTTGTCTCTGACATCAAAATTAGTGTTATACTAATCAAAAATAAATTTATTATCAATATGATCTTCAAATTTTCCTAAAGTCAGTTTTTCTCTCCCTCTCTACTCCCTGCTTTCAGACTCCTAACATTTTTTACTTCATTGGCAGTTTTTGTATACTTCATACTTAGCTGACTCCTCTGAAATACACTATTAAATCCTAGATTAAAAGTCACTGGTTTACATAGTGTCCTGAATGACAGTTCTCTTAAAGGAATCTCAAGGAAACTCAACAGTTATAATAAACCCACTTTGAGATTATCCCAAGATGGTATTTGACCCTCTTTCAAACACAAAGTATCTGAAGGGTCAGGCTGAGAATGGGTGATGAGGGCAAATATATCAAACTGAAAGCAACTTCCTCTGTTGTACTGGATCTGTCTGGTGTGAAATAACTTTCTTCACACCAGCCTGTATGTTACTATGTTTTGGATTTCTGACTAAAACAATGTTGGTAACACACCAGTGTTTTAGCTCTAGCTGAACAGTGTTTGCTGTGTTAAGGTTTTTCCTGTTCCTTACTCTGCCCCATTGCAATGACCAGCCTGGGTGTGTGCCAGAAGTTGGGAGGGACACTGTGGTGCTACATTTCTCCATTCCTTTCCTTACTGAATTGCCTGCCCTATCCTCGTGCCACCCCCCTTTCCCCGCCCCTAGTCCTAACCACTCCCTCGGGTTTCTCCCATTGGTTTTGTTATCCCAACCCCGCCCTGGTACCTCCCCTATGCTCTGAGACCATCCGTCCACGTGCTCTCTCTGCCCCCCTCTTCCCCAAGATAAAGGACTCCAGATTACATACTTGCACTCTCTGCTTTGGACCAGCTGTTTTCTGCTTTGGGGCAGCTGCCCCTCTCTGCCTCTGGGGATCAGCCTGCCAGCAACTCCCCTCTCTCCGCCTTGGGGGAACCATGCCATGTGCTGGCTCTCTGCCTGTGGGACCCAGCACATGGGCTGGTTCTAGACCTCTGGGAGTCACCATGGAATGAAGTACCTTTGCAGTCCTCAGGCAGTGAGCCTTCTCACCTCCTTTATCATCATCGTGTTGAGGTGTCTGCAGTCTAACCAGGACCGAGCGGGCAGCCCAGAAAAGGCTACGGGGAATGGCACAGCTGTTCTCCCTAAGATGGCCCATAGAGCTCTCCGGGAAGGCTGTGGCTTGCCATGCCATCGCTGGCAAGGTTTGTGCCACAAACCACAACAGGACACAGCTGGGACAGCTGAGCCAAACTAACCAAAGGGATATTCCTTACCACATAGCCCCATGTTCCCCATAACTGTTCCTTGGAGACCGGTAGGGCAGCATTCTGGTTGTAGGAGGTGGTAATTGCATTTGTATTGCATGGGTTTTCGCCATCTCTAGAACCTTGAATGAGTTTTCTTCTTTTTACTGCTTCTATTTTCTCCCCCATCCTGCCAGGGACAGGTGTGAGTGAGAATCTGGGTGGGTGCTTTGTTGCTGGCTGGGGTCCACCCGCCACAGATGTTCATCAGTTGCAGCAAGGGCTGCAAAATCCCTCTGGGAAGGGAGTCAGTGTTTGATGATTAGTCAGGGCTGAGTGCAAAGCTACTGCAAATGTAATATAATTACCTGAATCCACTGGGCTATATGTACCTGCAGCATTAATGTTAAGTTATACATACGGAGCTGCAAGGCCCTTTTGTTATCTGATACATGCTGACTGTCACAATCTGCAGACTGGGCTTGATAAGGCCACATTGCTACTAGGAAGGGCTAATATGGTTATGTTTGATGTAGGACTAAGTTGTTGTATGTTGTGCTCTGTGTGTGCCTCCTTTGATCAGAGTTCACGTGCCTCTCATTTTAGGGTTTGAGATAACCTAGGTTCCACTGAAGTTCCAAAATTTGCACTGTGCCCCACTCTCACTGAGGTGTGAAAAATGAGTACGTCAATGGTGATTGAGTATAGAATAAGCTCAGATTTGTGCTTAAATTACAAAGTGGTCTTAAACTTTTACTTAAAACTAGGAATGCCTACACAGGTAGATGCCAGAAATGACTGCAATAAAGAAAGAACATTAAGACTCTTTCAGGATTACTTAACTTTTTGTCCGTGCTTCAGCATAAAGTTCAAGCCCTGAACGCTTCTCCAAAACGTTCAGCAAAGAACATCCACAGCTGTGTCCTATGCAGGAAAGCTCCCACATTTCAGCTTAACGTTCTGTGCCAGAAGAATCTAACCTTCTGTCCTTGTAGTGGATGCTAGAGTTATGTAGATAAACCTCTCTTGCTAGGCTCCATCGTTTTTTATTTTAATACTTTTCTGTGAGGACAAAATACACATTTCCTTTAGGGAAGGATACAATTTCCTTTAGGGAAGGATGAAGTACTGGGGTGAGCACAGCTTCTGCTGCATTATCTGAGGCAAAGCATGCACAGTACATAGGGAGATATTAACAGAAGGGACTTTGGTCCCCTTATTCCCTCCAACTCTTTTCCCAAGAAGAAAATCATTCCTCTCTTTCAGACATACTGTGCTTTTTGAAACCAGGCCACTCCATTTAATTTTTTTTCTTGGAACTCATGTACTTTATCTCTAGATGAAAGACCATGTGCTTGTATTCCTATTAAACCCTATATTGATATTTTTTTAGAACCCAGATTTGTTTGTAGTGGGACATTGCACTGGAATTGCTGATGTCACTAAATTCCTGTGTTTATTTCTGGGATAGTTTTGTTTATTTCTATGATCTGGATACTACGTACTACCAAGAACTGTCTGCAGCCAGACTGGCTGCAGAAAGGTAGATTAATATTTTCACTGACAAGTGGATCACGGAGGCTTACTTCAATTACTGTTTGTAGGATGTTCCAATGCAGAACAGAGCTCCTTTGCAGCTGGGGTTGTAGAAACATGCAGCAAAGGACGGTGCTTGCTCTGAAGAGTTTACAGTATAAATAGACAACAGAGTGGTGAGGGAAAGCTTGCTCAGAGACTTGCCTAAAGTCACACTGCAGGGAAGAGCTGGGAATAGTATCTAGGTCTCCTGATTCCCCCAAGTCTGTTTCTTTATTTACTAGGCCATGTTGTCTCCCTCCATTTAATTCCCTTCTCCTTTTCTTTATTCTACTGGATAAAAATTCATCAGCACAGGTTCTCATATGCAAATAAACACTCATTTAAGTGGGACAAAGACCCCACAAAATCAACCTTCTGGAAAAACACCCCTTCTAAAGACTTGTTACAGTGCTCTTTGAATACAGCAAACATTCAAAAGGGAAGCAGTATTCATGACTGTCTTTAGTATATTTGTACAGGGAATTTGAATGCATTTTTGCTCATCGTCTTTGAAGAAGTGGCAAGCTTAAGATGACATGCAGCTTGACCTGTATGGGATGTGTGTACATGTATGTTTACTAGGTACTTGTTATATCTGGGATAAAGGAAAAGAGTTGCGTCGGGATGAAAGGAGGAGAAAAATAGATGTCTTTCAATATTTCTTGCTATTCCTTTTAATTTCAGTGCATGACCAACATCAGTGTGAAGAATTTTCCTTAAGTGCAAACCTAATTGCTATGGTATCTCCAGATGTCTCCTGGAATTGCTCTTAATCTCTACTGTAAAACTTTATTTATTTATTTATTTATTTATTTATTTATTTATTTATTTCAAAACAAGATGAGATTTAAACAGCATTAAGTAAAATTTCTAGGTCACAAAACACAAGCTTGACTACTAAGCATTCCTCATAATTCCCATGCCTTTTCTGCTTGTTTAGTTATCTATAGTGGTGCAAATAAATACCATATTCATGCCCAGGTTGTTCTATAATCTGTGGATCTTGTAAAGTAGTGGGCACTCGGAGCTTCAAATCAAGCTCCTTGGATTCTCCTCACTGGAAAAGGGTTTTGTTGGTGATTTTTGCAGAGGATGTTTAGGGCATGCCTTTCAATGTGTACAGTAAACCCATGATCCTTTTGTGATATTTTCGTTGAGTTCTTCTGAATTTTGGGTAAGCAGAAGCCTGAATGTAACTAAAACAACTTCAGAGTGTTGTTCTTAAATCACTTTCCTAGCAGGTGCTGGGAACACTTGTAAAGAGGGTTGTGCCAGTAATGAGCTTTCTTCCCATTTGACAGAAGTCCCATGATTTGCAAGAGAGGGTTCATAAACCCCATTGAATGCTTTATCCCTACAATCCCTTATCCCTATATGATATTAGTTGAATTATGCATTTGAGAGAGGACTCCTGTGAGCCACCAGGAGTGAAATATTTCTAGGGCTCAGATGCTTCTTTCAAATACTCAGATATTTCTCTCATTTTTCTCATATATTTGTAAGAGAAAAACAGGGAGTTACTCTGGTGGGAAAGCCTACTGATCAGAAAGATGATTTCACAGCTATCTCATTAGATATCTGAGTTCAGTCCTGTGTTTTCCCTCAGATTAGTAGTGCAACCTAGGACAAGTCAGCTTCCCAGTCATATGTCTGTTCCCCCTCATGCAAAATAGGGAATAACAACCACCCTTTGCCTTGTTTGATTAAAAAGCAAGTTCTGCAGGCAAGATAGGATTCTTTATTATGCATATGAACAACATCTGGCCTAGTGTGCCAGGTGCACAAATAATTTATTTATGTAATTAGTTAAAAACGTGAGCTAAGCTGTGATAACAAATCCATGTAGACACTCTTAGTCCTGGATGAATATAAGGTAAGTAGGGTA
This sequence comes from Gymnorhina tibicen, assembly GCA_013399875.1. NCBI lineage: Eukaryota > Metazoa > Chordata > Aves > Passeriformes > Artamidae > Gymnorhina > Gymnorhina tibicen. The sequence goes on along the minus strand of VXAZ01005264.1, from coordinate 72,385 downwards.
AATTCTTTCTTTTAAAAGCTTAGTGCATGTTACCTCACATTTGCTACAGGGTAAATACACGTGAGTTGTCCCAGCTGAGCTGACACGGGATCATTTGTTACTCCTTCATATTCACATGCTTGAGCCTATACACACATGACTTTTAATGCTTTCTAATAAAGTAAGGGATATTAGTTGTACTGGGCTCAACTTTGGAGGATAACTCAAACCTCTTGCTTAGGCAATGTCTGTTGTTGCTCCTACAATACTCCACAGGTAAAGAAATTGCAGGAAACTCAGTTCTCCAGAGGAACTTTCGCTCCCTGATCAATTAAATGTCAACTGGATAGAGAGAAATTTGGGAAACTAAGAGCTGACAATCAGTACAAGGACTGTTTCTTGTGAACTGGTAACTGGATACGTGTTCATTTATCTTCTGGTGCACAGCATGGTCAAACAGGTTATTTCAGACCATCTGTGCTTTGCATTGACTTGTTTATCCTCAAATTAGAGTGGAACAGGAGAGATGAGCTTTCACATCCAGCTACAGAACTCAATTGGGATCTACCCAGCAACAACATCATTTTCCAGAGATTATGGTACCTACTATATTTCAGCTCAGAGGTAGATGCATGTGCTATAGGTAAAGCACATAAAACTGGTTAGACCAAGGGCAAGCTCAGGACACAAAAAAAAAAAAAA
>VXAZ01005264.1:40028-71671 GCA_013399875.1 Gymnorhina tibicen | reverse complement strand
AAAAAAAAAAAAAAAAAGGTATACAGAACTGGTATGATTTTCCAGATAAGTAGTAGAATAAGTAATCATATCATGTCAGATATGCATCTGCATCAAATTCTTCTTTAAGTTACATGATATAAATCTAGAAATAACCACTAATTTTTACTGGATTCACACCAGCAAAGTGCTTGACGTGTAACATCAAGCACAAGGGCACAGCAGGAGCAGTAAATACTTGCTGTCATTCTAGAAACTCAGTAGTAGCAGATACTTGCTAAGTGTAATGGTTCTCCACCTTTATATTCTCTACTTCAGGTTAAGTACACCTTCAGTGAAACGGAATCATTATTTTTCAGTTGTACTTCTTTCTCCCCCTGCGTATTAATCTGTAAGGTGATAGCAGTTTTTAACTTGTTTTTTTCCTTGTGGTTTTTTTTTTTTCCCCTTTTAGTTGTTTTGACTTGTCAGCCAACATTAAGTGGCTGACTTTTCTTTGTATCTTTACTGACAAATCTATATTAGTAACAACATCAATACTTTATTAAACCTGAACTATGGGAATAATTTATAATCACACTAAAATTAGTAATGTCGCATATCACATGGCAAGACACAGGGTAGAGAAGTAGAACTACAATTAGCTTGGGTTATTATTACCTTATTAAGGCCATTTAAATAGGCTGTAATTCTGGGAATTTAGAGGTCATTTTGATTTATTCAGTTTAGTTTCTTAGGTGTTTAGAAAACTAATTAAAGAACAAACAACATGTCTATATAATTCCTAATGGCAAATATGTGCAAAGGGGCTGCCCATTCTGAAACCCAACAGAATAATGAACATTGTTATAATTTTCAACACTGAACATTGCTTCCTCTTAAAAATTATTATTTTTCCATTGCATTAAAATGGTTTCATCCAATTTTGCTCTTAATATTTTGAAAGGGATTTCCTACGAACATTTCTCCCCAGGCTTGAAAGGCTCAACCATCTCTAGTTTGTTTGAGCTTTCAGAAAAATGACCAAAATAAATAAATACAGGGAAAAATTATAATCTCTGAAATAACCTTTAATCCCCATGAATAACCTACAATTTGTTCACATAGTAATGGTTGTCAATTGTTTAATTTTTCCACAAAGCCCTGCAGATAGAAATTCTTCTTCACTGCCTACTAAATGATGTGCTTAAGCCTCAAAAATATGCTGGTGTACCTTCAGCTTCAAGAGTTTTGAACACCTTCGAATATGTAAGTCATCTTTAAAGACTTTGTTGAATAGGGATGTTTACCTGCTCTTGAGTATTTTGCAGAACTGGACCACAGCTGTTTAATCCAGCTCTTGATTTGAATCCTTCTAGAAGATGGACGGTGACAAATTTTGATCCACAGAACCCAGGGCACATCTATGGAGTGTGACTGCATGCAGGCGAGGGAAGAGAACTGCAGACAAGTGACATTTGTATCTAATATATACAGAATTCTAAAAGAAATAAGTGTAGCCGTGACAAGAAAATTAACGTTGTGATTTTGCATAAAACCCCATAATTTTTGTTTTGACCACCAATGGCAAGATGTGCCTGTTGCTCCAGATCAAGTCTTGCACTACCATGTACAACAAACTCCTAGATGTTTTACAGCCTCAAGAGTCAAAGTCACATGAATCCTTCTTTCTTTACCACATAGACATTTATATGAAGTCTTCCTCTCTAAAGGATCCAAGTGGCAAATAAACAGTTTATGAATGCTGTAGTTTCCTAAGAAGGAGAATCTCTGACAGTATCCATCAACATTTTTATTCTGTGGTTTTGGTTTAAAACTAAATTTATCCATTTAGAAATGTCTCCCAAAGTCTGCGGGGCTTTGTGGTATTTAAAGGTCATGCATCTTTTTCAAAAATGAAGAAAAAAATAATAATTCAAGATCCAAATTTTCTTTCAAAACCAATAAAAATAAATGTATAATTATAGATTTTAAGGGTTATCCCATCGTTGAGTTAACTTACCTTCCACTTAACTATAAGGGTCTTCTAGAATCATAGATATTAAGGGTGCAAATGATGGGTCTTGTCAATCCAATCCACTGCACTACAAATGTATAGTCAATACCCAGTTTGAGCCCATTCATTGCAAAACACCTGATGCAAACTTGGTCAAATACTCATGTGAACTTCCATTTCTTTCTGGAAAGGGAGAAACAGTGTAAATCTCCATGCTGGGAGATTATGGAGTGTGTGGTAAAGATCTCAAGATCTTCTCATCCAGATGGCATTCCAAGAGGCTGGTTGAGCACCTGACTCCATTCTGCTTCTGCCAGAGACAGAGACGTGTTACTGAAACAAGTAATTTTTCAGTGTCTTATCTAGAACATGGTGTTCCTTCAATGCTTAGTATTCTGGCACTGGTGCCAGACATAATTGGCAGGGGAGAAGTGGATGCCACTTGTGCATCACCAGCAGCATTTCCCACAAAGTTGGGGGATGTCACTGCACCTCTTATTCAGAAAACAACTCTCCCAGCTTGTCCAGGGAGATCTGACAAGGTTATCACCAGAGGCGGGTTGCTAGAGGCTGCAGCTGACAACAAAAATGAGGGCATGTGAACATTAATATCCAAAGAGACAGCTACCTGCTGGAAGCACTTGCCTGGAAGAGGTGCAGGGACTGTATAAAATAGAACCCTCTCTTCATCTCATCCCAGGAAGTTTTGAGGCCAACCCAGATCTGGGATCTAAAATCCCAGATAACTGGGGTCTAAGAGGCAACAACAGGGATTGTCCTTTTGTTATTGTTCTCTTAATAAATTCTGCATGTGGAAACTTGTTAACCCTGGCTGTGGCTTCCATATCTGCTTATATGCAAGACCTCCACCAGCAAATCAATCCTTACATTGTAATGGCACTCACTTGACAAGGTGTGTTTGGCTTAGTGCACTGCTGCTATTTGTTCTGTGTGCAGCATCACAGAGGGATGTGATGTGTGAGAAAACCAGGCAGAGGAGCTGGCTGATACGCACGGAGGACAGGGAGAGAAGGCTCTGCAAAAGGGTGGTGAGGTGGAGAAGGACTCTGTTTCCCTCAGTGCTTTGTGACATACTGAAGATACCCAATGAAAATTTGTTTAAAAACCAGTAAAAATAGAGATGGTCACTTCTGAGTGTATCTCTTGTAAATACTATCCATTATTGTGCTCTTTGATGATGTGCCTCTGATTTTATTTGCTCAGACATCTGGGTTTCCCAATTAATGGGTTAAGGAGCAGATTACAATCTTGGAGGGCTATGGGCACACAGATTTGGCTGCTGTCTTCATAACATCTTACAGCACTGCCCTGAAAAATACTGTGTGCAGAAGATTTCCTGACCCAGCAGGCACGACCCTAGGTTAGGTTTCCCTGAAGCGTTGTCTGTCTAATGTTTCTTGCTTGATCTGACAAGTGGAGGAGCAAACAGAAGAGGAGAAAATTCCTGTCTGGAAAAGTGAAGTCCACCACCCAGCTGGTTCAGCCCCAAACTGGCAGTGCGGATGAATACTCCTACTTCTGCTCCCTCAGTTTGATTGCTGCCTCTGGATTACCCAGAGAGGAGCAGTAAAGGTTTTGCAGCAACCTGGGCACAAAGGTTGGGAGAGTTCCTGCTCTCTCTGCTAGTCCAGAATGAAGACATTCAGAGAGGAATTTAAGCAGAATTTAATTTAATTTAATTTTTTTTTTTTTTTGTCCACTTTTAAAATTTTGGGATTATTTATTTATTTATTTATTTATTTATTTATTTTAATATGACTCCTAGCATGAAGCTGGACTCCATTGCTTGACCTTGGAGCTTTCTGTAGTCTGAGTTTAACTGAGGAAGTTCAGAACTCCGGAAATGCCTACCCTGGCCTTGGGCTAGTTCATGCAAAAAAAGACATTGAAGCACAGAGAAAAATTAGGTGAGATAGGGACAGTAATGTCTCAATGTTCATTTTGCCTACAAACATTTTCTTAAATAAAAGGGGAGCAGCAAAGCATACACCTTAAGACTTTTCTGTCAAAACTTTTAGCCCAGCTTCTCTGCCTAGTCACAAGGAATTCTGAGCCTTTCTTGCTTCTGTTTACGTCCTGGTACAACATTCCTTCTTGCAGACTCGGATTCAGCTGCACATGGACTGTGTAAAAATTTCCTAACTCGAAAAAAGAAAACTGAGCTAGCTCTCCTGGCACCTGGAAGAAACCTGAAGCACAGGTATAAGGCTTATTCTTTATTAGGTGACCTTCTTAGATATAGATCTTCTTTTATTTTCTTTTTGCCCAAGTTTCAAAATAAAAGAAAAGAGAGAAAAAAACAAAAATAAACAAGCAAAAAATAAAAAAAGAGAGAGGAAAGAGAGAAAGAGAGAAGGAAAGAGAGAAAGAAAGAGAGAAAGAGAAAGAAAAAGGAAGGAAGGAAGAAAGGAGGGAATGAAGGAAGGAAAGGAAGGAAGGAAAGAAAGAAGGAAGGAAGGAAGGAAGGAAGGAAGGAAAGAAGGAAGGAAGGAAGGAAGGAAGGAGTGAAAACAAAACCAATCTAGAACTAGAATCAGTGGACCAAGACCACCTTCAGGTAGTGATGTCAAAGACAGCACAAATGAGAAGTGTTTTCAGATGGCAGAATCCCTTCTCCAGTCCTCTCTGACCATACTCCTTTCCCAATGTGAACTATAGAGTATATCGGTTGCCTCTCCCCTTTTAGTATCAAGGCTTGATTAGTTTCCTGCATCAGAAACAGGCTTCAGGCCACCTCTGATCATAGCTGATCGGAACCGGGTGACATCTGATCATACAGAACACCAGGGCTGTTTCTCTGAGGCTTTAAGAGACACCTCCAGATACGCTTACAATTTTCAGGGCTTTTCTCTGTGGGTAGAATTGAAAAAAACCCCAAACCAGTGCCTTTTTAGTATAAGTTGCCCAAGCCAGCTTCAAACTATGGGTTGCTTGGCTTGTATTACAGTGGCATTAGACTTAAAGCAGCACTGCAGAACAGCTAATAAGCTGTGTTAATACATCTACCCCTCATCCAGGAAACTCAGAGGACAGAGAGGGTAAGCACCCATCTGTCTGCAAAAGACTGCATAGACTTCCACTGAGTCATGAGCTGGACTTTGTTAATGTGTAACGAAATTAATTAAAACCTCTCCCTTCCCCCAGTATTGGTTAAATATTATGACTCACCTGGTTGCCTTCTGAGCATAATAAAATTTGACAGAACTGGAGGAGGGGGGAGATGTGGAGGAAGGAGGGGATGTGAGATGTTTCTTCCTCTTTGTGTCTATCTGGCTTTTCAGTGCAAAGTCACATTCTGTCATGTTACATACACACCAAAATATTTAGAAATACACAGGGCAAAGATCAGCTTGCAAGCATGAGTTCATGAACTCTGCCAGCGCATAGATCTCTCTGCCAGAGCAGCACAGCATCCTAGAGGCAAGTCAAATGAAAACAGTCCGAATAATACACTCAGGTAACAGAAAAGGCAATTGTACCGCCAGGACCAATCCTGAACAAAATATATTTTGGCATATATTGAGACCTTGACAAAAGGAAGCCTTCAAGGTTACCACCAGAGTTGACTTAATTTTTTTTATCTACCTTTTTATTATTTTTTTTAAAAGGAGAAGGAGTGTTTAATTATCAGTTCTCAAGCAAACAGTGGTTCGGCAAAATGTCAGACCTCCAGCTGAGACGCCACCAGTTTGTGCTTGGGATTGTGTGCCAGGCGGCTGTATGGACAGGCGAAGACCTCCGACTGTTCGCTGAATGAATTTCCACTCGTGCCTCTCGACATTGATTGAAAGCGAAGGCTGCTGTTGGAGCCCTCAGGCTGTCTTAAGAAATCCATTCCTCCCCATGCTAGATCCTTGATGAGTGTAACTCCAGCTTCAAGAGAGACCGGGTGAAGTGGAAGGAATTTAACCCTTCTGACCCCTGGAAGCAAAGCGCTGTCAATGGTTTGGGCTGATACCTAAAGCAAAAGAAGAGAAAGGAAAGAGAATAATGAAATAAGAAGAGGCCAAGAATTTTTTTTCTTTTATTTCCCTCACCTTTCCTCTTTTGTAAGAAATATAACATCAGCACAGAATGCATTGTAAGACATTCTTCTGTTTTCTAAGCTTAGCTTCTCTGAATCCATTTTAATACCCAAACCAGAAAGAAGGGTAAGAACAAACCCATGAATTTGGCATGAAGAATTAAGTACAGTCTTCTCCAAAGGAAGGCAAGCTGAACTAGATATACTTTGGTGTAAATATCCCTTAGAGCTCTGTATGATAGTACTGCCTGAACTGTTTGTACTCTCTGAGATTAAAATTTGTGTGAATCTTTGGCCATGCAATTCCATTTCACAAACACCAAATCTGAGTTACATACAGTGCCACAGGGCTAGTCTATGTTCTGCTCAGGTACATCTGACTGCAGAGGTATAAATAGGTGTTGTCCTATGAGTGCCACCATTCCATTCCTTGCAGGAAATGCATGAAATCCATGAAATGCAACAAAAGTTTGTTAGTCACAAGAAGCATTTTGATTCACTTTTTATCAGGCTGTGCATCATTTCTCCTAGAACATTAGCATTATATGTTTAATACTGGCAATGAACTGCTATGAGAGCCAAAAGAGACTTCAGCCTACATCAACCAATTAAAGTTGTATGTTGTCCTTTTTGTCTTGGTTTTGTCTTTCTTTCTTTCTTTCTTTCTTTCTTTCTTTCTTTCTTTCTTTCTTTCTTTCTTTCTTTTTCTTTCTTTCTTTCTTTCTTTCTTTCTTTCTTTCTTTCTTTCTTTCTTTCTTTTTCTCTCACTCTCTCTCTCTCTGTATTCTCCTACCTCATATTTCAGGGGTCATATTTTGACTCAGTAGTTGTATATCATGTGCTACACTGAGGTTCTGATACATCACTGGGAGTATTACATTATCTGCAGTAAAACCTGCAAACAAACCAAGGAAAACACTGCCATTGCAGACCCCAGACACATCAGGTAGAAAAAAAAAGTGAAGTATTAAGCAAAAACTCCCCTATGTAGTAAAGACAAACACCACAGTTCATTTTCAAATCACATAAAATAAATAATAAATCTACACATCTGTCTCATTGCTAAGGGTAATCGAAACCAGCAGTGATTATCTTGGGATTTTATTTAAAATTTTCCTCTAGATTCCTGACATAAGCATACCTTTCTAAACCAAGATACATAAAGACCTTTTCCTTTGCACCTTTGGATTTTTGTAAAAATTGTTCACATAATAAAATTCCATTTTACTTTAATCTAAACCTAAAATACAAATTATGCATAGTGTTCAAAAGAAAAAATAAATACATATTTGGGACAGCAAAGCAAGTGAGTTAATTTGTTCTGTATTATTTGGGGGTTTAAATTTCATTATGTTTCAAAAACAATTTCTGATCTTTTGAAAGAGTAATTTTTATTTGTCACCTCTTTCCCAGAAAGGAAAACCAGAAAAGTCATATCAAAGTGAACATTATCAGTCAAATGGAAAGTTTTCTGTGCAAATAGCCTTTCAGTATAATACTAAACCAACCCCATTTGCTTCATTGGTTGATGGCTATAATTGATGTTCATGCAACATGTGGAGCTTAAATACTCCCTGCTGAAATTAATGAAACTCCTGTTATTGGCTTGCCAGCTGGATTGGTCCCTAGAACAGGATGAAGAAAAGAGGGACTCTAGCCTTGGTTTCTGTCCCTGACATCCATGAAATAGTTGGAAATTCTGATGTTACCCTTGGCCTCTGGGTCTGCACTTTCTGGTCATACATTAAAGCCAAGAAACTTCTTAAAAATAGAGAAACTTGTGCATATGGGATGGAGAAGTTTTTGTGCTGTTATCCAGTGGTGAAAGATGGTCTTCAATGGCATAAAATCACTGAGCCTTCCTCTCTTACCAGGCTGCTCACCCACCCTGTGCTCTCCTCTGCTACAAAGAGAGATATCCAAGGCCTTAGGCAGACAGATTGTTCATCGTCCTGAAGCAATGTTTGAAATAAATGATTCCACTCCTGCATCCCAATCTCCTGCACAGCACATGGCTGTAGTGTTGCTCCTCCCCTGGGGTGCTCACCTTGCATAAATCCATGCAGTGGTTTTTGGCTGTGGTATACACCCCAGAATTGTCTCAGTTGCTTATTCAAATTGCAAAATACATGTGCAGCCCCTGCCACTGGAGCTCTCCCCCTGGGTAGTACCCCATGCTCCCCATGTGCACTTGGGGAGGACACAGGGAGTGTGAAATCTCCCACCTGGGGACCCTCTCAGTCCACCCAGCACAGCCCGAGGATCAGGGAAGTTGCACTCTGTCAGGGTACAGGAATAGAGAATTTGGGCTCGTGGAGAATGTCATAGCCAGTGAGAGATCAGAAGAGAGGTGTGTGGTAGGATACCTCTTGCCTCCCTTAAAAGAAGTGAGCCATATGCATTTAATTCAAAGAAGAGATGTATGAGACTGCCCCTGATGCGGGGTCCTGGCTACCAGATATCAGATGATTGAAGCAGCTACCTGCAGTCTTGATCAGGAGCTTGAGTTTGACATATAGCCAAGATTTTCTGACAAACCTCACTATTCAGTGTAGGGTTTTTTTCTCCTTTCTCATCCCTTGACTTTTCTTTGTGAAAACACTCTTTGAGGTGCCTTATACTTCTATTTCATCATACAGAACAGCTGAGGTGCCCTAGAGGTCCAATAGTCTATTCTTTGAGGCAAGGACTGTTAAACTACCTTTCTTTTTTTCCAGCACCTTCCACATTACGTGATTTAAATGGCAGGTAAAAGGCCAGTGTTATCAGGCTAATACCTGAAAGTAATTAGTATACACAAGTCATCTGAATTTGTTTAAAGAATTAATATTCATCATAACTGCAACTCACACTTTCTACTAGTTTTCCCCTCTATAGCTGGAAAATATCAAAGGCTTGCTCTTGCATAAAGCACACCAGAATACATATTTCAAAAAGTTTCTTACATATTTTTTTGTTGGAGAAATTAATTTATCTGTTAAAAAAAAAGAACAAGAAGTAACTTGTAAATTCATTGCTGGTATTTGTTTGGACTCCTAGGAAACTGGACTATCTATATTGCAATATGACCCTGTGTATTTGCTGTCTGTGACCACCCAGGACACATAAAACAAATACCTGTCTCATTCAGACTGGTATTTCACCTCATGCACAAAATTTAGCTTGTGAATTTTTTCCTGCTGAAAACGGGATTTTGCAATGTTGAATGAAAAAAAAAACATTCAGGCAGAGTCTGCTTCAATACCAGATGCTAAAGTGAAGCACCTTGTCCGGTTGTATTGAGACATAAATGCACCACTGGTTTATTCACACAGTTGTCCGCTGGAAGTTACTGAAAAGCAAGGCGAAATGGCAGGAGGCTGTATGAGCAGGCACGCTTCTGAGCTCAAGTTTATAAGGCCTTTTTAGGAATTCAGTAGCTAAGATGTTTTTTTCTTTTCTTCTGGTTTAGAAATGACTTGAGCCTTCTGGCTCAAGTCTGATTTCCAAAGTATAATGAAGAAATATCTGTAGAGGTAGTCCTGTAAATGCAAACTCCTATTATATGTTTACTCACATCAGCAACATTATTCCTCCAAATAGCTTTAGATGAGACAAGTATGGCCTAACTCCAGTATAAAAGCTCTGTGAATGTTCCCTTAATTTAGTTCTGTTACAGCACAGATTTTTAGATGCTTGTAAAATAGGTCAGAAAACCCCTGAAATTTGGAAAATGGCCACATGGATTCTTGGACGGGGCTTGGAGCAACCTGATCTAGTGGAAGGTGACCCAGCCCATGGGAGGGGGTTGGAATGGGATGATCTTTAAGGTCCTTTCCAAACCATTCTATAATTCTATGATTCCTCAGCCTTAGTAGCAGCTGACCCTACAGTGCTCATTTTGGAAAAAGAGGTCTTAGAAACTTCAGTAGAAGTTTGGGACTGTAATGCATCAAGTAAATTGGAGCCCTGTCCTGCCTGCATCTTATAGGACTGCAGGAATATTTTAGATAAATCCGGCAAGGGTTTTTGAATCTTCCATTGCAGATAAGTGGTATTGCTGTGCATGGCATGCTGTTAAAAAGTGAAGCCTGTTACATCTACTACAGAAGCTCTCATTGTTAGCACTGTGTATGACAAATTTTTTACCAGAATCGTAGAATTATTAAGGTTGGAAAAGACCTCTAAGACCATTGAGTTCAATCATTTACCCAGCAGTGCCAGGTTCACCCCCAGCTGTGACTCTAAGCACCGCATCCACATATTTTTTGAACACTCCCAGGGGATGGTGATTCCACCACTTCCCTGGGAAGCCTGTTTCAATGCCTGTCCACCCTTTCAGTGACGTTTTTCCTAATATCCAATCTAAATCTCCCTTGGTGCAACTTGAGAAAATCTCCTCTTGTCCTATTGGTTGTTCTGTGGGCAGAGATTGATTCCCACCTGTCTATTACATCATTTTAGGTAACTGTAGAGAGCAGGGATGTCTCTCTTAAGCCAAGTCTGAAACTCAAGATGAATACTCTGCTTTACCCTGATGAAGAAATTGAGAGACCAATATTTATGTTCTGTGTGTTATCTCTCATTTTTTCATTGGGCGTCTCCAGGAATAATCTGATTTCATACTTTTTTAGGTGCTTATGAAGTAATCGAAGACATAATAAAATGCCAAACCCCTCATTTGTCTTCTTTCCAGGGTGAACAGACATCATCTTCATCAGACTCTCTGTGTTCATGCTGTTCTGCAGATCCTTGACCATTTGGATGGTGTTTTGCTACACTCTGATGTAGCCATGTCTCTCGTGTCCTGGGGAGCAGAGCTCTCCAGAGATGTCTCAGCAGTGTTGAGCAGAGAAGAATCTCCTTCCTCAACCCACTCGTAGTGCTCTGTCTAATGTAACCCGGGATACTGCTGACCTTCTTTGCTGCAAGAGCACATTTTTGTCTCCTGGTCAACCAGTTGATCATACCCACCCCACATCCTATTTTTCCAAGCTGTTTCCTACCTCCAACTGCCCAATAAAATATAATTACATAATGCAACTATAATAAGAAAAGCGTATAGACAACTCTAATTAGCAAAATTACATCAATATTTTCTTTCCCTGTCAGGAAACCAGACAGAGACAGAACAATATGCCATGGGAGAGATATGGTCCTCCTTCCTCTGGGGAACTGGTGTCCAGGGCTGCCAGCCTGAGCAGCGCGGTTGCCTCCCGTGTTTGTTTTCCATAAGGGGAAGGAAGTGTTTGCTGATCTGCTGTGCCTGTGTTTAAACTGACTTTAGGAGTCTAATTGTCTGGTGTTTTCTATTGTGTATTTGCTTGCTGTCTTGACTTGGTTTGGACTGGAGTGTGTTTGTTCTGAGTGATTTTGGAGTTTGTTTGCTTTAAGGGAAGGCAGGGATTTAACTAGATGGAAACTTATGTTGTGACTGCGCCAGCTGCTTCAAACAAGGAGTGTCTCTGCTCTCCAGACATCACTTTCTCTGGAGCTTTGTCTGATTTTTCCTCTGTAGAGGCAGGGATATCTCATGCAGAAAGGGATCACCACTTATTTCCCTGTTATAGGTCCATTGCATAATAATTCTTTAGGAAGAAAGACAAAAATTCCTTGTAAGATAATGTTTAAACAATTCCTCCACGTGTTTTTGTTTTTGGTTTTTTTCCCCAAACAACAAACTGTTTCAAGTAATTTGTTATTTTTCAACATAAGCACATGTAAAACTAAGCAAACTGCCACAAATTTCTTTTCTGTGCGAAATGTGGAAATTAGAATTGATAAACATGATATTTAGGGTTAGTTATATATATTCTAAAGGTTTATATCAGCATCTGGCCTGTCAGCGTAGGGAAGACTGCAGTTTTTAAGAAGAAAATTTCCTTAGTAAAACCCCCAAGCACATAAATATAGACAAATGAACAACAACAACAAACCCCTCAGAACCCAACAAAACCTGGGCAAAAAAGTTGGCCAGTTTTTTGGGGGGACTGGGGAGAGGGCAGGACAAGAAAAAAAGGAAGAAAAAGAAGGAAAAATCTCGGTTTGTATTTGCTCTTCTCATGAGCAGTAACATGTCAGGGAACTTTCAAAGTAAAACAAAATTGGAAACCAGAGATATTTTTATTGTTCTGGAAGTAACCTTAGCCCTATAGTTTCTACACAGTGTATGCTTCCACTGTTTTTTTTTTTTTTTTCTGGCTCAGACAAAATAAGCATCCATTGCTTCAGTGTGGCCCTTTTCATTTTCACTTGTTTGTTTGCAGAAGTTCATTGTAAGTGATTAGACAGGAATACATTAAGCAAAGCACAGACCAAGGAGGTGAAAGAGGACCCTTAAACATTTTTGCTGGAGAGAACTATAGGAAGGTAAGCATAAACTCTTATTCCATCCGTGGGGAAATGACATGAATCCCTAGTGTCCCGTTTGAAAGGACTGGGAAGACGGATGCTTAAAACACGAGGACAGCTACGGCTGTTTGTGTGTCTGGAGGCTTGTGAAGAGAGGGATGTGATGATGTTTATTTGCAGTCTATCAGGCAGCCACTAGATGTCTCTGATTATTGCATACAGTTCCAGCACAATTCAGTCTCTGGTAAACAAAGGAGACAAAAGTGGATCTAAAGAGGTGTGGAAGTCATTTGATGTAGATCCTGACTTATATTTGTTGTTTTAGACAAATGTCCTGCTTTTAAAATGATCCTGCATATTACAGAAATATAATTTTTTTGTATATGCAAACTTCCCTATATCAGAAAATATCCAGATATTTCTTCTAATTGTGAGTTCCAGGCTGTGTAAATAAGTATTTTTTAATTTTTTTTTTACAGTAAATGAATACGTGGATAAGAATTCACATTGCCTCTATTATTTCAGTTTGATAGAATACAGCACTGTATAGAGTACATTATTTATTTGCAAATATGCCAGATAATGAATGAAATGTCTTTAATAAATACTAGCTGTTTTCACTGAAAACGTCTAAATAGTTTTCATGAACATGTAATAAAGAGTTGAGAATGATATGCTGGCCAAATTCAGTTGAGTATATATCACCCACTGAAAATCTCCTGCAGCTGGAGATTTTGATTGAAAAGGCAATACATAACATATTTTTACTAAATGGAGTAAAAGGTGTTATAAACCAAGCCAAAGTGAAGCCTTTTCAGCCCAGAGCGCTGGTGATAAGATACATTTACACACATATGTATGCAGATCTATAAATTTTTTTTTGTGTACGTTTACAAATAAAAGGGCCAGCTCTTTGCTGCCTTCTTTATTGCAAAACAATTTATAGTGAGTTTCAGAAGGTGTGTAAAACAGAACTCTTTTGTAACTGAGCTTGATGCAGCCTTATCATTTAAAAGAAGTAAACCCAAACAAAGTACTGAATATAATGACATGTTAATTAACAGAGCTATTCAATCTGTAGCTGTCTTTTTGTGTCCCCTATTGGCCCAAACAGAAAGTGGCATCTGGAAAAAGAAGGAGACAGGTTCGGCACTTTGTAGAAATCTTCAGGTTTAGCTATTTACTTTTCTAAAAAAATTCCCTCCAGAGCAGCTAGAACCTGAATCTGACAACCCAGGTGCCACCTTCAGCTTCACCGATTCCCTAATAATATTCTGAAGCAAGTTAAAACCTCTGGGATGTGCTAAATGTATCATTCCATCATCATAATGATTATTGGAATGGTTTACTCTTTGCCATTGTTGACCACAAATTTTTCTCTGTGCTGTACCAACCACACTGAAGGAAGGCATCTCCCTAGCCCATGGTGTGATTAAGTGTGCTGGGAAGTCACACTAGAAACGGACTTCTTGGTAGAGAGCAAAAGTGATAGAAATAGGAAGTGAGATTCTCAGGGAGATAAATGAGTAGGAGAGATTTATTGATGAAGCATAGATAGTGCTAAGAGTAGAAGTTAAAATAGCAGAAAATGAGGTTCAAGGGAGCAAATTGAGGGAAGAGATTTGTACTACAGGGAAAAGCAGCAAATGAAAAGTGCATAGTCCTGAGGAAAGAGCATGAAAAACATGGGCAAGAAACAGAGATGTGAAGCTATAAACATCTCCTGGTCCTCCCATGTGGGCAGCCCATTTTAGCAATCTACCTGTAGTGTCATTACTGGAAATGAAATTTGGTATTTACATGATGGATCTGAAAGGTGGTGGGCCACATGTATTGCTGCTGTAATCCCACTAGTGTCACCACAGACTGTGAAGTTCCTCTGGGGGCAACATGCTTGAATGTTACACCTGCAATTAATAAACCTCAGCACATCTCAGCACATCTCAGCCCCTCTTCTCTGATCAAAGGCAGTGGTTCACGATAAACCAGACAGAACAGGTGGCTGAAGGCTTTTGTGCCTGCTCTTAGGAACCAGGCTCATTGTCAAGATTTGCTACACTACTTAGCTAGTGTAAGTCCTACTCTCTTCCTCAATTTACACCTACAACAGATTTGACCCAGAGCTGTGAAAACTTACCTTGAGCAGCCTTTGCTCTAGTTGCTTAGCACAATCATAATTATTTATGGTGGTTTTAAATTCAGAGTGCTAGGAGCACAAATGATTACATTTGCTTGGATGTGTCTGCAGATGAGGTTTGTAACACAATTGTAATGAACTTTGACGGAGGGAGTCTGAGCTAATTCTGCTCCACTGAAAGGCAATAATTCAGTGCAGAACAAAAGTCATCCGAAGGGAAGGATGTCATCGAAACTGTAAATGTAAAGAGGATTGACGCTTATAAGAATAAAGTCAGATGGATAGACTGCAGTTTAGGTTACAAGAGCATAAACTTAACTATTTTTGCACTGGTGAAACTTGAATCAGAGCTCATTGTTGCTCAACCAGATGCTAGAACTCATTCAAGATCAGGATATGATTCTTACCACTCAGTTTAATACTGATCACAGAGATGTTCTTCAGGTATTGTACTTAAAAACAAATTACTCAAGGTACCTAGGTCAGAGTTTTGAAGCTAGTGCAGTGTGCAGTATGCAGTAGCTGGCAGGGCAAAACACTTTATCCTGGCTGATCCACTGGAATTATGATTAGGTGTCTGCCCTCTGTAGTGGAAGCACAGCCGAGAGCTATGATCCCAGGGGTTACATCTGACAAAGAAAACTAAGTACCTGGAATAATAAAACACATTAACTACCTGAAATCTGCTAAGGACAGGGATCCATCCACACAGGAATTAAATGCCTTAGTCTTTGATATAGGCAGGCAGATAAGGCACCAACACTTTTGTTTCAAAGTCAAGAACGTGGAAAACTTGTTTATTCAGAAGTCAACCAGAGCAGGCTGTGATCCCTTCTACTGCAGCTGTTAGACCTGCATGGCTCCAGCCATACACTCCTCTTCAGATGATACTTACAAGCAAATCCTACTTACATGAAGAAGTTCACTGTAACAGTTGATTATTCTTAGTTAAACCAAGACAAACGGGAGAGACATTAAACCTAATTGTGAATATTCAACCTGGTAGCAACGTCGTCCACCCAGGAAAAATAAGTCTCGCCAGCAACTGAAAGCAAAAGATTGTTTCTGGTCTCCATGATTCCCAGGTATCTGGGTTACGTAGAAATAATTAAGATAAGAAGTTGGCCTTCTATCCACCAGTCATTGCAATAATAATGTGAAAGTTCCCTCTATTCCTATCTTGTCTGACCAGTGAGTTCCTTCAAAATGTGCTGTTTTCTAGCCTGGCCATGCTTTCAGAGAAACCACATTCAAATCCAAGTGCAAAACTCAACTCTACCTCAATAATT
This sequence comes from Gymnorhina tibicen, assembly GCA_013399875.1. Taxonomy (NCBI): domain Eukaryota; kingdom Metazoa; phylum Chordata; class Aves; order Passeriformes; family Artamidae; genus Gymnorhina; species Gymnorhina tibicen. The sequence goes on along the minus strand of VXAZ01005264.1, from coordinate 55,895 downwards.
TCTTCACATGAGTACCTGTAGAGAAACAGACATAGATGCAGCTCAGCAAATAAAGCAATTTCCCTCCTCTGTGGAACAAGAAAAAGAAAAAGAAAAAGATTATAGCTGTCCTGTCTAATCTGAAATATTTGAATTACTGCACTGATGAGACCTATGATTTCCACGAGAAAATGAGACATGTAGGCTCCCTCTGGGAAGGTGTTTGACTTTAGCAGAAACATGCATGTTCCCCCAGGCTGGGATGCAACTGGAAATGTACCATCGATCTGTAAACTGACTGATTTCTTATTCTGCTTGCCATGCACAGTGTTATCACCGAAGAAGCTGTTCCGCATTTAAAGCAAGGAGCAACTGCAGACCAGCTCTGGTGGGGGTCAGGAGTGTATCTGTTATCCTAGATGCCATATTTCAGGAAGGGAGAGAAGATTAATGCCTTTCAGAAGCTTCCAGCTGCTTACGCTGTACTCATTTCAACATATTTGTTGGGTCCAGCAATCCTATGCCCTCTCCCAGCTTTTAATTGGCCATGATGATAATTCAAAGATCCCAGATTCTACCCTCCATCCCCTGTTCACTCTAGATTCCAAATGGAGGATGAAACAAAATTTTCACCACTCAGTTTAAACAGGAGAGCCCAAGCTGATGTCCAGGTGAGGAATCAGGGACAGCTTGACAATCCTCTGCATTAAGAAGACACGAAGAGCAGGAAAGTAAAACCTACAGGAGAACATGAACTATTGCACAGTGACACACCTCGCACCTGGGCTGGTCCTTCAGTGGTTTAGGCTCTTCCGTAGTCCTCTGCTCTGACAGACCCATCTCAGAGATCAAACCTGAAAGGAGGTTGTAGCTGGGTGAGGGTCAGTCTCTTCTCCCAAGTAACAAGATACAGGATGAGAGGAAACAACCCCAAGTTTTTTCGGGGGAAATTTAGATTATATATTAGAATACTTTTCTTCCCTGAAGGGTAGTCAGGTTTTGGAACTCAGGGAAGTGGTGGAGTCAACATCCCTGGAAATTTTTTTTAAAAAGTGTGAATATGTCATTTGTGAACATGGTTTAGTGGTGACTTGGTGGTGCTGGGTTAACTCGATGACCTTAGAGGTCTTTTCCAACCTAAATAATCCTATGATTCTATGATCCTTAATCACCTCCTTTCTTCCCGAAGCAGCGTAACCCTGATCAGCCTTTAATGATCTAACACTGGATGGATTGTTTAGAGATTTGGGATGACATAAATGAAGAAACATCTGCAACTGGGAAAAAAAAAATTAGAATTTAAAGGCAGTGTCCTTACAAGGATACAGTGAAACCATACTACTAACATAAATGGTTTGCTGTATGTTGATAAACTGTGCTGCAAAGCCCAGGCTTGGGATACAGCAGTCCCTGTTTGACTGTTATTTCACCATTTAACACCTGTCAATAGATTCCACGTCTTTCTTTGTCAGATCCTCCGTCAAAAAAAAAAATAAAAATCAAACCCTCAATACAAGACGCACCATAAATCTCAAATCCCATCATTACAATTATTTGCAAAATGCCTTAAGAACTATTGACAAGGTTTTATTAGAGGCCAGTAGGTTAGGTAAAGTCCATGTGTGAATGCTTGTTTTCATCTGAAAACCTGATGATAACAGGTTTGAGTTGGAGAGAACAGTACAGTAGAGCACTGAATGAAAGAATGGTGAGAGAGATAATGGATGAATAAGTAGAAGTAGCTTATTTTCATCATTTGAAATAGTGTTCCCTTTAACTTCAGGCCAAGAAAAATGGTTGTGTATGGGTTAAAATAAGACATAAAGCATGAAATGTAGGAACTTGTCTTCCAGCCTGTTGTTCAGGTGACAGTTGACTTTGTAAATGTCACACAACTTTTCCCTCCCATATGAAAAAAGAAAGAATCTGATCAATTCCTCCCTGCTCCCCCCTGCTTCCCCAGGCATCTTCTGCAACCGATGCAAAGCATAACACTCAGTGTCAAAGCCTGTTACATGCTGCTATCTCCTAATAATATTAAAATGAAAATGAAAGTAGCTCCCAAACAATCTTTAAATCAATCCTAATGTGATAAAAATGAATATCCTCTCTTTCTTTTCCTCCTCCGCTCTCCCTTCACTGTCTTTTGAACGTTTACAACAGCATTTTGTCTGCAGCAATGGATTCAATTGTCACACTGATGATTGGTGTCCAGTCTCTCAATTTTGGCATAATTGTTCTGTTCAAAGTGTTGCTGTACCTCCATTTTTAAGACCTGGAGCTGCAGCTTTTTTTTGGTGTAACTGAACTAATTTAAGAGTCACAGAATCACAGAATACAGATAAAGTTGGGAGGGTCTGGAACTCATCTACTTCAGCTTCCCTGCTCCAGCAGGGTCCCCTACAGCACACTGCTCAGGATTGTGTCCAGATGGCTTTGGAGTCTCTATGGAGAAGGGGACTCCACAACCTTTCTGGGCAATCTGTTCCAGTTCTCAGTCACCTGCACATTGAAGAAATTCCTCCTCAAGTTCACATGGAACTTCCCATCTGCCAGTTTCTGCCATCCCATTGTTTGGCATTACTGAGTAGAGCCTGGATCCATCCTCTTGACACCCTCCCTCCAGACACACACAGTGATAAGACCCCCTCTCCATCTCCTCAGTTCCAGGCTAAAAAGTAGATAAGAACTTTTACGACTTTTTCTCCCTATTCTGGTCTAAGGATAGTCTACACAAATGGGTTGATATCTTCCACACCTTGTCTTTATACGGTCTAGCCTTGGTGGTTACCAAAACTGTTGTTTCTGGTTACTCTCTCCTTGACTTTTACTGCTGCTGTGAAACAGCCAGCAGAAAAGTGTCTTTAACACTTTTCGTGCTTCTCATGTGCACTTAACTTGTTCTGGGAAACTAAAGTCATTTGAAGAATGCTGGAAAAGACTATTTGTCACGTAACTTCCCCCCCTTAAAAACAAAAAAAAAACCAAAAAAACCAAAACCAAAACCCCTAACAACTGATTTTTTATGACCAGACATTGTGAAGTAGACTAAATTCATTTTTAATGCATTAGTCATTATAACTTGGAAAGACTGATATTCAGACAAAAGCTTCAAAGCCCCAGACAGGGTTGGCTGATTATAAGAACATTTTTGCAAGAATAAGTTAGAACACTTCTTAAAGAATAAGTGGAAGAGGTAGTCGGTACTCTTGGTTTGAATAATTAATATAGATTACTTTGCACAGATGAAAAAAACACTGAGTATTGGATCCCAAAATATCACATAAAATGTGCAGTCAACCCTCAAAAACTTCTTTTGTTGGAATTCCAGTGAGGTCATGGTTCATACCTATCATGATTAAATAGTTTTAACAAGGACCTGGGGAAAAAAAAATAAACAGAAAATCATTTAGTGAGAACATTTTCAGATGACATAAATCTGAGTGCAGCAGTAAATAATGAGCAGAATGGATGACTGACTTGGAACTCTCTGGATTGCTTGGTAAGCTGGGTGTAAGCAAACAATTGGGACCAAATGTGCCATTACAAATCCAGGGAAGCACAAGAATTGAAGCTGACTATACAAACAGAAGGTCAATGCAAGGAATTAGTAATTTTTAAACATGGCTATAACTGCTGCTCATCCATGTTCCCTTTGTGCAATCTTTTCCCATCAGGGTTCAGAAAATCTTTTCTTGCTCATCCCCATACAAATTCAGTATTTCATTTGATTTGACTTGGCAGAGGTAAAACACATGTGGAGATTTGATTAGTCTGTAAATGTCTACGTAAAGAACATTGTGGACAATGTTGCAGCAGTGCTTAATGGCTAGTTGTTAAAGCTACAGAAATTCAAACTGAAAGTAAAGTACAGATTTAAACAGCAACACCGTTAACCATGGGAGCTATTTACCAAAGATGATGATAGATTTTCCATCTCTGGGTGTTCTTTAAATGGGTTTGCTGTTCTTTTCCTACTTCAAACAGAGATTTTGGACTCAGTGTGGGAATTAATATAAGGAACTCCCAGGGCTTTCTTTGTGGAAAGAGGTTTTCCTTTATCCAGAGAGCTAAAGAAATTACACTGTCAGCAATGCTTTGTTTGGCCCAAGATTTAACCAAGTAGAAAAGGGACCATGAGGCGTTCACCCGCCTGGATTTTTGCTCCAAGTCCAATTCAGTTAGCTCTCAGGATGTGGCCCAGAGGATCAAGGGTGCACTATTAATTGTCTATCTGCCTTTAAAGTAGCACCTATTTTCTCTGATACACTCAACCTTTTCAACTCAATCCTGAATTTGGCACTGCTTCAAGCTATTTATTATGATTTAGAAATAAATCCTCAATTCTCATGACACAGCTGCTTTTGTCACAATAACCACCTGGGCACAACATGTTCCTGTGGTGAAGCTTGATAGGTTAATCGAGCTTCACAAAGCTTGCAATGAGGTTTGAGATGCTTGGATAAAAATCATTAATAATTGGTGGAATTACTGTTAATATTCTTTAAAATCTCTTATGTATAGTGGCACTCAGATATGCTAGGAACATTGGCAAAGTATTAGTCAATATATACATCACCAGCTTTCTGTCCTCGAACTTCTTTTCTATAGGAACTGAGAATTATTGTTTTTTTGCATAGATTCAGAACTGAAACATTAGGGTTGGAATAGGGACCCTGGTAAGCGGCATATCTTTTTCTTGTGCTTCACAGTAAGACTGAATTAATTTTCCTTAAGACATTACTGTGAGACTGATTATAAGTCTGCCCTTGAATGCTTCTCAGTGAAAGTGATGTGACCTCCCTTGGTAGTTTGTTCCATGGATCTACCTATCCTAATAGTTATAAAGTTTGTCTTAATCATTAACTAAAATTTCCCCTTTGTTGCAGCTTCATCCCATTACTTCTTGTTCTGACCTTGGTGACTAATTATAATAATTGGCCCCTGACCTCCTTCTATTATTTTTTATGTATTTGGAAGAGAGATGGGTGTAGGCCAGAAAACGTGGAACCGTATCGTAATGCCCTGACAGCCTCAGGAAAACATACAGCTTTGGGATTTTCTTTGACCTACAGTAAGATTAAAAGCCATGTGTAAAATTTAGAACAGCATTCTGTCAAGGGCAACAAGAAAAGCTTCTCTAGGTACGTTGGTGATAAAAGAAAGACTAGGGAAAATGTGGGCCCTTTCTGGAAGGAAATTGGAGACCTGGTTGCCTGGGACTGGGTAGGTGGAGGTTGCTGAGGTGCTCAACAACTTTTTTTACCTCAGTCTTCATTAGACAGTGTTCCACCATAAGAGAGACATGGACTTGCTGGAATGAGTGCAGAGAAGGCCACCAAGATGATCTGTGGGCTAGAGAACCTCTGCCGTGAAGAGAGGCTGAGAGCATTTTTTTGTTCAACCTGGAGAAGTCTCTGTGAAGAACTTCTGGAACCTTCCAGTACCTAGAAGGGTTACAGGAGCAATGGAGAGGAACTTTTTTGCAAGGACATGGAGTAACAGGACCAGGGGGAATGGCTTCAAACTCAAAAGAGAGTGGTTTAGTCAGATTTTAGGAAAGAATTCTTTCCTGTGAGAGTGTTGAGGCCCTGGAATTGGCTGCCCAGAAAAACTGCGAATGCAAAATCCATGGAAGTGTCCAAGGCCGGGTTGGAGGGGACTAGGAACAATCTGGCCTAGTGGAAGGAGACACTGCCCACTGCAGGGGCATTGTAACCAGATGATCTTTAAGGTGCCTCCCAACCCAAAGTTTTCCATGATTTCTGAGAAGAGCCCTTATACTAGAGCTGCTGTTTAGGTTGACCAAATTTTCCATATTAACCACACAAAAGAGTTTGCTGAACTGAGCTGAACTTACCAGAGAAACTTTGGTAATCTTTTAATGAAGAGCATTAGTATGTCTGTATCTGCAGTCATCCCATCCATCAAATATGATTTTCCAGGAAAAGGAGCCTCTGCATTTCTTTTATCGCATTAGCACCTAATGGTTGGATCAGCCACTGGCATTGCCTAAAGTTGACTTGAAATGCTATTGAAATTAGGTCTTGCTAATAGGACATATAACAATATTCATCAACAATTTAGCTTTATAAGAAATGCATTTTTTGGAAATGAATATAATTACTTTGTAGCTAAAGTATACTTTTGTTTTCTAGTAGAGTCTGTGCCAAAGAGTTACAAAATATTGGAAAAAAATAAATATGTATTTACTCAAGTGCCTAATAATTACACAGTTTGCTTCATAGGTCTTGTATTGAGGGGAAGAACAATAGCTTTGTTTACAACCCTTTGTAGCAGTTTTATTTTAAAGACCTTTGCTGCTTCTTCACTATCTGTGGAGGTGTAATACTATTGCACTTGGCTGTACTTCTCTGCCGTGTTGACAGTCTTGGTGTCACTGAAATCTGTAACTCACTGGTTTCAAGAGGAGTATATGAGAGCTGACCTTTTTTTGCTCAGATAAATGGATTTTTCCTCTAAATGTTGGAGGGAAAGGATCTAGTGCACTCATTCAGTGGCCAAACTCACAGGTGATACGTGTAGAAACTGAAAAACCTTTTCCTTAACTTCTTCATTAACACAATAGTTCTCTGGGGTAGTAGAGGAATGGCATATTGCAGTGTTGGTCCCAAGTTAGGTAGGTAGATAAGTAAATTTTACTGGAGGGACCAGATTTCATGTCCTACTTCACAGCTGTGACAGAAGGCAACTTCTGAGTTACAGCACCACCTCATTCTTGACATGTCACAAAATATTAACACCCTGGAGTATGATTAAGTAAGTGGCACATCATAATAACTTATCATATATCTCAAAGTAAGTCAGAAGTCAGTGCTGGCCTCATTTGATGATCCCAACTTCAACCAAATGTGAAAAAAACCAAAACATGTTTTGCAAGCTGAGAGCCGACATCTCACTAAGACATCCTGTGAAAGGTTTCTACAGCAGTAACTAAAATGAAGTTAAAATAATTCTGTCAAAGTTAAGGAAGAACTACATAGCCATCAACATAATTCTTGTTTGTGCGGTACACATTGCTCTGAGATGAAATGATAGGTTTTTCATAAACATAATTTATATTGGGGATGAAAGAGGCCAACACAGGGTCAAACGGTCTGAATTCCCAATGGCTCCTGGTCATTGCCTTGTCATGGGACAGAGGTTGCTAGATTAATTTGTGATTATGCAAATTCGTTTGCTATGATTTGAAATAGACTAAAAAAAGATAGAAAATGGTATTTTAGCTTTATTAAAAATATTTCTTACAGTTATTTATAATAATAAGATGTATTTATTGAAGAAAAATCTCTCCCTGTCATAAATATTTTATCTTAAATATAAAATTTATGTTACTTAGAAGTTCAATACTTACTAAGAGGACACTAGTTATTTTTTTTTAAATCAGTATAATGGTTTATGGTTGCTAAAAACCCAGTTAATTTTACCTGTTTAGTTCCTTATCATACAAAAAGACTGGAGGTTTATGGATTTTTAATTTTTTTTTAACATACTGCAGACAATTCTGAAGAAGACTTTTGATGAAGTGTATAATAAAATAGGTATTTTTTTCAAAATCAGTCATTCTGAAAAGCAGACTTTCCCAACAAGCTTTTATCTCTATTCATTTGAAACCTTCAAAGGGAAGTATCAAACAGTCTTAAGAGTGTATTTTTTATAATTTACATTAGTTACTTTGCCGTACCATGTTTCATTATTCTATGCAGCTTGTATCAGGTGTCCTGAGATTCTTTCTCTTTGTATTATAGAGTGTCTTGATCACAGTTCTTCTGCAGTAGAGGATCACTTAGCTTTTCTTCACAGGACTGCAGCTGAGATCCATATCTCCCAGGAGACCATCTGCGATACAAGGTAAGTGACTCCCAGGAGGATATCACACAAATTTACATCAATTAGTAGGTTCAGAAACCAGAAATATCTGGTAGCTTGTGAAGAGGAGTTTAAAAAAGAAAAAAAAAAAAAATAAGCAAGATAACCCCTCCTCAAGATTCATTAATGTCCTCTTTGAATTACCCAGCAGGACTATGAAGGAACCATGGCCATGGAAGAGGCAGTGCTGAGTGTCTCTGAGTGTCTCTGATGCCACACTGGTATATTTCCATAATTTTGGTTCAAGGTTCAAACATTTAGATATAGTGCAGTGTATTCTTATTTCTCCATGGCAAACAATCTACCCCAGATTTAAAAACTCATAGACTCTGTTTCACAGTTTAACAGCATGACACATTTTAAGCTGGAGACTTTAGAGGCAGTCAGAGGTGGCATAGACAGAGACAGAGATAGAGATAACCACACATGGAAAGCTCTCCAGGAGGAATTTCTGTCATCCCTCAGTAGGGAGGAACCAGAAATTTCATGCTGTACTGCTTGAAATGTCCCCAGCATCAATCTAAAGTGGGTAAGGGTGTAAAATATTAAGACAGGGAGTGTAGCACCTCAAGGTAGTACAAATAAAATAGTTTGCTATTTTCCTGAGAATCTTCCATTATTATATTTGGTCTTCACATAAGTGACTCAAGTGTTTTTAATCATATAATGCAATATAGGTTAGAGATGTCCAGTCTGAATACTGCAGAAAAGAAGGAGAAAGGTAAAGTCTGCCAGAGGAATATCAAACTACACCCATTATTCAGAAGTGCAGTGGTCATTGCTGGTTCTGTAAAACAACCATAATTCCAGGGTCCCTGTCATACATTTGCACTTCTAGTCTATTTTCATACTTCTTCCTTAGAAGGAAGCAAAGTACCATGGCATTTGTGGTAAAAAGAAACTCAGACCAGAAAGAGTAAGTGTCATAGTTATGACCATTCAGAAGACATGTGGCAAAGCAGGAACTTGAATGCTATTAGGAAACATTTCTTCACTGAAAGGATGATCAGTCATTGGAAGAGTCTGCCCATGGAAGTGGTGGAATCACCATCCCTGGAAGTGTTTAGAAAATGTCTAGATATGGCACTTGGAGACATGGTTTAGTGGTAAAAGAGCAGTGCTGGGTTAATGGTTGGACTCAATGATCGTAGAGGTCTTTTCCAACCTTAACACTTGTGTGATTACAGCACTGTTAATCTAACTGCCTCTACTTCCTGAAACAGCAGTTAGACAGGTATCAAACAAGTAAACTAGAGATACAATGTATTAAGAGGAGCCTGTATGGCCTTAAGCTGAGGAAATCAATTACTTAAAAAGTTGAAAGCAGATGCATAAGTACAGTTAAAATATTCACATTAATTATTTATTCCTTTCAGCTTTTTATTTTATCAGCAGAATGGAGGAAAAGGGATTTAAAAAAAAAAGAAAAGAAAAAAAAGTGTCTGTATTAGAAGTGATCAAAAAGACCTTTTTCCTAAGAAAAGCTGTAACAAGACTTCATCAATTATAAACCAAGAAAGACAGGGGCAAGAAGATTGCTTGGCAGGTTGATTTTCTGTGGTTTTGGTTTTTTTTCTTTTCCCTCCCTTCATTCTTCCTTTGGTCTCTTTGCTCTTGTGCTCCTTCCTCAACCAGAAGCAGTTCTGCCACAGCGAATACACCCCTGGTGTCCAGCACTGGTTTTGACAGCTACAGTAGGCAGGATTTTTGGTCTGTGAGGGGAAGGATGGAAAGGGGCTGTTCAGGCTTTGTGTGGGTGTAGGACCTTGTGCTTCTTTGGTATTTTGCTTCTGAGCGTGGGGTCTTCTGTCCAGCCTGGAAGCATCAAAGACACATTTGCAAACAGACCATCCAGTATGGAGGTTTAATGACATGTATTTATATTATTCGGTCAAATGGGAGGGAGAAAAAAAGTCTTTTAAGATCTGATAAGTTCTCTTCCTTCTGTCTGCACCATGACTGCTTTCAATTCTGCTGAAGAACTAGTTTGCTCTTTCTCATTCCAAACATCCCTTTTCTTCCCTTTTCTTCTCTTTTCCCCTTTCTTTCTTTTCTTTCCCTTTTAGGTTCTCAATTTTTCTTTTTTATCTTCTACCTCTTTGTTCCTCTTCTCTGTGGACCCCTCTGCTGAGATCAGATTTCTTTTGTTTTTGTCAGTGTCATTTTCACTTTCTAGAACTCATTATTTCTTTTGATGACCAGCATTCATACTTCTATTAATTCAGATATAAAGAAAGGCAGTATGTAAAGAGAATAGCTAATAACTTCCCCTGTTAATGTTTCAGTCTGCAACAGGAGCTGACATCCTCAGGAGGACATGGTAACAAGTTTTGGAGAAACTTGAGAGGGACCTGCCATGGAAATTAACAGGAGAGACCCTAGTTACAAAGAAAGAATAGCAAATTCTTCTCTGGGCTGGTGACAGCCCCTTAACTCATTTGCGTTTTCTTCTCAGAAGCATGACAGAAAAAGCCTATGGATGGGAAAAGGAGATGCAAGGATTGATGTTCAAATATCATGAAAATGGACCAGATCCTCAACTGGCATAAATCAAGGCAAGCCCACAGGAATCAATGCAGCAATGCCAATTTACACCAGATGAAGACCTGGCTCAATAAATCTATCACTCTCTTGATAAAGGGGTGAGTGGGGAGGGGGAATGGGCTGTGAATTAGAGTCTGTTCAAATAGCAGTGAAATAGAAACACATCTCCTTCTTGTTGCAGAGGGATAGATGTGGAAAATGCTTCATTTGAAGCAAAAGCCTGTCCCCTGGGGACTCCTTGCACACCTTGCTCCTGTTCCTGTGAGGGAGATGATGTCCAAAGTCCCAAAGTGCTTGTCCAAAGGTTCAAAGGTGATGGAGACATTGATTCCACATTACACAGAGGGGGCTACTAGAAAATAACTTTTTAAATATAAAGGAAACAACCCTTCTTTAAGGGTTTTGCCCTGAAAGCCCCAGCCAGTGTCCTGAGCTGGTGTTCAGGGTGTGGTGTTTCTTCTATCATTCATACAGCTGTTAACCTACAGCTTTCCAGCATTTGGGCACTTGTGGTGATTAAATGAAATACTGTATTTTCTTTTTCTTCACCTTTGGTGTGTCTTTTGTGTTTAAAATAATGGTTTTGGGCTTGCTTCTGATTTTGAGCTATGTGATACGAAGAGTGTGGCATCTCCAAGGTGTTTCTGAAAGACAAAGTAATGAGAATATGAGTGACTTTCCATTTTCCTTCCACTGGTGCTCTCCTAATATTTACTCTTCATTACTTTCCATCCCCAACATCAATATAGATAAGAGGGAAGTGAGAAACAGGAAGAAAATAAATCCTGAAAGAAAAAAACTCAAAGAAAGCACTGAGATTTTTTTTTCCATTTGAGGAGTAAAAAATCTCAATTAAAAATATCACAGAAAAAACAAACAAAAGTTGAAGGCTGGATGAATAGGAACTTTTGCTTAGTTCTTAATGTTTTAGTTTAACTTTTCCTTTTTGAGAGGAAAACATAATGGCTTAAGAGACTACAAATAACTTTCATACATTGTTATTGATACCATGTAATATTAGAACTCTTCTTTATTATTTGCTGGAAAGTTTTCATTTTGTTTTGCTCTGTTTGATTTTTTTTTCCTTTTCTCCTCGTTTCTAATGTATTTTGAATTTCAGTATGCCAAAGAAATATAGTGCATATCAGCCAAAACTAAATACCAGCTGGTTGTCAGAAATTAATACACACTGTTACTTTCCCAGTGACAAAATTGAGCAATTTCTCATTTAACATAACAAAGAAGGAAAAGGAAACTATCTGATCTAAGGACAGAAAAATGAAATGCAATATACATGAAATGGCAAAATCATGTTCCGACTCAAAATGAAAAGTTTCTGTTTCTGTTCATCTCTGGAAAACTCATAGGGAGAATAAAACTGGCAATGCTTCCATTTGGTTTGTTGATAAAACTTGAAAAACTAGCAAGATCAAAGACTGAACAGTTCCAAACCATCAAAACACAGAAATTCTGTCACAATCAGACCAGGGCGCCTAACAAGCACAGACAAACATATTTGGCAGGTCATTGATTAAGACAACAACAAAGGAAACTAAGGAATTGACCTTAGTGGCCAACAAGGTCCTCTCCAATTTTACGTCTCTAATAAATAAAAATCCTGCATTTTTTAAAAGCAGTTTGTGTCAAATCTTTCAATGTCCATTGCTAAAAGGCAAACTCAGAAAGACCTACCCAGGATGAGAATTTTACTATGTGAATTCTGATGCTTGGTTTTCCTTCCCCTTACCTCAGGGATGAGAGACCAACCTGTCCACACTCTGCAAAATACTGAGCTGCAGTATAGTTAGAAACCCATATATCCATCCTCTGCAAAGATATGAAGATTATAATTTCTCTCACATAAACAACTCATAACGATAGGCATGGAAATCAACAGAGCAGGTCTCAACCTTGCTTAACTCCAAAGAGTATAGGGAATAAGATGTTAGTTTTTCCCTGTGATTTAACTTGAACATATGCAGAAGCTTGACTTCTGAACAGAAAGACCTGATTCACAGAAAAAACCTTTTATAGTTCTTCTCTTTTACCAGGGCATGGTTGTATTCTTTCTCCCTCTCTTCTGCCTTTGTTTCCCTTTTTTCTCATGTATCCAGGCCTTTTCTTGCTGACAGGCCCTTTTCTATTACTTCTATTTCTGCTTCTGCCCTTTCAACCTTTTATTCCCATCCCTTTTCTGAACAGCTGCAGACAAATTCACCCTTCCTCCTTCCCCACCACTCTGATTCAGACCACTATGAACTTTTCCACCCACACGGTCCACATCTCTGATTTACTTTGTGTGTGACCTGTTGTAGCTCCCATTGTTTCAGCTGTGTCCTAGCAAAGGGCCATTTAATTGTTCCCTCATTATCTTCAAGAGGAGGTGGCTGCTAGTCACAGCCACTCCCCCCACCATAATGAAGCTACGTGGTTATTTTCTTCAAATTGAATATGCAAGAGAACAACAGGCAGATGTAAGTCCATGGAGGAGATGAAATTTCAAGCATTAAGAAAAGGAGAAAGAAAGCAAGAGAAAGTGATTATTGAATAGAAGCAAAAAATGTAAAGATAAACGCAGATTTTAAGTTACAAAAATGTTCTAAAAGGTCCCCAAGGAGGGTTGCAGGACTTTATTTAGAAAAAGACAAGCCTTATCAGGGGTTACAATATATAAATATTGAAAAGCTCCCTAACAGGTTAGCCACACTGCTAGATGTCAGAGCATTCTTTTCAAGATCCAACTTGCAGCAAATTGACTGTGAAAAGAAGGCAGAAAAAAAAGAAGAAAAAGAAAGGAAGGAGAACTGCTTGACAGAAGGCCTTCAACCCCCTTTTTTTTCTTCCTCATTCAGCCATACTGCATATAAATGCACTTAAACATCTCTGAAATTCCTTGCTCACGCAACCCCTTACAACTGTCTTGGGCTATTATTTTCTCAAAAACTTACCTCTCTTCTGGATGAGAGAAAAAAAATTATATTCTCCCTGCCAATAACACCTCTGTGAAATGTCCTCAAAGGACAGCGTTTCTTGCACCTTTGTTTTTTTCTCCACAAGCTGCCATCTGCTGTAATGCATCTCTATTTTAAGCTTTAGAGCCACGTGACTTAAATCCACATAAGTGTTGATTGTACATGATTGCCTTTATTGATTCTTCCCGGGACACAACTTACCTGTATCCAACTTCACGTGTAGTTTTAGTCTGGACTTTTCTTTCACTCTTTAATACTTTCTTTCCCATCCTTCCATTTTTGTAGTTGTTCTTTTTGCTGTGGTAGTGCCCGGGAACTTCAGGCAGTTAGAAAAACTCCTGTTAAGCTATATGTGCAACAAGTGCTTCTGCATGAACATAAAGATTATCCCTTTCTTTCTCTGAAAGGCACCTTACGTTGTAATAACATCCAGTAAATCCAATAAAAATAAGCAGCCTGAGTAATCTAAAATTAGGGGGGAAACAGAAATTATTCTAGTGAGGAAAGGTGAATGTATTAGAGGGTAGTTTGAAACAAGTATTGCTGTGCTTTTTTGGTAGGAGTAAGTAAGTGTCATAGCCTGTTTTTCTTCAGATCATTAGGCTGCAGTACCAAGTAGATATTGATGCTGTTTCTAACCCTCTTTTACCAGACTACTTGCAGGATAACAGGACTTTTGGTTATCTCTCAAGGTGCTTAATTGAGATATTTAGGTGGGTAGCGGGGCTCTTCTCCAGTTTCTTTTTCTGATCAGTGGAATTTTCCAACAATTAGTTTATTTTTTAAATTTCCTTTTGTCCTTCCTTCTGTCTAACAAATTCAGAGATGATGCTGCTTTCAGCATTAGTGGTTTTTTAGGTATTCCTTTACAGATCTGAATTTTAATAGATAATCTCATGTTCAGCTTCCTTCAAATTTTCTTAAAATTAAAAACTGACTAGTGCTTCCTCCACTGTTTATAATTTACATCCTTTTCCATGCAGGGGTTGAACAGGTATTCCATAAGCCAGAGCAATTCTGATTAAATCAAAGTGTTACTCATATGCTTAAGAGTCAGGCACCTGGTTACACTGTTTGCCTACTGAGCAGCTGAGTGAGTGAAATGTCTTGTGAACATTCTGAGAACAAATCTCCAGATTTATCTCCAAAAACAGTTGCTAATGCTTAAATGATATAATTTCTCTCCATTCAGGCAGGAGGGAATGTGACTCCTCTTAAGTAGGATTTGACTTTAGGAAATAAATAGGCACTTGAGAGGAAAGATCCAGAATTTTCCCTGCTTTTATTTGATACTGTTTTGGTCCCTTTTTTTCATTCTTTTTTTTTTTTTTTTCCCCTTTTCTTTTCTTTAAAAGATGGACTTGAGCTCAGATCATTTGCAAGACTTTTGGATACAGATCAGCAACTATACACAGGGAGTATGAATCTTGAATCTTCCATTTCACACTCGGCCTGAACAGGGTAATAGCTTGAGGTGCTGTCAGGACCTTCATCTGCAAGGAATGATGAGAGTAGCAAACTTTCTGTGATTACGCAGCTGGGAAACAGGCCATAGGATCTTCGGATGACTGAACCAGAGAGAACTAAAAAAGCATTTGATTTTTGCTCTTTTTTACATGTGTGCACACTGGAGCTGATGAATTAAAGGAAGAAGGACTCTGTATGACTCCTCTAGACAGGAGGAAGATCAGAAGAGAAAATTCAGGGCTGAAATTCAGCTTATTAGGTGTGTGGCATTGCTCTAAGCTGCTTAGAAGTCTTGTTTGAGGATGAGGTAATCAGTGACCCTGGCTGTGGTTGTGTGTGGATGGGAAGAGTGAAAGAAAAGGGAGTGCTGAGGATGTGAGGAGGATAAACTCCCAGGTTTATCAGATAGAGTATGTCCTGGAGGAGTGACCAGAACCTGGGAGGAACCACGTTTCAGATTCCCACTCTATCTATGTGATCTTAAAGTCTTGTGAGTCTGTATATTTTGTATTTTATACTGAAGGATTTGATAGAGACTTTTGCTCTCTATTTCATTATGAATTAGGTTTAAATACAATCAGAGATAATTTGGAGTTTAATGCAAAAAACTAGTGATGGACAGAGCTCAAAAGGACAAAGATTTTCTCTCCAGAAAGATACTTTTCCCCCAGATTTTTTTTCAGCCAGCACTACTGAAATATATTTAGTATGTAATGTAGCATGAAATCATATATCAAAACTAGCTAAAGAGAAAAAAAGAGGCTATTTTAAGGAATATTCAGTTCAACATGTCTGCTGAAGCAACTAGAAATAGAATTTTTATTTTATCTTTAAAGTGGGAGAGGCATTAACATTTAAGCAAGTTGGTTTCAAGAGGAGCCTCTGAATCACATGTCTTTGGCTCATCATTACACATAAAAGATGGGGTTACAGAAAGCTGTCTCAGATACCAGGCCCAGCAGAGCACTCATGAGCTAATTCATTATGGCTGTTTTTTCCCTTTTTTTTTTTTTTT
>VXAZ01005264.1:205-40002 GCA_013399875.1 Gymnorhina tibicen | reverse complement strand
TTCCCTTTTTTTTTTTTTTTGGTTATAATTTAGAAGAATGCAATTAAAACTGAACTTGATAATTAATTCTGAACCGGTGAGAACCAGTTCCAGAGATTATGACTATAATGCTATGTAGCCATTGATATAAATATTCATGAGCTTTCATTGTTTTATGCTTTTTTATGAAGCACAAAGCTTATCTGAAGAAGTAAAATTAAAGTACTATTATTTAACATTACAGTGTAAATAAGACTCAATAGAGGGAGACAAAAATATATGCACTGTAAAATGTAACATACATATTCTATAAATATGTTTATGGGTATTTCTGCATTTAAATTTGTGTGCTCTGTGCTGGGATATGTATTTCTCTATATTGTGTGCAGACTCTGGGGGTCAGAACTAGATGATTTTTAGGGTCTCTTCAAACTCAAACCATTCTATGATTATATATATGACTGTATAGCTGGATTATTACACATTCTTTTACAAGCATATACAGTCACAACATATTGTTGCACTCAAAAGCATATGTGCACATATTCTCAGAATCTCCATTATCCATAAATAAAACAGAGAAAAGACTAAACAAGTTTGAATCTCAATCTGGGCACTACCTGGTGACTGAAATTCATAAAAAATGACTTATTCTACTGCCAAAAATCCATCAATATATAAAACTAGTCCTGTGCAGCTGATGACACAGTAAGAAAATGTCCTGTCTTATTCCATTCTCAGCTAAAGACTTTCATAATAGCTGCCTCCAGAGCAAAATTCCTTTTAAACACAGAGCCTTCAAATATCCCACTAAAAAAAAAAAAAGAAAGCTGACAAAGAGTGCCTAAAGGAAACAATACAGCTAGAGGAAAGCTCAATACCTAGCTAGATCGAAACAAGCAAGGAAGTAACAGAAACAAAAATAATCGGCAAAGAATTTCAACACTTTGAGTATACTCTCTGAGGCTTTTTTTCTATTTTTTTCTTTTTTTTTTTAAATTAAACTAGAGATACAGTGGCTCAAACAGAAGTGTTCTGTGTAATGTTGGACACCTGGGGAAGCTGGCTGTAGCTTAGGCCCTCCAGTCAGCAAACATGATATTCAAATTGGAACAAGATTTAAATCTCCTGCACTGGTATGTTCAGTTCATTTATTGTGAGGCACTGAAAAGTCAAATTCAGTATTATGTGATTAAACTACATCTGTCTCAGCGCAAGCAGTAACCATATTTCTTTAAGTTCAGCAGGTGTTTTGCAAAGATTCTAAAGGATTTTGCACAAAATTAGTATCTATAATAAAGCACCAGTGATGAAGAAACAGCTCTTTATATCACTGATATATTATAGTTTTGTTCTAATAAATGTCATTGCCAAATATTTCAAAACCTAAAACAGGTTTGCTGACTGAACTGTTTTGCAAGCATATTTGCTATGCCTTATTGCAAAGATGTTCTTTTATAGACATACAGTTTAGAAATTTTATTTGACACTGCTGACTACTAAATTAGCAGCTTTTCAACTTTGCCAGACTCGTGCAACACAATTGAGATAAAAGGTAAAACGC
The DNA here is from genome assembly GCA_013399875.1 of Gymnorhina tibicen. Taxonomy (NCBI): domain Eukaryota; kingdom Metazoa; phylum Chordata; class Aves; order Passeriformes; family Artamidae; genus Gymnorhina; species Gymnorhina tibicen. The sequence goes on along the minus strand of VXAZ01005264.1, from coordinate 38,459 downwards.
ATAACTTTTGCATTAATTTTTGGTGGTGGTGTCATAGGAATCCTCAAGATGTGTTGATTGAGCCTAGAGTATGTAAAACAAATTATAAAGCATCCCCCCTTCCACCTTTAGATCTCCTCTCTCCCCTCACTTTCCTTTTTCTGTTCAGTCTGCACTAAGCCATCCTTACGGCATCATTTCGACACAGAACACAGCTCAGGTACAGTGTGGTTTGCACAGAGACACAGATCTCCACAAAGAAATCAAGTGTTTGGAATGCTCTGCTTCTTGTCAGGGTGTTTGAGAGAAAAGAAGTAACCTTTCCAGCTTTCTGGTTCTCGTTTCTTGCATTTACTGATGGGGAGTGACTTTTCGGGCTATGATTTTTCTGCTTGTTAATCTACAGTTTCCCAATACATCAGGGTCAAGGAGAAAATCCTGTTGAATTTCCACTAGAATATGCTCACAAAGCATCCAAAGGAGCTTGAAAAAGTTTCAAGACACAGAATTCTGCAGTGGTTTGTCTTTATTTAAAGCCAGACTTGCAATAGGAGTAAATATTTTTTCGTTATTGATTTTTATATAGAACCCAAAAATCTCTTAAAACATAATTTTCAGTGAGCTTTTTTTTGCTCCTTGCAATAAAAGGAAGGAAAAAGCAACAAGTCAGAATGAATATTCTCCAAATTTTATAAAAGTATAAAATGTTGGGAAGGACAAGTAAAGGACGTTTTCTCTGGGACTTTTTTCAGTTGTTTTTTCCTCTCTGGAATTCTGAAGAAAAGTTTTATGACAGTTTTTTTATGATAGTAATTTTCTACAGTTTTCCATCAATATTCAAAAGCCTGAAGAATACTGGGACTTTGTGATGATGAGCATAAAGCTAGAAAAGTAAAACATTAAGTGGGAGGTTCTGATTTCATTATGTGCTTGGTCAGCAAAGACCCAAGGAGAGCACTTGGAGTTTTGAACATCCATACTGAAAATTAAAAACTTGGTTTCATTTGTTTTAGGTGTTTAAGTGGGTAGGGTGGATGCAGGGAGCTTCTTTGAATCTCATTTTTCTCCTAAAAAGTGCTAGAGTAGGCAACTAAAGCCCAGCAGGCTGAAGAAGGTGGTCATGTTAGTTCTATAGCCTTTAACTTCATTTGACAGACAAATACTCTTTAACAAATTGTCCGACCTTTTATTGAAACTATAAGGCAACAGCAAAATATTTGTCATATCTGGGAGAACAGTGCAACATGCAGACAAACAAACAAAAGAATAAAATAGAAACTGCAGCTCAAAACTCTGCATTTCTGTGTTAAATGTGCTTCTAATTTCTTTTGGAGTCTTGTTTCAGTCATGAGCATTTTGGTGCCTGAGCAAGTGGCATATCAAGACCCAGATTGCACTCCGCTGATATAATGAAAAATATCTGCAATATAGACAATCATTTTGGGTTTTTCCCACTGTCATATGAAAGACACTGTCATTTCCCACTGTCATTTATGAAAGACATAAATGCTTCCCGGTGTGAGACAGCCCACCCTTGAGAGGCATCTATTTCTTTTCGTCGATTAGGGAGCTAGCCTACTGTGGCTGGACTTCTAACTTTGGGATCTGTTGGGTTCCCTTGGCTAGCTAGGATGAATCCAAGCCAAAATCCATGGCAGTAGCAGTATCTATGTCAGACGTCTTGGAAGCAAAGAATCTCAAACTCCCTCTCTCCTGCCCTCCTCTGATAACCACACAACTGGGAGCCTTCCCCCAGTGTGCACTTTCGCTGGAGTGCTCCTGCTCTTCTTTGTGTAGAATGATGAAAACAAGAAAATGCAGAGCATAGCTCCCAAAATAACCTCTACAGTTTCTCCCCAGAGTGCAGCTCCCTCTGCAGAGAGCCTTCCTGGGCTCAACTGACCAGCTCTGCAATGAAATGATGGACAAGGCTAAGAAATCTTGTGTACATTTTACACTGTTGCTGTGAATGGATGACTGGGATTTAATTTCAGATTAATTGATCTGGTGTGACCCCGAACAACTGCAAAGAAGTTTCTTCTTTGAAACACACACACGTGGCTGCCAGGGTTTTGTTAAAACCCATAAAAATGAACATCAGAAAACCTTGTATTTGGTGGTGGGGTTTTTTGCTTGTTTGTTTGTTTTGTTTTTTTTTGGTTTTTTTTTTTTTTTTGTTTTTTTTTTTGTTTTTTTTTTTGTTTTTTTTTTTGTTTTTTTTTTTGTTTTTTTTTTTGTTTTTTTTTTTGTTTTTTTTTTTGTTTTTTTTTTTTTTTTTTTTTTTGATTTTGGCTGTTTGGTTTTTTTGTTTGTTTTTTCTTTCTTTTAAGACCAGAAATAAGCAGGGTCAAGTAGAATGTAAAAATAAAAAATAAAAGCTGTTTGTAAGGTCTGTTCTCAGACATCTCTATATTTAAAAGCATATTTCAATCACATTTTCAAATATAAATTGAAGTGATAAACTTTTTCACCTAGGGAATACATTTATGGAAAAGTAAAATACTGTAAATATTAAAAAATTGAAGGCTGTTTTTAAACATTTTATCTATTATGAAGTAGGTCTTTTTAGATTTGCAATATTTTTAGTCAAATACACTTGTTAGTAGAAAAAAAAAAGAAAAACAAATTAAAGAAAAAGTTAAGGAGGTTTCCATGTTTTCCATCTATATTTTTTTCTTTATATTCATTTAATATTAAAAGTTAAAACAGTTGTTGAGCTTTCTGTAGGAAAATCCACCCACTTTGTAGTTAGTACTTTGGCAAGAAATTGCATGAAATATGAAAAATGAAGCTATAAAAAATGGGAAATACATTAGGAGTTTGTGCCAATGATGTGAAAAAAAGAATATATGAATCTCCTGATTTCCACACCTGCTCATAATGCAATATGTCAAGAAAACATCAGAAAGGTAGATGATTTTCTCTCTGTAGCACAAAAGTTTGCAGTTTAGCTGAATCTTTCACCTTGTTTTCAGTAACATACTTCAAGAAATAGATCCACCATCTGTAGAGATTTTGGAAGAAGAAATTATTGGAGAGCTTAGAAATCTGTCTTTGGGGTGCGATAACACTGTCAAGTCCTACAGAAGTTGGAAATAATCCCTTCCTGTTATGACAGACAGAACAAGAAGTTGCTCATTTAAATTGCTGCAGGGGAGATACTAGCTTTGAGATAAGGAGCTTTTCCAATGGCGAGGCTAGTTAGGGGCCAGAGTAGAGTTTCATAAAAAAATCTTGGAGTTTCCAACTTTGAAAGACTTTCCGAATAGTTTAGACTGGATTGGGCACATTCACAGGCCACAGAGTCAGCCCTTCCAGCCTCTTGAAATCTCTGGGCCATATTATTCTGTGATCTAATGAAGAATCACTTGGGGAATAAAAGAACAAAAGTGGCCATGAACAATGAGAATTCTATTTCCAGATCGTCCTGAACTTTGTGTATCCTTTGTCAGGTTTTTTTCACCTTTTCATACCTCAGCTTCTTAAGATAATACAAATTCCCTGTTTGTTCAGACCATAAGATGCTGATGAAATAGTATCTGAGAGGATGTCCAGTGTAGTGGTGAGTGAAGCTGTAGAAGAGCCAGGAGAGATGAAATAGTGACAAATATTATAACTACCCTCAGAGACTGAAAATAGGCTGTTTTTATGCATTCATAATTACATCTAGCTGTGCAAAATAGGATTATCAATACTGGTTTACAGATAAGAAATTATAGGTCCTTTAAAAAGGGAAAATAAAACCAATTGGAAGAGGGATTTTGAAAAAAATATTTGAAGTGGGTCAACTCAAATGAACTCTTTATTTACATCTGTGAAACAGAATCACAGAATCTCAGAATGGGTTGGATGCAAAGGGACCTTAAAGATCATCTTGTTTCAATCCCCTGCCATGGGCAGGCACACTTTCCACTACCCCAGGTTGCTCCAAGCCCTGTCCAATCCGGCCTTGGACACTTCCAGGATGGAGCATCCACATCTTCTCTGGAAAAGCTATGGGCCAGTGCCTCACCACCCTAACTAACCTCAATAGACTGGATAAAAAAGAATATATATTCATACCAGTGTTTCTATTTTACTTATTTCAATGGACAAATAACTGTAACTGTACAATTATCTCTCTCTTTGACCAAGAACTTAATTAAAATTCCTAGACTTCTCCCTTTGCCTCTTTTCTAATAATTGGAGGTTACTGGCAAGACATTTGAACTACTACTAGGCAATGTTACCTGTGTTTTATTCCTGTGAATGATGTGTTTACATCACTTTAATTTTCTCATCAGGTGACTAAGAGGCATCCGTCACTGAATTTCGGAGCTTGCATGCATCCTGCACTGAGCCTTAGTGACAAAAAGTAAGAAAAGGTTGAGAGTGGAGTATGAAGAGGTGGAATTTGTTTTGGAACAAAAGTGGATTTAAATCATTGTTTTAGAACATTGCGGGGGAAAGGGCGTGTTTGATTTGTTTTGGTTTGGGTTTGGGTTATTTTTTTTGGGTTGATTTTTTTTTTTTTGGGTATGAATTCTCTGTTATTTAAGGAATCCTGACTAGATAAAGGTAGTCAGGTATACTACTATATGAAATTTTAATGAACCAGACTTCCAAAAACAGAAAAAAAATCCCAAACAAATGGAAATCGAAGCCTTTCCATGTTATCATAGATACAGGCATATTCATTATTTAACAGCAAATAGTGCAACCCAGACATTGAGTCACCACATTAGGATGGAGATGAAGTGGTGACTCCGCTACCAAAGGGCAACTAGTGGCTCATTATAAATCTAATTCTAATCACTTCTTCCACCCCTTCTCCTCAAACTCATATAGGAAATGACTTGCATAGAGCTATCTTTTACTTTAATGCTGTTTTATAAATTTTGATCCTGGGGAGGTTTTATTTATTTCGCCAGCATTGAATTTAATTAAACACATTCACTCAGAGATATAAGAGAGGAACCTGAGACATTTTTCGCTTTGGGAAAGATGTCTCCTCATGTTTATGGAGAGAATGTCAAGGATCAAAAATGACCCAGTTCTAGGTCAGCAAATGGATTACACTTGGGTGTCTGCAAGAAAAAAAATGTGATTTGGACACTTTTCAAGAAAAAGGAGTGAATTTGTCTGCATTTCCTGTGGAAGAACCAATCTTTAGAACATTCTGAAATTGCTATCTACTTACAAGCTCCTAAACTTGAATCTGCAGTCACCTATCACTTTCTTGCATAATTTCAGTTAACTCTATTTAATCTCAGAATGGATGCATAACTGTCGTTCATCCAAAAAAAATAATGAACATAAGGTCTACCAAGTCAGACCATCCAATTACGCCATCTCCAACATAGTCCACAGTAGATATCTGATAAAAAATATGTCATTGAGTGGCACTTGACCCCAGTACTCTTCTGGCCTCCAAAACTTTGTGACTAAGGGATTTGTTTTGGGAGACGTGATATCTTTGTACATGTTACCTTGAAAAATTATTATTCTTTAATCATTTCTTTCTCTTTTGAAACCATTTTAACATTCATAAACATGCATATTATGAAACGAAAAATTATCCATTTCTTTTTTGTGTAAAATATAATTAAAATTTAATTTAAGATGTGATAAGTTGGAAAAAACTATGAGAATTATTCACCTTCTCCATGCCACCCATGGTTATGTTTAATCTGCCTTGCATGTACTGGCATTACAGCAGCAACTTACTTGATCTGGCCAACATATGCAAGCTTGATTGCCTACAATAATAGAGCTTAATTTACAGTTTATCATTCAGGCTATAAAAAAAATAAAATATTTCCTTTGACATTTAAGAGATCCTTGACACTTGCCTGCCTTAAACACTGTTGTAAATGTCATCTCTAAGGATAATATTAATCAATAAAATAACATTAATACAATGGTCAGACAACTGAAGCCCATGGGAGACCTAAGTTTGCAAAGTTCATTAAAAGCAGACTTAAAGAGCAGCAGGACATAGAAATCAGATAATTCCTCAGGACCTAAAACTGGTTAAAAAAAGCCAGAAGCATTCTTAAACATGTCCAGCAGATAAACTGTATAAAGAGGTAAACATTTTTCATTTTTGAGTGCATATACCCTTTTCAAAGCAATCCTTCAGTTTTAAGTTTAAATATATAGATAGTTCAGCATCATGTTTTTGTTTTGATTTACGTGTTACTGAACCCATGACTTTCTAGGTATTTTAACCAATTACAAACATCTGTTCAAATGAGGGCATCAACATGGTGTACTGAGTAGGGCTTCATAAACAGAAGTTGCAAACATTTAATTAAGAATATTTGCACTGGTTCGATCAAAAGCTACCTTGTCTCTGGCTGTGGTTGGTTCTGAGGCAGTGTTTCTCAGAAACTGAATGGGCAGATAGAAACACACACACATTCACAGAGGGATAGAGGTATGGATGTGTATGTTTGTGTATCGTGAGCATTAACCCGAGACTCTTGCTGCTGACAAACAGATAACTTGAATGAGAGGTTGTATCCAGAGACTGTTGTTTGCTTAACGTTGCTACATTATCCTTAAGTGCTGTTTAATAAATAATTGGAATCACTTCCTTACTAATCCTCCCCCTCCTTTTTCTGATGTCATACAAAAATGAATTTTTTTCAGATTTAGCTTTTAGCTTTATGTTGCTTTATATTTTCTTTTTTAATATTCTTTTCAAGCACTGCAGGCCACCCATTGTCTCCAGCTGCATTATGTACTGCACCTAGCACCATGGAGTTGTGGTATTATCAGAGGATTCTAGGCATCACTGAAATGCAAATTATTATAATTACAGTATTGCAGCTTCTCAGCTGGTAGTTTAGTTTTGAGCTGGAAAACTTCCCTTCTTCTTTCCTCACACAGTACTTCCATCTTTATAGATTTTGGGATGTAAAAAACAAAAGAAAATAACAATAAAAAGCCCTTGTATGAGTCTTTTGGAAGGGACAATATTTTCATTAATTCCCCTCGAATTAGACCTTGATTTCATAATAAGTTTTTCTTTCTCTGGCTCCTTGCAAGGTGCTGCATATTTTTAAGGAGTGGGGGAAGAGTTTGCAGCAGAGAGAGGGAGAGGAAGGCAGAGAAAGGGAGATTCATAGCTTTGTAACTAAAAGTTATGTCCTCTAATTCTTTAAAAAAAGTCTTCCATGCTCTCAAGCACCCATTGAAGATCAGGCATTTGCAGCATTGAGTACCAAACCCTCTTCTTTTGCAGCACAAGCCATTTGGGAGTCTCCAGGGATGTCGGTGATTTCGACATTGTTCACGTAAGGAGGAAGAATTAAATTCCTCACTTCCTGGCAGAGAGTGGAGGAGGATGGAATTTACCTACCGTTGTTCAAGCATAGGGTGATAGCAAGGCTGCAGCTGCTTGGCTCCTTCTTAAACAAACCTCCTAACCAGCCACCATGGAGCATCTTTCGTTCTGTTCCCATGGCAACAACTCTATCCTCTGGTGCCCATGGTGTCTCTAATGCTTTTGACTAGTTGGATTCCTTGGCACCTGCCTCCAGAGCCAGGTCTTGTCAAACCTTATTAGACTGAGAATCTGTTTTGCCTGCACTAGTGGGAAAAGAAAGCAGACAAATTTAGTTCACCTGAGATCTCTTTCAAATCCCAGTAAAGTCAATTTCTCAAGTTTCCAACTAAGAGCTGAACTTGCCTAGGGCAAAGTGTGTGCCTGTGCACACATGTGTACACAGAATCTCCTTCTGTCACATGCACTGTTTCTTCCTTTTTCCTCAGAGTGCATGTGCACCATCCCACTCTCTTGTGCTCACAGACTAATACAGACAAAAAGTGGGGTTCATGCACCAGCAAACTGTCACACACAAACAACTCACCCCTCAGGTTTCACCCATAAACTCATCACAGACTTCCTTGCACATACAAATCTACCTGTCCCTCTCCTACGCTGACACACAGGAACTTTCTCTGTTGCACAAGCATTGATGTGGCTGACACGAGTAGGCTCACAATGCAACACACTTTCTTTGTCTTTTCACACACTCACTATTCTACACTCACTATAGCTCCTAGAAAGACATTATTTTGTCTAAATACAGATAAAAGGATTATAAATTTAGTGGAGAAACGAAAGGTGTGTTTCTGACCAGTAAGCATGCTCGCTATCTAGGAGGAGGAACAGCCTTGTAAGTGCAGCTGAGTAAGATTATATCCCATCCTCATAACCCTCATATCTAAAAACCTGTATTTGCATAAGCAGATTAATATGCAGGAATGACCTATGTGCTGGAACCTGCACTGCATTTTTGATGAACATGTTTTACCAGTATATGGGATATCTGTTTTTACCTTGTTCCCCAAGCTGAATTTTTTCAAACAACATAAAGTTCAGAGTTTGAATTTAAGTGTTTAACAGAGACACGTTGTTACTCTGGACTCCATCTGTGTTTAATGCTTTAGACTGATGACTTTGTTTAGTTAAGTCTGAATGAGAGCTATCTGATGATGTCTAATCGAAATAAGTCATCTAAGCTTTTTCAACAGAGATTGAAAGGAAAAGAACTTTAGAAAACCATTCTGAACAATAAACTTTCCCTTAAATATCTCTTTTTTAAAGGAACTTGAATGACTGCATTTTTCTAAACACATAAGTTATAAGCCTAAAAATGAATCTAGATGAAATAGGCATGCATTCGAATCCTCTTTCAGAGGAAGGGCTAAGATTATTTTCTCAAGTTAACTGCCGATGTGCAGGATTCCTACATTAAAAATGCAAGAGTTTCCTCTGTTAACACCTTCACCTAAGCCGTAGCCCTGTGTCCTCACCATATTAGCTAAATTTTGCTTTTTTACTTAGCCAAGTCATAAGCAGGTCTGGATCTTTCTGAGCAAATCCATTTTGTTGAGGACCTTATTTTTTTGAAGTTGTCTATGTTAGTGCATGTTTGTGAGATGATTCAGAGTAAAGCTGGTCTGGATAATCTCCAGCTTCTAGAGAATATTTAAAGCTAAGGTCTTAGCTCTATCCATATGTTGTGCATCAGTTTCTGAAATCAAAAAATTCTAGAACATTTTTTCATGGGAACATCCCTCTTCAGCAAACTTTAACTACATATATATCTGTTTTGTTGACTATGATCATAAGCACGGTTCCGAGGAGCAAAGAGCATGGGTATGAGGAAGAAAAAATAATTTTGTAGTTATAGGTCACTTCATACTCTTGGTGTCCACTCAAAGGTGTGATAGATGATTCAGTCATGAAGACCGGTCTGTACAGATATTCTTGTGTGACTACTCCCCCAAAACTGTCATGACATCTTAAATATCTGCCTAGTCCTAATGAGCTTTGCTGTGTGGAAAGCATGAATGAAGGCTATCAGACTGTCTAATACTTATTTTTTCTCACTTGCCAGTTTTGTATAAGTTCATGTTTATCACTGGACATAGTAAAAAACTAGTTAATTAATTTTATTCTGCCTTCACTAAAGTTTAAAGGAGTATTTTAATGTTTAGCAAGATAGTTGCGAAAATAAATCTGATTATTACATGGATTGCACAACAGAAATGAGGCCTGTTGTCACCAGTGTCTTTGAGACCCCTGTCACAGAGGAATGGCTCAATCTCCTGCACAGTGCTTTGGCTGGAGACCAGCTTGTTCAGCGGGCTGACACCCAGCATAGCGCAAAAGCTCTGTTCCCAAAGCCTCCCCAAATGCTCTTGTTGTGCTGCAGAGGACAGATTTGTGTTGGGAGGCTCACAACTGAGCCTGATCCTTAAAATTCTGTCTCATCCATTAAATTTGAGAACAGTGCTAAGCTCTACAGCCAGAAGCATGCTTTTCTAAAGGGCACATTATTCACTACACCCCTCAGAGCTCTGCTTTTATGTATCAGAACTCTAAGTAGGACTTTCTAACATATAACTTTCTTTCCTTTCAGGACTAAGCAACCAAAAAGTGACCCTCTACTTTCTATTCCACTCATAACTTTAGTGAAACTCACAACATCTGGATTTCAAACTTCATTAATTAAATCCAAGGGACCTGCCACCCACAGAACTCAGTGAATCTGCAAATACTGTAGTTTGGGCTATTTTTTTGACTCTTAGACTATAATCCAAAGGCTAGGTTTGGCCCCCCTCTCTGATGCATCCTTAGACAATCCATGGTTCAGCTTGTCTAATCACACCAACTATGTTCTTTAAAGATATTTACATAAAATTACAGTAATATCACTCAATTAAATTTCTCCTTTACAATTTATAACAGACAAATATAAGAGGAAACTAAATTAAGTGTAGGATATTGCAATGGTTTCTTACTGCCAGTTTAGGATAGCTTTTCAGTTTTTCAAGACTTTTCATAGGGTAACTGTGTCTGGGAGCCCCCAAATTAACCTGGAGTTCTAAAAACTTTAGGCACCTAGTTTTAAGCTATCTTCCTTAGAAGGGCAGTCTACTGATTGCTAAAGTAGAAGAGTCCTTTCTGCAGGAAGTGATGAAATGCTATGCCTTCAAACCAACATATATAGTGTTTCTTTTTTGTTTTTTCTTTCTTTTAGCTCATATTTTCTTCCCAAATTGAGTTGTGAGTTTCAGACAGCATTGGTTTATTCCTTGCGGTTTTGTACAAACATAAAAAGAGGTTTTCTTAATCATATTCTGTTTTGGAATCTCAGACTCATCTGTGCATCAAGATAACCTGAGTTCATGACATTCTCATGTTAGTGAGTCCAGAGGTAATGTCTCTTTCATCAGAAAAGTTTTAATCCCTGGAGAATAGGAGCTCTATATCTCCCTCACAAGTAGTCTAGGCAGAAAGATGGATAACCTTGATAACTGAAAATTCAACCTTGCAAAAATTCATCTGCTGAATAATACGATGTAATTTGTACATGTACTTGTTAATTCCATTCAAAGCTCTGTCAGGGATGTTTTGGAGGCTTTGCTGCGTTTAACTAACCTAAATTGTACATTTCACATTCTAGGCTTGAACTAAAACAATAAGGTACTTAACTAAAATTTAGAATCCAGAAATGTTAGCAGAAAAACAAAGATTGTCGAATAACATTATTTTATTATATCTTATCATTTTCGGGGGGGAAGACCTTTTATGCATTGTTCCTTAAACCCAGGCAGTATAGGTATAAACTGACAGCATTTCTTGACTAAGCCTTTCATATTTTGGAAATTTTAAGACTGAAAAAAGTAATTATTCGTTTTCCTTTGCCCATTTCGCAGCTTGTGTGTTTCTCCCTGCCTATTTTCCTCCGAAGTATTGTAGAAGTGCTGAGGCTGAAATGACACCTAGGGCAAAATTCAGCCTCCATTATAAGTACAGACTTCTTGACTATCTGGGAAAAAGTGATTTTTATTATGACATTAAAAACCCTTAAACTTAAGCACATGGAATAAGGGAAACAGGAGACTGAGTGCTGGTAGGGTGATCGGTGTGTGTTGGTTTGTGTTGCTTGGTGCTCCTGGTAGGGTAGGTTCAAACCTGCACTGTACTTCAAAACTGCAAATTGAGGTATAGCTGTTCCTTAGCCTAAAATTAGGCATAGTTATTTACCAAAATAATTTGGAAAGAAGACTGCAGCATCAAAGGAAAACAGCAGGTTTGCATCTGCACCTAGACAGATGAAACTCAATGGATCAAGAGACCTGAGAGACTGAGTTCTAGCTCAACAATTTCTGCTCAGTTTTTGTGTATCAATGTGCACCTGGAAAATTTATTTTAGAGGAGTCCTTGCCTTGATCACACCCTCTCAGATCAAATGTTACAACATCTGAAATGTTCTTATTCCTTGAACTGAGGTCACATTGCTAGATTTTCTGGTCCTGTCTACTCTAAGATGTAGGCTGGTGTAGTACTTTAATGGAAAAAAATAAAGGACCAAGGTGGTATAGGAGATGGATATTACAGATGGTAATCACCCTGAGAAGTCTCTTCCTTTGTGACTCTACTGACTTTAGCTGAAACCCTCCATTCCATTGCCTCAGTCTCATAAAGTATTTCAGACTCTTGAGACGTACAAGCAACACATAATTTTTGTATTAATTTGCCTCTAGATAGTTAAGCAAAAATGGGATAAAAAATGAGAATTATACAGACACACTTGCTAAATCCCCTTGAAAGCACATAATCACTCAGGACAAGGCTTTCATATTGTTTTCTGTAACTTTTCTTCTGCAGAATTGAGGTGTGTGTACTTAGTCTCTGTCATTAGCAAATCAGTGGAGGAAGAAGCCTTCAGAGATGCTTCAGCTGACAAAGAGCTTTCTTAGGAGGGTTGTTTCCATGACAAATATAGAGAGCCTCTATGACCAACTTGGACTACACATGTAGTATTTGTAAAGCTGAGTAGATGAGGTGAAACAAAAAACTGACTAGCTTTGTTCACCTACAGAAAGTATATTCCACCTTGCGTATAAATTTAATTTAATTCCTTTTCTTTTCCAAATATAATTGATAATTTGCATTATTAAAGAATAGTATTACATAATTGAAATTAAGGAGAGTTTGTCACTGGCATTTGAAAACAAATTATATTAGTGCCCAAATCTGGTCCTTTCTTTATCATAAGCTGAGGGCATGTTTACTTCTTGGATTGCTAGGAACCCTTATTGAAAGAGACTGTATTAGGATTCTGTAATGAACTATGTTCCTCCATAGAACATCATTATTATTATCATTATATTTCATGTTGCCATTAGTTTTATAAAAATTTTAATTTTAACATTCACACTGCAGAAACAAGAATTAAAACACTAAGTTGAATAAGAGCAATATTCATTGCCAAATTAATAACAATGATCATTGTATATCTTAGTAGCAAAGCTGTGAATAACCACTGACAGTAGTAATTAAAATAGTCATACTGTACTAAAACTGAAAGCTGAACCAAGGTGGTACTGAACAAACTGTCTCTTCTCCAATCCTGGGTGATTTGGATGTTAAATGTTTTTAAGTATTCATGTTTCCCAAGGGAAATATTAGACAGAAGAAGACAAACAAGTAAGCCTTGACAAGAAGTTTTTTGGGTAAAAGTCAGCAAAGTTAGGGATGGTTTCTCAATTCTTTGCTAGCTATGATCACAATTTGTTATCCAAGGTCTAGGTCAATCATTGAAAGAAACAGATCACCAAGATTTGAGAGCACTTTGGTTCATTGGGATGGATGTCATCGTACAGACAAAATGTATCATTACTATTATTATTGCTGCACGTAATAAAGAATGTTTGTCTAGGATGTTTTCTGGGAGAGACTGACACTGGTACAATCATGGGTGTTCTCTGTAATGGGAAAAACAATTAGTTTTTAGTCATTTGCCTTCCTGGGAGTGCTACATTCTAAATTATATCTCTTGTTCTTCACCGAAGAGACTCTGTAAGAATATTTTTATTGCTAGACTTTCAGACAGTAAGGGTGGATCTGCTCCCCTTGCTTGCTGTCTTCGTCACTGTTTTCGGAACCTATAATCATACTGCAAGCATCTAGGTTTGAAAGCACTCTCTGATAATTTTCCAAAGCCCCTGCTGATGTTGTGGATGGTCAGATAAGTGAAAATCACTGAGGAGCCTCAGGGAATGCTGGTGACAATGTGACCTGGATGTCTTTCTAAAAAGACTGCCTCTAGCACATCCAGGATAAGGCCTCATGCAAGAATTACTTGGTAAAATTTGTTGGCTTGTGTTACATAGGAGGTCAGAGTCTGTGCTTATTATGGGCTTTCTGAGCCCTACCAAAACACATCTCTAACTCCATGTTTGTGCTTCCTGGCAGCAAGAAATGCTGGGAGGATACTTGAAAGACAAACTAGAAGCACACTTTTTTGGAAAAAACATGTACTTATTTCCAATAAGCACAAAAAAATTTACCTATTTTACCTGAGGTATGTCTGGAATCCAAACCTCACCAAAGGTCACAAACTTTCTGTGCTCTGGTAGAAACATTCTTCCTGATCTCTAGAGCTGGTACCGTTGTCTGGGCCTGTTTATGGATGAAATAGTTTTCCTTGCCCCTTAATTCCAACTGAGAATCCAGGAGAGGACTCCATCTTCATTGAGAGTTCCTTTCACCTAAATGTTGGCGTGTAAAGCCACATGTTGGCATGGTAGCTACAGCTGAGCTAATCATCCTCGACCCTCCTTGTAAAATACATTGCCTGGCATGATATAAAATACATTACTTGGCCCTGACTGTGGCATGTGAAGGTGGATTTGAAGGATTGTGTGGAACTTCCTCTTCATGAATAAAAATATTACAGCTGTTTTCAGAGCAATAACAATCTTTATTATTTAAAAGTTCAGTATGCAGAGAGAAAAATGACAAAAAATTTTCTTTAGAAATGTACTGTTGTTTCTTCACTTGCTCTTTAAACAAAGTCTGCGTCCTGAAGGTATTTTCTGGGTATAAGATGTTGACATAAAGGTGCCTTATGGATAAAAAGCAGACATTTAGCTTCATATTCAGATGTTACCTGAACCAAGGGCAGGTCTTTACAGGTCTCTGATGAATCTCGCAGTAAAAATAATATTGGGGGTAGGGTGGAGAGGGGAACTAAATACACTGCAAGATCTTGTGATTATATCAAGTGGTAGTACTTTTGGATGTTACTTGCTGAATTTTCTCAGATTTTTCAGGTAAATACTCCAGTGATTAGCTATGTCAAAATCACAGTTTTGATTATGGCAACACTTTCAGTTAACCTAAAGAAAAACTGAACACCAAAAAGGTCATACCTTCTTTATATCCATCTCCTATAAACCCGAGACTTTATTGTTAGTGTAATTGAAAACTTATCAGTCTCATAATTATTAGTTCAGATCTAATTATTGCAGAGAAAAAAACTATTTCTCGTGCAAAAAATTTCAACAATAATAACAATTTAGTTATAATGTTGCAAACCACTTAGGTTTTACTTCTTTTCATTGTATGATATTGACCCATCCATTTTTCCTAATGGTCCCATGTTTACTGGCTTCATGTGGTTGTAGTAGCATGTTTTGGTGAGCTGTCAGGATCAGGAATCCTTCTTTCCTTAATACTGTCATCTATATAAAACTATGGTTTTATCGTAAAGAAATAGTTAAAACACTACTCAGTATAAAAAAATCAAAAACTTAGTACATTCTACTGACTACTGGATTTTTTCTGATTTATTGGAAAAAGGGAGGAGATTTTCTAATAAAAATCTAATCATATATAGTTAATTTCTTTATAGTGTTTTAGGCATTCTACAGCTGCCTGTCTTACTAGTAGATTAAGCTGGTTATTTAGTGTTGGGACAAATATTCAGGCCTGGTTTCTGCTTCAAAGACTTTACTGTCTAAGTTTAGATACTTGACATGGAAATGAGAAGTGACAAGTGAAGAAAAGAAACAGCAGGGGAGAGAGGGAGCACAAAAGGATACTGTTTGCAGAATTATCATGGAGTTTCTTGAAGGCATGTTTCATCTCACCTAAATTTAGTCATCAAAGTTATATATCTAGAATTAGCAAAGAGAAGACTATTCCCACATGTGGTCAGTGGAGCTGATTGGATGCCTCCAAAAAATTATTTAATTTAAAAATTTATTTAAAAGCAGATGAATAACTTTATGGATGCTACTATTTCCTTCCTGCAACAACTGAAAGACACTTAACTGGTCCTGCTCACTTGACTTTCAGTTTGTGATGTTTTATACTGCAAGTCTTTGTAAGAAGACCACACAGCTAAGAAAAGATGATAAAGTAATGAGACAATGATGAGGAATTACCTTAATGAAAGATCATGGAGCTTCATCTCCTCCTTTACACCATTTTAGATGTATTTTAAAGAATGATACAGACTGATTCCAGTCTCCTCTTTTAATGCACTTAAATTTAGGACCCTGCCAGCAGTATCTTTTCTATGGTGAGACTTTTCTTGCCTCAGAACAGGACAGTGTTCAGTGAGGGAAGTCCTATCCCAGCTCAGCCCTTTTCTTTCACGAGATTGCTTGGGCAGAGTGTCTCACGCCCCTGAGTAGCAGCACAACTGCGCAAGACAGTCTTTAATAAAAAGCTAAAGCAAATGCTTTGTGCTAAAAACCTTAATATCCAGTGGTAAACAGACTCAGAGACATGGCACGGTGTGGGTTTTCAGATTTCAGAGGACTCAACTACTCAAATTTTTGTGTTCTGATTTTTTGTATTATTCAGCTCTCACAAGCTAGACAGGGTAGAGGTGGTACTGCAAGAAACCTTAGGAATTAAGCCACTGTGTTGAATCATATCTGAATCCAGGGGCTGAGCAGAAGAAAGAAGAAAAGGTGAGAGATGCTAAAAGTGATGTTTCAATTTTACTCCTAGACCATGTGTTAAAAGAAAATACAGGCTTAATATATGGAACTAGTTTATTTTGTATAGACATTTTGACATGAAAAATAATCTTATATTCATCAGGGAGTCTTCAAAATAAGTTATGATTAAGATGAAAAGATATTACTAGCCTATTCAGACTTTTGCAAGCCTCCAAATGCTAACATCATAGCAGTAATTCAGAACTCTTGGCTGAGATATTCACTTATTTCTATTGGCTGTTAAAGGAGAGCAGGAACATCCAGGTTTCTGAATGCTGCATAGAAAGATGTTGAAGGCCTGGGAGTGTCTGGGAGCCAGAGGGTGAATTAAGTCTTCCCTATGAACACCACTACCTTTTCAGTATTCAAAAGTCTACACCTGTTTTCAAGCTTGTATACCTGTTGTACGGAGAGGATTGGGACTGAAACTGAATTTAGGTAGTCTGGATATGATCTGTAGGGAGCTCAGAATGAAAGAATGTCTTCCAACATAAGGGTTTGATCTGTGGCTAAAATGTCTTTCTTCCATAAATGTCACCCCTCTTTAGACTGTAAATATCACCTGCATCATGTATAATGACAGGTTTTAAAATTAACAGGTTTAAAGCTTCTTTCTAACACAGGGAGCCTATTATCATCTAAAGGACGAAATCCACTCTTTTTCCTTTTCCTTTGTGTTGCAATGAAAACGTAGGTGTAAAGCAATACTCTGCCAACATCCTTTACACAACACATGCAGATGAATCAAAAATAATTGCTGGAAAATCCTTTACTGCAATACACAGAATTCAAAATGAAATCTGTCCCCTCACACCTCAGACACAGATCCACAAAGATGTAGCATATTCACCAGAAATTACACATACTGAGGCTCTACCCCATAACCTCTCAGAGGTCTTTTTCCACATTGTGTAAGTAGCCCCCACTTTATAAAATGGGGATTTATACCTGGACAAAGCATTTAGATATCTGCTGGACAAAGCAACATCAGATTAACATCTGAACCCCTACACTGACTCCACACACAGTAAACATACTCTGCATGACAGAGACATGCAGTAAAACATTAATATAAACCTCGGTGTATGCATTCAGCATAGATTCTTGTTGCAGAAACATGCTCAAAGAATACAGATTATATATAATTCAAAATTAAAGAAGTGATGGATTTGTTCCTCTTCAATTTAGACATTCTAGAGGATATGTAAGACTAAAAAGACGGAATGAACAATTGAAAAAAAAAGAATGGAAGTAATGGATTTTTGTTTAATCATATTTACACAAAAGTTATGGATGGAAGAAAATGTGTGTAGTGAGCCAAGTGTAGCTTTTGCTTGAAAATTTTGACAAAGTGAAGTGTTAAAAATTTCTTTTCAATTGAAGCAAATATGGCTTTTTATCCACCTATTCAACAGTTTTCAAGAAAAAGAATTGAAATGGAAATTTTCAGTTACATTTTTTATTTGCATAGGTTTTTCAAAATCTATTTCTTTCTTCAAAAAAAATTGTGATAAATGTCTTTTTTACAATAATGAAACAACAAAACAAGAAAGCCTAAGTGAAATGATGGCCATACAGTTTACTGCTGAAAATCTGAATCCTTTTATTAGCGTACCAGCCCAAAAAATTTCTCCAAGATTTAAGCAGCTGTCTTCTTAGCTACACTTCTTGAACGCTGAGTACCCCTCTTTATTGTTCTTGATTTACTCTCCTGGACTTTCACAGAATCACAGAATTGTTACGGCTGGAAGGGAGCTCGGGAGATCACCCAATCCAAGTTCCTGCCAAGGCAGGGTCACCTGGAGCAGGTGACCCAGGAACACATCCAGGTGGGGTTTGGATGTCTCCAGAGAGGGAGACTCCATGCCCTCCCTGGGCAGCTGTTCCAGTGCTCTGCCACCCTCAACATAAAGATGTTCTTCCTTGTGTTGAGGTGGAGCTTCTTGTGTTTTAGTTTATGACCAATGCTCCTCATCCTGTCACCAAGCACCACTGAAAAGAGTCTGGCACCATCCCCTTGGCACCCATTTTTGAGATATTTATATGCACGGATGAGGTCCCCTCTCAGTTGTGTCTTCACCAGAATGAACAGTCCCAGTTCCCGCAGTCTCTCTTCATGAAAGAGATCCCCAGGATCCCACTGACCTTCTTGGCTACAAGGGCACATCACTGATTCATGGTCGACCTGTCACCCACCAAGACTCCCGTGTTCTTTTCTGCAGTTTTCTTAAAATGCAATAAGCCTATAGTATAATATAAGATATAATAATATCGGTGTATGTCAGAAATTTGCTATTGCAATTGCCAGATCACCCCCAAATCAGCTCCTACTGCATGTTTCAATCAATAATCTTATTTCTTTCCAGAAGATAGAGAAGTGTGATTTAAAATCCTGCAGGAAACACAGCACTAAGACTTAGGAATACAGCTAGAAATATTCAGATTAAATTGGTTTTCACTTAAAAATGCTCATACATCAATTTGAAAACCTTGCAGTTCTCTTAGTTTCTTTTGTGCAAATTCTCTTTGTTCGAGACAGAATTTGTCCAGACTTTCATTCTTTGACATATTAGATCCATATTTCAAACTTTTGGCTGCTGGAGGTTGTGGATATCATCCATTTAATAAGGCATTGAGTAAAAAATATTTAGATAGATGAATAAATATTGATTTTGTTGCTATGGGTTGAAAGAAAAATATTTGAAATTTGGACCAAAAAAAGTCTGTCTGTAAAGATAACCCCTGGATGTTTAGCTCTATTCAGAACTAGAATTTCTACCTCCAGATCTGTCAACATTTATTTTCTGAGCTTTAGTTCTTTTCTTCTTCATGACTCAAATTTCTCATTTGTAAAACAAGAATAAGTACACTTGCTCTGGTTATACAGAAGATGTAATTACAACTTAATGAAAGCTGACAGAATTGCCAATTTCAGCTGTATATGATTTGAGAGGAGAACTGAAATTGTTAATTTCTCATCAAGAAAAAAATCTGGTTTATATCGTTACAACACATTTGAAACATTTCAATTGACATTTCATCATTTGTATTGTGATGTGGGATGTTATGGAATGGTATTGTATGGCGTGTTATGTAATACTAAAACACAGAAATGGAAAGTAATTTCAGAAGAAAGATCAAAAAAAGAAAGAAATAGCTTATTTCAAACAATGTCAAAATGTAGTGTGTTGAATTGTGAGAGCTTTTATCCCATTTTTCTTCTGAAAAATATTATATTGAGTCTGACCCAATTTTGTAAAGTGTTTAATTTTTGAGTGAACTGTTCATTGCTGATAGGAATGTGGTTTTGTCAAAGATTCTTCCATTTTCTTGAAAAGTGCTATGAAACCTAAGAGTGAGAAGTGCTATATAAAGACCAAAAATTGCTATAATGGGTCTGATCCCAAGCAGGCTAAAGAAAGATGACAGCTCAGATAGCTTTCTCCTCTCCCTTTACACAGCTATGTAAGCACCAACCACACTCCCGTTTCCTGATCTCTGAGGGAAGGATGCCAAGATCTAGGCTTGAATCCTGTGTCAGTCGATACAGAAGAATTGTGGGCAGCATAAATAACATGGCTTTATGCTAGATGGCTGAACTTTATGAAGTCTCATAGAGTAAAAACATCCATTGCACTATTTCCTGTTTCTGGGGTTTATTGCTATAGGTTGCAAGAAAACTATTTCAATTTTGGGAACAAGTCTCCATAGTTCCTCTTTTCAAAGTGGGTTCTAGTGGGACTATTAAGGAAAGACATCATCCCTCAGATGATCGTATGATCTAATACGGTGTCTGTTTTGGGGTATTTTTAAACATTATTTTCATGGAACTTTTACAACATATGGAACATAGTTGTAAATATCTTCTCTATTAGTTGTGCACAAAACTGAGTCAAACAGGTTCACAAGCTGATGAAGAAGGAGTGCTGACACAGAGAGAAACAAAAAAATGTGCACTCATTGACATAAACACTGAATTTTATTTTAGCATTTTATTTACTTAGAAAACCAGTCTGGAATATACACAAAGAAACAATTATACATGCAGATCAAGTCTGATAGAAAAGAACATGTGAATTTTCCAAGATCTAACATTCAAGTTGAGCCAAGCCCAGACCAAAGTAACACTCAGAGTAACGCTGAAAGAGTCAAACTTTCTCTGTTTAAGTTGCATGAGAAATGTCTGGATGTGATTGGAATAAGGGGTATTTGGATCAATACTTGACTGAGAGCCTGGGTTACCATTGCCTGAGAGCTCAAACCCTTGACTCTTCCAGGACGGGATGTGTGTCCTAGGAAGTCAAAGTGCAATCTCACTCAGTGAAGCATCATGAAAAATCCAGTAGCTATGAATGACTCTAGCAAGGATAAAAACAACAGGGGACCTCAACCTTCCTGCTTCAGGGCATTTATTTTGTAAGAAGGATGAAAGGCATTTTCTCCCCTTTTACCCCTAAAGTATGATACTGAGCAATTGGTTCTTCTGGCTGCATGTCAGAGTCAGTTGCTCCCGAGTATCAAACACTGACCATCACTGATGAGAGGGCAGTAGGAGAGTGGGACTCTTGGGTGCTAATTGTTGTTTGCACACAAAAGCAAGGCATTTAGGCAGATAAATACCTCAAAGCTGGGAAAAAAACCTGTGTGGCTCCTGAGAGTTAGAGGTTGAGACACACAGATCCCTGTGCCTCTAGGTTAAATAAAGTTTTGTCATCCTCAGCCTCTGAAGTGATTAAATTTGTCCCAGTATCATTAGAAAATGGAATTAGAAGCAATTTGTGGAGCCACAGTAGCCTGGGGGTGGTTTCAGCAGATACAGCGACACCACTCTAATAACAAGGGCTGAGAATGACATGTCACAATTACTGTTGGTGCTGCTGTTGATTTATGTCAATGCAACAGGCATCCATCATTCAGCTTTATGCTGATCTCCTGAAAAGTATCTCTGTGTTTGTAAAAGTTACCAAGGCTTTGGTAATTTTGGAGTGTGCTGGTGGGTCATGGAGAGACATGCAACATTTTTGAATAATGCACTGAAACTGAACATTAGAAGAAGGTTTTTGACAATCAGCCTTCAAATAGGAGAAGCAAGAATAGAAAAGAATGACATAATATCTAAACACTTTTAAAAGAATAGCAAACCTATTTTCAAAGGATTGTATAATATTATATTTATAGTGGGAAAAGATAGTCCTTGATGATTCTACAAGTCTTGCTTCAAGTCTCTGTGCTTCTGAGAAGAAAGACATGCCACACTTTCATTTCTGCTTTGTTGAAGTGGGTCAGTCATAAACTGACCCTCTTCATTCTTTATTTCCTCTTTCTTTGATGATGGGAAGTATTGAGATGATTCTCTATGTCCTTTTTTTTTTTTGATGTCCCAAACAATAAAATCCATCAAATTTATTGAAAGTCACAGCAAAATACTTTTTTGATGCAATTCAAGGCCAAGCTCATCGTGAACCTGAAGTGAACTTTACCTAAACTTTCGGCTTAGATAGGAACAGTACAAACACGAATTTCATTTCCCCAACACTAGGTAAACACCCATCCAGTCGTTGCAGCAGCTAAGGAAAATGTAAAGGTTGTGCTGATAGAAACAAAGTCTGTGCCTTGTATCCATGTCAACAGACAGTAGGATTCCAAAATATCAATTAAAATGTATTTAAGGCCAACAAATAAGCAAAAAAAATGAGCATGAAAACTAAAAGACATAATTTCTTAATTTCCAACAAAACTTGAATTATAACCAAGAATTACCTCCAGTTCTTCCTACCTGTCTTCTGTTCTGTTTCTTCACTCACTTGAAAGTAGATGCTTCTGTTGATATCCAGATTCATTGTATCAACGCAGCACACAGGAGAGTGGAAAAATCTCTTAGATATCCCAGGCCTTTTATGCCATGGTCTGAAGAACAAAATCAAATGTGACTTTTGAAATGTTTGGAGAATTCTTTGTGTAGAAGCCATTTTCCTTCCTACACAATAGGCTGAAAAACTTACCTCTCACAGGAAGTAAAATCTTTCTGAAGAAAATTAAGGGAAATGATCCTTCTTTTAGCAAAGCAAATATAGTTCCAGATTGGCCACCTAATAAACTTGAGAATTAAAATTATTCCTTAGCATAGAACACCAAACTAAATTATTTCATTTCATTTTATTTATTTTAAATTTATAGTCCAATCTGTACTACGTAACAACCTTCCTACTGCTTCCCTACCTCAGCTCTGAACTAAAACTTAGTTGGGAAAACTGTTGCAAAAACACAGGAGCTTAAGATTCTTCCTAAGACCTCGTGTAACCTCTCAAGTCCGATGTTATAATTGTCTGAGCACTTATAGATTTATTTTTTCTTTGCAGCTCTCTTGAGCTGACATAAAGGTTGACAAGCCTGGTGACATAATGGCTATTATTTCAAGTAGTTTCTAAACAATATCATTTTTGTGCCCTTCTGCTTTCAATAAAATTATAGGTTTCTTTATTTTTTATGAAACAATGGCTCTCAGCCCCATGCTATCTTTCCTGGGCTAAATATCGATGAGATTGCCATGTCTCGCTATTAATACAATTATTGCTGCTGACGTCAGTGCAAGCACTGGCTCTGCTGAGGTCTCCAACCACAATGCCACTTGTGAGGACAGAGTTATAAACCATATCTTGTTATTTATCCTGCCTGTGTAAGCCAAATAAATACAAATACTACAAAAAAAAAATACAAATACTTCAAAAAAATACAAATACTACAAATAAACAAAAATGCTGCAAAATAAAATAAACTGCCAATTCAAAATAAATCCAGATAAATAAAAGCAATATTTATGGAGATGTACTGGTGAGAGATCAGGTGGGAATGTGAAGAGCTGATAAATTCTTACTACCTGCTTGGGGCTGAAAACTGAAATGACTTGGTAGGCATCCACTGGAAATTCAATCAGGTACCTGCACATAGCAGGTATTCCCTGAAAAAATCCAACATGTGTAGGGTTTCACTTAGTGTTTAGGTGTTCCACCCCTGTGCAGTCAGGAGTGGAGGAAGCCTGTCAAGATCTCTAAGGCATGAGGAGACTTTAAAGTGCTTGCTCCATCCCTTTTCCTCTCTGCATCATCCCACCCTGAGGTTTGAAGGGAATCAAAACTTACCTTCTTTTTCCTTTTCCTTTTTCTTTTCCTTTTCCTTTTCCTTTTCCTTTTCCTTTTCCTTTTCCTTTTTCTTTTTCTTTTTCTTTTTCTTTTTCTTTTTCTTTTTCTTTTTCTTTTTCTTTTCCTTTTCCTTTTCCTTTTCCTTTTCCTTTTCCTTTTCCTTTTCCTTTTCCTTTTCCTTTTCCTTTTCCTTTTCCTTNTTTTCCTTTTCCTTTTTCTTTTCCTTTTTCTTTTTCTTTTCCTTTTTCCTTTTTCCTTTTCCTTTTTCTTTTCCTTTTTCTTTTTCTTTTCCTTTTTCCTTTTTCCTTTTTCTCTCCTTCTTAACAAAACTTTTTTTAATGTACTTTATCTGCCAAAAAAAGCAGGACACAAGGATATTGGCTGCACTCACATGACGTTGTCTCTACTTGCATGAGGCTGCAAGCACTTAAACTGAAGGAGGAAGAGATAACCATGTTGTTCAAAGACATGAAAATTTAGGGTGCCTCAGGAACTTTTTACTTACTCCACCAACACTGGAAGAACTGTTTGTCCAGACATAAATCTCTAGCCCTCAACTCACGTTCTAAAAACCCAAAAGCCCTGTTGCTGAAACTCATTAATACCTTTCTGCCCAGTCCTAAAATTTGACCCTATATTCCCAATAAACTTACTTTCTTCACTGGTATCTCAATGCTTTTCTTTTATTGGATTGCATGCATGCATTTAGACATATAGTCTAGATTTCTTTTGGGGGTGAAGGAAGGACTAATGCACCATAGGGCTCCATCCACTGAGGTGAAATCAAAGTAAAGAGAGCATTAGTACAACTTATACAGCATTTGGTAGAAGTGCCCATAAATGTGACCACACTTGTCCAAAAACATAAATGCCAAATTGGATCAAGTTATTTAAAAGCTCCAGGAATGATCCAGGAAAGGAGTACTTATTTTATTAAATGAATTTGACTGGTTTAGATCAGCAATACAAAGGCAGAGAAGGTATTAACTGTTCCCTGTTAAAGAAATAAACACTAACATAGTAGTTCATTCAGTTTTACTAATGTCCTGGTAAATGGAGGTACTGTACTTAACACAAATGACTACCCAAACGTATTTCTGCTGGAAGTTAAAGAAATTGGTAACCCCCAGAGAAGTTTTATTCTGGAAGGGCAGGAACAATGAGTGCAAATGACTTAGGTAATCCGAGATTTCTTTGGTGGTTTTGCTAGCTGTTTATTTTTTTGAGAATTATCATGACCACTTTGTTGATGGCATTATATACCTTAGTTTCCTATGACAACAGGTGAGTGAATTCTGTGATAGAGATGCCTTCCCATCCATGTGTGGTTTTATGCTTTATAGGGATACAGACCAGTGCAACAGACAAAGAAACCCAAATAATATATTTACATATTCTGAAGTAGCTGATACACTCAGAAATTTTGCAGGTGAGACAAATCCAAATGTACACAATTAACATCCTGCAGTACCTTCCACCTGATTAAACTAGCTATATATAGCAGAACCCTGAGTTCATTCAGGCAGGCAAATGGTGTTTATGAATTTTATTTGAATTTTATGCTCCAGATCCTTACTCTTGAACATATCTTAATAATTCAGTTGAACAACAGATTTGTCTGCGTAAGACTGTTTGGTAATGCATTCTCTTCTGCTAAGTAGTCATTAGGCTGCCTGCCCTAATGACTATGATACAGATGTGGAATTCAAGGAACCTGGGTTTTATTTTGTCATTAATACAATGCATGACTTTTTAACAAGTCACTCTCTTACAATGAGAACTTGCATAACTTTGAGTTATTCTGTGAAGCAGGAGCATCCAGACAGTTTACCCTTGAAAAATGCTGATTTCTCTCCACTGGATATAACAGGAGCATAACCTGCTGCTGAGACTTACACATCTAACTTTTAAACACTTAAATTAGATCAATAATTCTGGCTGTATCTTTCAAAAAAGAAATTGCATTGAGACAATAATTCATAACCTTTTTTTTTAGATTCGGTGTGACTGGTGTCTTATTTCAGAAACAAAGCAAAACAAAAGAAAACACAAAACCCCAGGAATTAACCAAGAAAAATCCCCTATGAAAGTCCAAAAAACCACAAGAGTAATGCTAAGATTAAGGAGCCTAGCTGGAATAAGATCCATCAGATAAAATGATGAATCCATAACATTAACAACAGCAGATATGGAGAAATTTTGATCTTCCATAGTATCATGTAGTGGTTTGTTGAAAGGGAAATTAGAGACCATCTCATTTCAAAATCCTACCGTGGGCTGGGACACTTCCCACTAGAACAGGTTCTTTAGGGTTCTATCCAACCTGGCCTTGAAGAGTTCTTGGTACAGAGCATATACAAGTTCTCTGGTCTCTCTTTACCACCTTTTGAGCAAAGAATTTCTTCCTAATATGTTATTGAAATCTGACCTGCTTCAGTTTAAAACTATTCTCCCTTGTAGTGTTACTACCTGCCTGTATAAAAAATTCTTCTCCCTCCTTTTTATAAGCCCCCTTAAAGTACTAGAAAGCCACAGCAGGGTCTCCATGGAGCTTTCTCTTCTCCAGGCTGAACAACCTAAGCTCTCTCAGCCTTTCCTCATAGAAGAAGTGTTCCATCCCTCATCCTTCTTGTTGTAAAATAGACAGGGAGATCCGTGTATAATTTAAAATCACAATCACAATACGTTCTGAGTTGGAAGGGACCTGCAAGTATGATTGAGTCCAACTCCTGGGTCCAAATGCTTCTTGAACAGGGTTGGCGTTGGGACCACTTCCCTGGGGAACGTGTTCCAGTTCCCAACCACCTTCTGGATGGCAAATATTTTTTCAAAATATTTTGCCTTTAAGTTGCTGTGTCTACTCCAACAGATTTTAATGTTCCCCCTTTCAGACCTTTTGTTCCCAACATCCTTATCCAGGCTGAACAAAATTCACCATGGTATTACATCCTTGCCATCCTAAGAAATGATCCAACCATGCTGCAGGAGAAAGTATTAATAGTGGAATGCTCCCTAAGTCATGGTTTCCCTACCTTAGCATCCCCATTGGTTATATATAATCAGGATTATCCTCTGACCAGGATTTTGATTGATTTTTTTTTTTAATGGATAAAACAGGATTCTCTAGAAGGGGTTAACAGTCATGAGAGCAAAATCTTCTTCTCAGGCAGCCCACCTTGTAGACAAAATGAAGACTGTCCAAATTGCTACCACCATTGATCTTCCTTTTCTTTAACTTTGCACTGTAAGGTTATTTCACAAATTTGTAGAAACAAAAATAACAGACCCAAAACAGGGAACAAGCTGGGATCCATTCAGTTTTGTTCTTCTCCAGAGTTAGTAGATTTATGTACTGCCTACATAAATGAAGTACCTAAAAATTTTCATTGAATGAAGTGAAAAAAGTGTAAGGAGTGGCACAAAACTTAATTCCTTTAGGAAGGCTTTCCTATGGAGAGTACCAGTCTTTGCCTGCACACAACCTTCTCTCACATGAAGACGAAATAGAGATAAAACCCCAAAGAGCAACAATAAAAAAGTCCTCAACACCCTCTGTGATCACTAAAGTCACACGAGCTATATCAGCAACTTGATCAGATTCATGTCAGAAGTTTGCGCAAGTGAAATCCTTTCAAAGAATTCCCCTAACTCCAGAAAGAAAGGACATTTTTCCAGCTCAGACTGTGATAGAAGTGTGACAGCAAAATTGAGATCCTAAAAGCCTGAACAGAAAAACAAGAATACCTGTTTCAGTCCCCACAGCAAAAAAAGGAAGAGAAATTGTAATTTCAAGAGATGACATACCTGAAGGTTGTATTTTTCTCAGTTCATTTCCATTATGTTGGACTTGCCCTTCCTGACAAGGTCTGAAGAAGATGTAGTTTATGAGGGTGGTTCAAGTGTGATAAAGAAGCTGCAAGTTGAGGACGTGAAGGGTTAGGTGCCCTTGAGGAGCGAATGGGCTCAAGTGCTCTGCAAGGATTGATGTTATTAAATTGAATTATTATTATTAGCACTTGTACAACATGTGGCATGGATGAGCAAAAGAAGAGAAAAAAATGCACATGAACAAAAGTGAAATTAAAATGCAGTGCAGAAAATATTGCAAGTAAACTATAACACTTCATATTTATAAATGTATATCTAACATATGCTAAATTAAAAAAAAAAAGAGCTGAAGAAAACACAAGCATGTCAGATCAACTAGATACTTGTTTCAGACTCTGCCTTAAAATCTGATAAAAATCAGTTCTGGTCCACCAAGCTATGCAGTAATCTGCCTTCTCACAAAAGACTCCTTAACCCCTTGTAGCTGGGAGCTACATCATGTGTGCCATTCAGCAGTATTTAATTGGAATCAGCAGGCACTTGCTGATACAGGACAATTGTGGTAGCCACTTCATGGACACAGATAATGCCATATCTAGATTTTTATGGAGAGTTGCATATTTCTGCATCTCCTACATGTGTCTCTGAGTGAATAGGTGTGTGTAAATATGTATAAAATGTATGTGTTTGCTTGTGAGCACAAAGGAGGAAATAAATATATATACATATATATGTATGAAAGAACAACTCTGCTTGGATTTCTTAAAGGATAAATAAGCTCTATTAAATACCAAGCCCACTGTTTTTATCAGAACCACAGTCATGCAATAACTTTAAGATAATATGTTATTACTTGACTTTTCCCACCGCTTTTTTACTCTGCAATTTGAGCTGTTTGGCTGATGGTTCATGTATTTTTGATTATTTTAATCACTTATGTTTTAGATGAAGAAGAGGCAGATGGTGGGATCTGTCATTCACAATGGCTTTGAAGAACCTTGCTAGCATGTATACCAGAAGACAGTATCCAAATTACACATCAGGGGAGTGGAACGGTGGAGAGCATTTGTGGGGTAGCAATGAGATGAGAAATCTGTGCAATCATTATGCAAGATTACAACATAACTAATACTTGAATGTGTCTAACTCTCCAAACTTGTCACCCTTAGGCTTTTTCAGACTCTTCTTAACTAACCTCCAGGGTTTAGTTTGGACTTGAAGTCATACTAAACATATCTCCTATCTTCCTTTCTGGAACTGGCTCACATTTTGCAAAATGTGTCCTTTCCCAGCTCCCTGTGCCCCCTCCTTGTCAGTGGGGCTGTGAGAGAAGCAGAAAAGGCCATGGCTCTGTGTAAGCCCTGCTTGGCAATAAAAAAAACATCCCTGTATTAGCATCATCATAGTTTCCAGCACAAATCCAAAACACAGTCCCATAACATCTCCTATGGAGAAAGTTTCCTCCGCCCCAGCCAAAACCAGCACATTGTATCACTCCTGGAATGCAGGAAACTTTCTAGTGATGAACAAGTCCTGACATAGATGATGTACTAAGTACAATTATATCAGGTACCCTATGGCTAGTCTAAGTATCTATATGGCAAGCATTTCCATGATTTTGACCAGCTATCTCTTTACCAACCCTCATAATGACTTTTTAATAAGAACATACCTTCCAGAATAATATCTCATCTATGTCACAGCTCATGTTTCCACTGTGCCTTTGCTATGGTTTTCCCTACAAATATTGGTGCTTTATCTTTCCAAAACGTGTGTGCCAAAGAGCCAAAGGCATGACTGGAAGAATGTGCATTCATAATGACTCCCATGGAGTCCTCACCCTGGACTTACCAACAAGTGGGGAAAGCCTAAGGATTGTGCCCCGCACCCAATCATTCCACAGCAACAGCAGAGCTGACAGCGCTGCACACCTCAGGCCCTCCATGCCCTAATAAGGCCTGACAGTTTTAGAACAATGTTCATTTCTGCTGGCTAAATATGTCAGAAACCTAAAAGGAAATTGCCACCAAAAAAAAAAAAATTTTTCAGAGAAGCACTTTAAAAAAAAGAGAAAGAAAAAAGTATTAATAAAACTACACTGCTTGAACTAACAATGCTGGACAGGTTGAAAATCAGGGCAAGGGAGAGACAGTGAAGAGAACAAAAAGAGGGTGCAGGTAAATGAGACTGATACAACTCCCATTAAAGCTAATTGGATACTAGTCCATGTTGTGTTTATCTTACTTAGTCCAAAGTAAAACTCTTCTGCAGGAAAAGTTCACACTGAGGAAAATCAAAGCCAGAAGACAAATTGTCCCCATTTACAATCTAAAGTTTGAGAGTCCGTTTATCACGGATCCTTCTTTGTGCATACTCATGTCTTCATGAATTAATGCAGGTCTACATATGAAAATCAATGTTTCTTACACATATAAACACCACAGATCTGAATCAATCTCTCAAAGCCAAAGAGGGTTAAATATTTAAACAAGCTATGTATTGAAATGCATTTTTAATGCTGTGAAGTCATTCTGATGAAAGATTACTCAAGAGCCTTCATTACTGAGTTTAGAGAGTAATGTGGTATTATTGGAACAGATGGCACAGCTGTGTGCAGCCTCAGCCCCCGCCCGGCCCCCCCGGGGTAAATCCAAGTGCCACTCCTGTGCAAAGTCATCTGCTGTCAGCCAATGGACTGAATGGATGGATGGCTGCATCCAGCTCCCACATCCATGCATGACAGCCAGGATGGCTAAAGTCTTTAAGAACAGGCTCCTTAAAGAGAACGGTGCCTTCTGCGATCCCTTGTTTCCTACACGCAGCGTAAGGCGGGGAGGGGAAGGGGGAAGCAGTGCCCCGAGCACTGAGTATGAACTCCTTGTGCTGCTCTGTGACTTAATTGCTAGGATTATGTGGTATCATTATGTCAACTGCAATTGTCTCCGTTAATTTCAAGCTGGCATCTCTCCCCCCCCATCCCGCCTTTCTTTCTTCCCTCCCCCTTTGCTGAGCGAGTGCGTGTGGTTGTTGTGAGAGTGGCAAAGAGAAGGAAGAACCAACTGGACACAATTTGATGGTTATTAATTAAAAAAGACAAAGGAAGAAACAAGCAAGTGTGAAGCAAGGGTCTGTGCTGTGGCAATTCATGAAAGAATTAGCTACACGGCCATTAACACTGTCACAGCTGTGGGGAACAGGAACCGTGCACTTCAGGAGGTACTTCCAAAGCTTTCCCTTGCACTGAGTTTTCTGTTGGATACAGGTACAGAGAATATCAGTCTGTGACAAAGGCACTGGCTTCCTGATTTGCACAACAAAATCAGCTGCAGCACATTCCTTTTAGTCTATATTTGCAATACTGCATGCACAAAGCCTCAGAATGCCTCTTTGCTGATGTTGCGCTGATATAATTTAATTGGTTTCTATGGAAAATATATCTAGTTTATTTGTGCATCTCTTTATCCAGCTAGAGAATAGTCTAAGTTTTCTTAAAGGTTTCTTAAGCTGCTCAAGAACACTCAGCTGTGCTGCATGATATTTTGGAACAGAAGCTAGAATCCAGATTAAAGGAGAGGTATTTTTGGGCTGCATCTGCTGGAGAACCATCAGTTTAGCAGACTCCACCAGACTCCACCACTCATGTAGATTTAAGTTCTTCTGTGAGCTGAAGTACCTACCTGTGTGTTGAATACCCAGGATAGATTTGACTTGCTGAATTTCAATTCCAGAAACAATAAATAAAGCTACAGAACATTTAGTGATGCCCATTATGGTCTGTGTTTCCTCCAGAAGTCTCCTTTCTGATCTCAAAAATATCTCTCTCCTTAACTGAACCGTCTTTCTATTGGACTGATAATCCTCTTTTTGAGTCCAAGTGAGTTTTTCTGGGTAAAAGTCACAAAGATGGAAGCCAATATTCCTGGTAAGATCACATAAATGACTTGTATAACAACATTATCTCTTCCTTACCACTACTACAGAAAATTCATTTCACATCTGTTAGGACTTCATTTACTTCTTCCATAGCCATGTGGATACTTCGAAGTCAAGCTGTAATCAAGTAAGACAAGGAAGTCTTTCTCTTCCTTTGGACTTTACCAAATAAGTAAATTCCTGCCTTTTTGTAAAGTTTTATTTTTTTAATCCTTCATCATGCAATCTCTGATTCAGTGTAATGAGTATTAATTTAGTTTCTGAGGTCAGCTCTCTTTTTGGTGGCTTTTCTGCTTTTGCATTCTCTATTAATTGTGAATTACTTGGAAATTTATTTTCCTTGTAAATGATTTGAAGCATAATTATCAAATGAAGCAGCAAACACAAAAACAATCCTTGCTCTGTTAAAATTCTTAAATTAAGATTTCAATATTATCAGACAAGTAAATAAAGCATCAAATGAGGTCCACAGAGAGGATAATACATTAGAATAGGAAAAAGGATTTACCTAATTTAAATTCTTTGCTTGTCTAAGTGGTTGTAAATACTACCAGATTTAGGAATCCAATATAGGTATACTTATACTAGCAGCGTGGGTTGCTATATGAAAAATAACATGGATATTTCTGATAAGTACCTAAAAATTACCCTCCAATTTTTAGGTAACGTAATTTAATTTTTTTTTTTCTTCTCCAAAGAAAGTTATGTTAACCCATCTCTCATTTGGAGCAAGCTAAGAATATATGAGCAGTTACTTGGCTCAGCTGACAAGCAATAACTCCTCAAAGCACCACAGCTCTATTGATCCCTAAACAGTACTAGATGGCAGTGATTTTTAGGCAGGTAGAGTTTTAAGCGGGGGTTTATAAATTATAAATTTATAAATTATAAATTTATGAAAGGGCACAGAGGTGGCAATGTAGATTTTGATTTGCAGGATTCTGCAGCTGTTAATATTTGATCTCAGGAAGAACAGAAAATAGAAATTATTTTTCCAAGGAACTTTTCAAACTTTTCAGAATGTGGGAATCTGAAAACTGGATTAGACAAAAGAGCTGTCTAGTCCTTCCTTGGTCAAAATCTGGCAGCTTCTATTCCAATATGTTTTCAGGCCTGTTCTGGGAGTTGGCCAAAAAGATGCAAACGTGAGAAATATTGCAGGTAAATTTAAAATAAGAACCATTACAGATGTGTACTTTAATTTTTCCACTTGTCTTATTTAGTGTTAAATCAATGGCATTTCATAGAAATCAAAAGGCTATAAAGGAAGTTAAAGAAAATGGAAGGATTCAAGCTAAGATATAGCACTCAGTGGAGATGATGATCAGATATTTTAACGGCCTTAAGAATTGCTGCAATTTGTGTTAAACTGAACTGCCAGACAGATATGGAAACCAGTTTAGAAAGTTCTGCTTTCCTAGAAGAGCTATCTATTAAAGGGTAAGATACCTCTCTACATGGATGCTTAATGTGAGCTGAAACATCTTTGAAAAGCCAAGAAGTTCTCTACTATGATTTACATGTTTTACCCTCAAATATATTGTTAGTTTTTCTTATTACTCCTGCATATTCTCATCAAAACAAAAGATCATGGCTCCATGGCTTGCTGGATACAGTTTTGCACAGTAGATGACTGGCTCTGAGCCAAGTCTGACCCTAAAGCTTCCCACTGCAGTGGTTTGATCCTAGAAAATTACATATTATCTTGGTTACTGCAGTGCGTTAATGTGTTTACACAGATTCTCTACCTGTGGTGGTTTATGTCTTTTAAGTTTTGAGTAGGGGTTCTGCCCATGGAGACCTACCCCCACATTTATAGAACTGCTTCAAACCACCCTTAATTTCCAGAAGTGCTCTCTTCAGTGTTCCACTTTATTTATGTGGCTTCCATTCCATTTACAGGGCTTAAAGCATTAGTATAAAGAAGCTGGCAAGCAGAAAACCTTTTTGGCTGGAAAGGTAATGGAATTCTGTTCAGTTATTTTACCAGGAGTAGAGGATGATTAGCACTAATTACAGCTTGTGACACTGAGAGAAATTTGGAGTAAAAATGCAAAATGCCCTTTAAAAATAACTATTGCAGTAATAATGTTATATGTCTTGTAGCAAACAAACAAAAAAGGTTTTCCATTTGCTGGATTGGATTTTTTGTTTAGGTTTATTTCATAATGTACTTGAACTTCATGGAAACTGCTTCATATTTGACAATGTCCTATCAGCAGAATAGTCCCTTTTTTCTTTTTCCTATTTTGTTCCCACTTTCAGAAGGAATTGGACAGCATTAGGCAGACAGCAGAGAAAAACACGAAAGTTCATAACCCTGCAACCATTCATATTTAGCTATTTAAGAAAGAACTAAAAGAAAACAAGCTAATTTTTCTGTTTACCAAGGGAGGTAGCCAGACATGTATCTTCTCCCCAGATATCACAGTGCTTTACAATAAGATACCTTATTGTATTGCTTCTATATGTGATATTGGCAATATTGTCCTAAAGTGAAAAACATTTAACCTGCAGTTAGAGGAGCAGACACCAGCCTTTAAAACAGCCATGGCATCCCTGCCCGCAGTATGGGCATCTGAGCACCTGCAGGTGTGCAATAGAGAGAGTTAACTCTGGGTCCAAAATTGCTCCAGGTGCGCTACAACAGAAGTTATGTTTAACTCTTGAGAGGAAGTGCTGACCACACTCCCAAAAATTCTGTGAACGGCAGCCATCAAGGACGGGTATTTGAATTTCGTTAAGGCAGAGCTGTTAAGCAGGAGGTGCCCTAATGGACTGAAGCTGAATCTGTGCTTCTCTGTGGAGTGAACAGAACTGTCTCACAAATGCTAGCAATTTCTCATTCAGAAGGATACTTATAGTTAAAATTCATACACTTTGAAATCAGTGCTTTAGAAAAACATGCATAATTTTTTCTAATATGCCATTAAGACTTTTTAAAACACTGTGATCAGATCAGGTGTCTTCATTTCATTGGAAGCTGATGACAAAACGCGTCCTTTCCCATTCATCTTCAACGTGATTCATATTAAAATTTCAATCTTTTCACCAGCTATGTGTTTTTTCCTACTAAAGTCTTTCCCCACTAATATCTCACTTTCTTTGCTTCTTTGCTCCTGTAATAGAATATCAGCTATTCAAGGCTGTTTTGTTTTTTTTCTCCTAATCAATGATTCTCAGGTGCTAGGGCCCTGAAGCAATACTTTTGGTACATGGGGCAAACAGATGTTTTTGCAAGTGAGACCTTGAGTAATTCCAAGAAAACATTCCTGCAGGTGAAACTGAAAAGTGTCACTTGTGCTAGAAGAGAATATCTACAGCAGTGACTCTCAACCTTAGAGAACTGGAGTGCCACTTCACCACTGAATAGAGCCACATGTTAATTATCCTTCTATTGAATTATGCTGTTATTCATTTTTGAGTTACTATCAGAAAACATTGTATGGTGATTTAACAACTTGTTAGGTCCAGGAAAAAATCTGTAGTAGGAAAAATAAGAAAATGATGGGTTAACCCTGTGTATTTATTCAGCATGTGCAGTCAGTCAACATCATTACATTTTGCAGTTTGAATTTTCCAAGTCCTTCACTTCCTTTTGTTAGAAGACCTCTTCAAACTCCTTTTAAGTCAGTGGAAATTTCCTGCTGATAGGCACAAATTTTGGAACAGATACTGAAAGAGTTAAAAGGGCATAAAAGATTGTGAACCTTAGTCTGAATATCCAATTACTGTTTGTTTTTAGCCCAATGATTTTCCTCATGCTGTGCTGGATAAATGCCTTTCTTGCTTTTTTTCCTAAGGCACTGCTGCTTCCATGGTCATGCTGTCTTGTGTGATACTGGGTGGGTTCATGTCTCGTATCACTGAAACTCTCTGGACAATTTCAATTAAATCTGATAGAAAATGCAGAAGTCTAAGGGATAATCCAGATCCTACCAATGCCATGAGGAAAGACAAGTATTTTTTTTTCTTATTAGTTACCGAAAGAAGGACACAATATGAATTCACTCCATATAAATCTGAGAGACAAGGAAGGAGAAGTAGATACCATGAGACCCAAAACAAAAACCAAAATTTCATTTCAACATTACTCCTCATCTAATACCCATAAACCCATTTATGGGATATAAAATCATACACAACTGACCATCCCTCAAACTTCTGCTCACAGAACGTGTTCTTTGTGCACCAGTTTGCAAAAAAGGATACTTTTGACCACCCATCATAAAAAAGAAATATAAATTTATTGGATGAGACAGTTCTTACGGGTCAGATGGCGGAAGTAATTTTTGTTTGGACTGAACATGAAAGGCCTACCAAGTCAGTTACATAGCCCAAAGAGAGGAAAAAGTAAGTCAGCGTGAAAGGTCTGCTAGTCTTTCCTACTGGAGAGAAGCAAGATCAGGAGATTGAGAAGTGCCTCTAATGGCTTTGGGCCTGGCACTGTGATAAAATTTATCTCATGGCCTTTTGGTATTAAATTTAGATATACTGACGAGGATACAGGTTCTTATATAGAGAACAAAAGAGTCCCCCTAAAAGGCAAAGGTGTATTTTCTCTTCTTTTGTGGGAGAGGTCTTCCACTTAGGGCAGCTAGCATTATCCCTTGGGACAGAAAGGTGGTGCAGTCCATGGGTTGAAGTAAAGGAACTCTGAAGGTCTCCAGATTGACCTTAATTCCCTACTCTGCCCACATACAGGTTTTAAGACAATCAGTACGTTACAGTTCACAGGACATAAAAGTGAAACCGTGAGGGATTATGGGTGGGATCTCATCCAGTGAGCCCTATGAAGATTAAAAATTAATTGTACTGATGTGCTCATTCTGTACCTGAGCTAAAGCTCGCTAAAGATCACCGGTACTGAGCTGTGTGGACATAACAGACCTGACCACCACAATAACAGGTACTTTCGTGTCACATTCCACTGCCTGGTACATGCATTCACATGCAGTCTCAAGAAGAGCCCTGAAACCAGGTGGAAACACCATAGTAAGAGCGAAAAACACAAGCAGTAGGAATTCAAGAAATCAACACTTATTTAAATTATGTGATTTATTTTGGGTAAGAGAAACAAATGGAAATGTTGACTCTTTTCACCTGGAAGCTCACAGGAAGAAAGCACAAATAGCAGTGTACTGTAAATTTTTCGAACAGCTGAATACTGCTTCTATACACAAAAAATAAATTAAAAAAAAAAAATTAACACAACTCCTAGTCTAAAAAGCTTAAAGTAGTCTGATCTAACTCCAAGTACCAAAATGAAAGATGTCCATGTGTAATCACCTCAGTTTTCCCCAGTAGCTGGAGGAGAAATACAGAGACTTAGCAAGAATGGTTAAGGTGGATGGAAAACATGTTTGCTCAACATTCAGCATCTGGATTTCATACATCTGCTAAATAAGCTGATGAGCCCTCTTTTAGGAAACTTCTGCTCTTTCTAAGGACATTTAAATCAGGATTCATCTCAGTTAACTCCTAAGTGTTGTTTTAGCCGAAGCCCTTTGCAGTCAGTGTGGCCAGAAAAAGACCCTTTCAACCTCTGTGATGAAGTCTGTTTCGGAACCAACCATTGTAAAA
Source organism: Gymnorhina tibicen (assembly GCA_013399875.1). Lineage (NCBI taxonomy): Eukaryota > Metazoa > Chordata > Aves > Passeriformes > Artamidae > Gymnorhina > Gymnorhina tibicen. The sequence goes on along the minus strand of VXAZ01005264.1, from coordinate 1,695 downwards.
GTTGAGTTTCCCTGCTCTCTAACAATAGCTTAAACTCCTAATTTCTCTATGTACAGTTTTGTATTCTGTAATGTATAACGAGTATTGGTAGATATACATACATTCAGATACATAGAGATGCACATATTTACGTGTGTGTGCTGTTCACCTGTCAATTGACCACCTCCAAAGGCTTTTTCTTTTTTTTTTCATGCTCTACATTAAGAAAATGTACTCAAGCACGATGTTCTTGCTCAAAAGCACACCTGTTTTAAGGGGATGTCTCAATTTCATTTAATTTTGAGATTTTGCTTATTTTGAAGATAACTTGTTGACTTTATAGTGCTCTTATTTCTTGAAAAAAAGACTTCTGAGATCAGATTGAATCCTTGGAAGTTTAAATATTGGATGATCAGAATTATCATCATCAGTGTTCTCTTATACTTTACAAAAAGGTGTCAAATTACTGTAGGTCTATTTTCATAAACCAATTTTATTTGATATTAGTTATATTACCTTCCTTTAATTCTATTTTAATTAAATCTCATATTAGCTATTTTATTGTTTGCCTTAGGTTAACTTTAAACTGACAAAAGGACATTTATCAGGGTCATCCCATTTTCCTTTCTAAATGTTTCTGTACTTTGAATTTTTGCAGATCTTTGGTGATTTTTCTGTGCCACAAGATTTCCTGTTATCCACTACATTCCAGAAAAAACTTCACCCAGCTTTTTTGAAACTCTTGAATACTGAGATTTTGGGGTTTGTCTTCCTTCTTTACTTTCTCTATAATTAGTTTTTGAAATCAAAGTATTTCAGTTCCATCACCCAGTGACCTGTAAACAACTTTTAACTTTTCTTCAACTACAGAGCAGAAAGACACTGATTGGTAGGTATTAGTCAATTAAAACTTTTTTTTTCTTAAAGATAGGATGTCATTCTTCATTCTCTCTTGTCCACTGTATTCATATTTAAAAGGTTACATCAACTTATTTTAATATTCTAGTCATGTAACTCTTCACACCAGGCTTCAGTAATATGAACTAGGTCAAATTTATGCTCATAAATGAGCAATTCCAATTCCCTGTGTTTATTATCCAGGCTCCAAGCAGTGGTGTACAGGCAATTAAATAATTTCTTCTCCTCATGTCCTTCAGTGTCTTGATTAATTTGGTTCTCAACATTCTGATTTTGTTCTAAGCGAGTACATGTTTGTTCCTGTTTTTCACCCCTTCTCTTTCTCAGTTTAACACCTGTCTGACTACAAATATTGAAACTTATTTATTTTTACTAATTAAGTTTTAATCAGAATAAACGAACTGGCCAAAACTAAAACTTTATGGGATTATGTGCAGATTTCAATAAAACTCTCATCTAAAAAGATTTTCATTTCCAGGATAACTTCGGGACAGAAGAACAAGTCTAGGGTAGCCACTGGCTAGGACATATATACATCCTTGAATGGAATTTCCCATGAGAGAACTTTAATTTGCAGGAATTTTTTTTTTTCC